>CM031382.1:1957766-2024323 GCA_018290095.1 Polypedilum vanderplanki | reverse complement strand
TTATCATCATAAAACTTAAAATGTTTCTAACTTTTATTAAAATTTATGTGAAATACTCACCAAATTATGACAAATTCTTTCAGTCAGTGTATACTTGATAGTAACTAAAAATGTAAAAAATAAGCTAATAATTTACTTTGCAATACGCAATGTACATAATATTAATGATAAGAGCATGTTTCTACTGATAATCTGAATGAATAAAATAAGAGACGAAAAAACTTGCCTTCTGTATTGTTTATTGATTCACAAAGAACTAAAATGGGAAGAAAAATTGTCAATTTTATGTAAAAAAAAAGAATTTTTAGAGAAACTCACTCGTAACTATCACACTAGTCTCCTTACTTAATGTTTATGGTATTGAAAGTTCATTATCATCCTAAAAACATTAAAATTAACAAAATGATCGAAGTTAAAATTTTTTTCATATTTTTACTCTATTAAAATCAAATTCGAAGAAACTTCGTTCAGGTGATGCACAAACACACGTCAACAACTTTATTGAGATCAAGAGAAATAAAAGCGGCTTAAAATTTCTCATTTTTATCAAACTATTGAACTTAAACAATTTTTCATCCTTTTGTTGACTTGTTTTTCTTCCACTTGATTCGCAAAGATGAAAAAATCAACCGAAGGGTTCGCAATTATAAAAAATTTAAAATAAATAAAAAGATGCAAAGAAATGAAGCAAAAATTTCTTTGTTTATCAACAAAATTTAATCTCCAAGTGTCTTTAGAACAAAATTTAATTTTATTTTAATTTTTGGAATGTTCAATGATGACAAAATTGATCAAAGTTTTTGTTTATGGGACACTCAAACGTGGACAAACCAAATCATTATTTAATGACTGATAAATCTAATGGATATTCCAAATTTATAACAATTGGAGAAACTATCGTTTCTTTTTCCCCTTGTTGTTGCTACTAGATATAATATTCCATTTTTATTAAATCGTCCTGGCATGGGTGAGAAAATTTTAGTAAAGTTTTTAAAAAAAAATCAATTTTTTCAAATATTGAAATATTGTTTATTTGAAAAATGAATTTTTTCTGGAAATTTAAAAAGTTTCAATTTTAAATTCAAGGCAATCAAATAAGTGGCGAAATATTTGAAGTAGACGAAAAAATGTTTTGCAGTATTAGATAAACTTGAAGATTATCCATCATGGTATGATCGTGAAATTCAAGAAATTAATGCAAATGGGGAGAAAATTTCATGCTGGATTTATACATTAAAAATTTTTCCTGAAAAAATGCTACAACTGCCATATTTAAGGAGTTTATGAAAATACAAAGGATAAGCAATATATTGAAAAAGTGTTAAAAGAACTGAAATAAAAGCAAGAGATGATCTTGAATATTCAATTAAAAAATTTATTTTATTTTTAGTTATAATGACGATCTACAGCAACTTTTTGATGAATATTTTAAGAGAAATTAAAAATTTTATTCTTCAATTTCTTCATCCTCTGGACATTTTTCAATCATCAAATCTGGATTGTCAAGTAATTTTGCATCAAGACCTTCTGAGTTCATTTATTTTTCACTGCTTGTGTATGAACACCAAATTTGACCATTTTGAAGTATTTTTTATATAAAAATGATTCTGAATTTTTAATCATGTTTGTGTTTTCAATCTTTGGTTTCTGGTTGTGATTGAATGGAAGTTTCTTCTTGAACTTGTTTGGTTTGTTCTTCTTGGGTTTTGCGGTTCTTGAGTTACTGATAAAAGTTGTTCTGGTGTTTTTTGTGGTTCTGATTGGTAGTTCATCTGGTACTGATGCAAGCTATTAAAATTAAGAAACAATATTAGAAACTCAAATTTATAATAACATTAAATTGAATAATGTTTTTGATTCCTTTTTCTTTCATTTTTAAGGATCAAATTTTAAATTTGATTTTGTATTACAGAATAAACTTTATATATTTTTCAATATACTATGTCTAACTCACCTTTGCTTCAATAATGACTAAAATTACTTTCGATTCTATTCAATTTTCTTTCAAATTCAAAAAATTTATTTTCACAGTCATTCATAAATTGGTTTTAAAAATTGAGTCGTTGTAATGAGAAATTCATGAAAAATGTTTGTGTTCTTTTGCTATTTTAGTGCATTATATTTTAAAACTTTATTATGTGTAGTTTAGAAGGTTTTTGGTTTTTATTATTTTATTGATATTTATTGTAAATATATTTAAAAGTTCTCTTATCTTAGAAGTAAATCAAGTCAAGTTGCAAAAGTTTTTCAATAAAATCCCTCGATATTTTTAGAGTTTTCTCAGAAGGCTTTCAATGTTAAATTTAATTTTTAATAAATATTAAATTAATCTTAAAATTTAAACTTTATCAATTCTTTCTGTTCTTGTTTTATTTATCAAAACAAAAACAACTTTTTAAAAACACAATTTATTTGTCAAATTTTATCCGGTCTGTCACAGTAATCTTTAATCCATCTCAGAAGAACTTTTTTTCAAGTTGTAAAACAAAAACATCAATTTTCAAAATTAAAAAAAAAAAATTTTAGTCACAAATATAAAAAATGCTCAAAGCAAATCGCATAAATATTATAACAAAAGCTTCAGTCGTCATTTTTCACGCTTCACAGCATCATCAAAGTTATCACACAGTCAATCATAATATGAAAATAATTTTCTTCAAATTACCAACAAAAATTTCACTTAAAAAGTCTCACAAAAAATGAAACTGGCGGAAGAATTAATGGTGATATACAGCATTTTAAAACTCATAAGTCGATCAACAAATTACCAGAAAGTGAAATTACAAAATTCAATTGTCAATTGCAAACAAACGAATCCAAAAAGGAAAGATCCAAGTCATCCACCATTATAAAACTGATGGAAAAATATGATGATCCAAAAATGAAGAAAAGGATCAAATCGTGAACGACTTATGGCAATTTTATATACACTGACTGAAAGAATTTGTCATAATTTGGTGAGTATTTCACATAAATTTTAATAAAAGTTAGAAACATTTTAAGTTTTATGATGATAAATTTAAAAAATATTTTTCAAATTTATAAATATTAAGTAACAAATATAAAACTTTTCTTATCAAAACTTTTGAATTATCAAATTTTGTACATGAAAAGTTTTAAATGACTAATTAACACGTCATTAAATATTCATTCCAAGATAATGCAAATATTTATAGAATAAAGAAAAAAGTTTTTCAAAAAAAAAAATACAAAATTTTCCGAAAATGTTTGTTCCATAATGAAATTTAATAACTATCACTTAGCTGCTTTTTATCAAATTTGTCTTCTAACTCTGGTTTCATATAAAATATTTGAAATTCAATGAAAAGTTTGTTTTCTTTATCAATAGCTTGCTTATTTAATTGCCAATTTGCAAGCTTTTTAACATTGAAAGAAAGTTTAATAAAATAAATAATAATAACAATTTTGTGAACGTTTAATAATCTTTCATTATTTTTTGTAGAGTCCGAAATTGTTTCAAAAGTAAATAAAAATTCAACTTAATGTTTTTCGATTAGTTAGTTAGTTACAAAATATAAAACAGTTTCAGACTTTGAATACATTATTTGATTATTCTAAAGAGTTATCGTTTAATTTTAATCTTCATGATAAAAATCAAATTATTTTAGTCTACGTTAACTTTATTATTAAAAAATATTTTTCAGGATGAAAATAAAACACTTGACGATCCAACAATTTATGAATCTGAAAAGCACACTTGCAATGGTGTTATTAATTTAAAAAAAATTCATATTTCACCTAATAATAAAATTTTTGAAGTTGGAGAACCAGCAGTAAGAAAATTTTTTTTAAATCTCAAAGTCAAAATTTTTAA
Organism: Polypedilum vanderplanki; assembly: GCA_018290095.1. NCBI lineage: Eukaryota > Metazoa > Arthropoda > Insecta > Diptera > Chironomidae > Polypedilum > Polypedilum vanderplanki. Next base: position 2,020,488 of record CM031382.1, on the reverse strand, counting down.
ATCAAAAATAATTTTTAGAGTGACAATACTTTGCTATCAGTTCCAAAAGATGGAATTTACATATTTCAACTTTTAGTTGATTCACCATATAATAAATTTACTGCTAATACAACAGTAAAATTTATTGGATCACATGGCATGTTAACAGCTAAAGATTTACCATTGTTACATGTAAGTTAAAATTTACTTTAGAAAATTCTTGAAGAAAATTTCATTTTTTTTTGTTTTTGTAGTTTTATGCCTTTATGTGTTTGTATTATTCACTTCTTGCCATATTCTGGATGATTGTGTCTTCAATATATTGGCGGCAACTTTTGCGCATTCAATTCTGGGTTGGCGCTGTAATTCTTCTCGGTATGATGGAGAAGGCAATGTTTTATTTTGAATATCATCAAGCTAACAGTATTGGTTATTCATCAATGCCATTGGCATTAAGTGCTGAATTAGTAAGACAAAAAAAATTTCTTTCAAAAATATTTTCATCTAAAAATTTTTTTTCAAACTTTTAGATTTCATGCATAAAACGCACATTAAGCCGCGTCCTTGTTCTCTACATTTCAATGGGTTTTGGCATAATCAAAGCAAGAATCGGTGACGAATCAGTCGTACGTATTTCTGTTATGTCATCACTTTATTTTACAATGGCGTCAATTGAGAGCTACTTGAGACTCGCACAAACAGAAAGTAGAAATGAAAATCGACAGCTTGTACTTGCGGCTGTTCCATTAGCATTGATTGATTCTCTAATTTGTTATTGGATTTTTACATCATTAATTCAAACAATTCGAGCATTAAGATTAAGAAGAAATCCAGTAAAATTACAATTTTATGTACATTTTAAGAATGTGTTAATTTTTGGTGTAACAATGTCCATCACTTTTATGATATATTCAATCAAAATTCATAAAGAAACTGAATGTGCGTGGAAGAATTTGTGGGTGGATATTTCGTTCTGGCACGTGCTATTTTCAATTCTTCTTACTGTCATTGCATTTTTATGGCGTCCGACTAAAAATAATCAACAATATGCATTTGCACCGCTTTTAAATGATAATGATGATGAAGAAGAAGAAGAAGTTCATTTCTCAGCTGAGAAACATGAAACATTAAGTAAAGTTAAAACTAGCAATAGCAGCAAACAACAACAATTAGCACATAATGATCGTGGAAATCATGAAGAAGATAGCATGATGAAATGGGTAGAAGAAAATATTGCAAATAGCTCAATTTTGCTTGATTCTGATGATGAACTCATGAACACTAAATTTGAAGTTTCGAAAATGCAATGAACATTTCTTTTGTGTAAAAAACTTTTTTTTGAAAACGATAAAAAAATAAAATTTAACAATCTTTAAATTATTTAGCTTACTTCTTTTTTATTGACTGTTCCTACTTGCCTTACTTAATCTTCAAGATATTTTTACAAGGTAAGTTAAACAAATGTGTATTTTTGATCTAAATAAAAGAACTATTATTTAATTTTTTTTGATAAAATACCAAAGTTTTGAGTTTTGTTATTAAAATGATTTAATGTTCGGTTTAATGTCCGCAGATTAACTGCGTAATATTTTTTACTGCGGTATTTTTCCCGCAGATTTAACGCAGTTTATTTTTATTGAAGTGAGTCTGCAGATTATCCGCGATAAACTCCACGGTTAATCTGTCGACTCGGTTATTAACATCCGAAACAGACTTGTGAACTACTGTTGAATTCTACCAGAATTAAAGTAAGCAACGATAACTCCACTAAAAGAGCAGATAAGAGTTTAAGTTGGCATTCTGCCAGACTTTGAGATGTCCGCCGATAGCTTAGTGGTAAGAGCATCTGACCGGAATTCAGAGGACGCGGATTCGAATCCCGCTCGGACAAGACATGTCAAAGTGTCTCTTTTCTGCTCAATTTCTAATAAATACACATTTAGTCATTCAAAAAAAGTTTTATTATTATTAATATGGTTTTTAGCGCATTTTTGGAACAAAAATGCAGCTTATAATTTCACTTTGTTCGGCTGTTCGGCTCACGGGTTTTGAGATCAGGAAAACTATAATAGCTAGTGACTTCCGGTTTTTTTGCATTTGATTTGTGCCATCGATTTATTTCGGGGAAACATATTTAGAAAGCTGCCACTGATTGCAATAATTAGGAAATTACAAATTTTATTTTTCATATTGAAAATGGTAAACAAATTTTTTTGGCGCGAAGACGATTAAAGCGCCTCCAACGGCAAATATTGAGACTAATTTATTTATTATTCAACTGTTATTTTAAATCAATGAAATCTCTTTTGAAATTCTAATCAGAAAGTCTAAAACGCAAGGGGATATTCACTGGAGCGAAGAAATTCGCTAATTTTTTCGCGCATTTTCCCTCAAAATACATTTTTTGAGCAACAAAACAATACAAAGTGACAAGTAACATTTGTGGATGAAAAAGATGAACTTTTGATAATTAATTTTCTACGCAATAAATCCATTAGATACTTTTAATACTTAAGAAATAGAAACTACTGTATACAATGCAATGTAAAAAATTTTAAAGTTAAATTAAAAATTTCTTATTTTTGTGTCAGAAATTACAAATTTTTGCGCTTCGCGCAAATAATTATCCCCTTGCACAATGGCACAAAACATAAAAAAGTGGCATTAATACTTAAATTGAAAGTTTTAATAACCAAAGCTTATTATACCCTGAGCGAAATTGAAATAGCCCCACCTATAATATATGCAATAGGGGTATGATATTTTTAAAGAGCGAGTTAAAATAAGCCAATTTATTATGTGAGCTCAACTCTAGTAGTTTTCCGAAACCTTTAAATTGCAATTTTTCCTTTTTTTTCAATGTCATTTTGGAAATCTTTCATTATTCTTTATAGAAGTATTAGAACTCAATCATATTACTCTTAAAATATAGGTATTAAAATAAAGAACAAACTTTTGTATATGTTTTAGTGAAGGATCAAGTAGAAAAGAGTAAGAATATGAATTTCTTTAGATGGGGCTATTTCAATTTCGCACCAAAATTTCTACAATTTTAAAAATTTCTTTAAATACTAAATAAAATGAACTGAAAGGTAATTGCATAAGACGTCTTTTAAAAAGACCTTTCTAATGGTGTATAAAAGTTTGTATAACTCTCAATTCTTCATGAGAAAATTCCAATTTTATAGATGGGGCTATTTCAATTTCGCTCAGGGTATATCAATAGAAAGCTTAAACTCTGTAGATACCGAATCTACAATTAACAAGGCCAGGTATTGAATTGTTAAGTCAGAATAGCTCAACAAAGTTCAAAACGGCGGATGATTCATAAAAAATCATAAACTTTTTACGTCAATACCTTCAATTCTACTACCATAAACATACATCATTTTTAAGATAATTTTATGTAGATTTTTATAATAAAAGTTAAGCCAGCACCTTTTTAAATTATTCTAAATTCGTTTACAAAATTATGGAAAAATCCACTAACTTCAAATATAGAAACACGATAGATATATACGATAGAAAATAACTTCAATGCATTGCTTAACATTAAATAAACATTGAATAAACATTAAGCCGCCCGTTCTCGCCCGTTTGATATAAAAGATTTATGAAATTCAGTCTATTTTATGTAAACAAACTTCAAAAATTTGTTCTGATTCTTATTAAATCAGCTGTAATCAATTCAAATATTGTCTCAAATTTCTTAAAATGATCTTTTTGTTCATAAAACATGCAAATAGTGTCTTGAAATTCAAATTTCACTTGAATATTTGACAATGTTTCTAAATTCGGATATTATTATGATATATATGATAATGATATTATTATGTTACTTAATTGGATACTTTTGTAAAAAAATGTAAATAAATCAAATTATGCAGTAAATACCTACTTAAACCTACATTCATACTAAAGAATATCAAAATTGCTTCAATAATAAATCATTTTGGACAGAATTCAATAGTGAGTTAATCATTTAAAATGAGAAATAAGTTTAAATTTGACAAAAAATTTATCAAAACACAAATTCGTAGAAAAATATTGTAATTCTCAATGAAATAACATTGAATTCTTATTGAAATGTGTAATAACTGAATGCTAATGTCAAAAAAATACAAAATAGAATTTATGCCGCTTTTTTCTTGTTTTGTCCCAATGTGCCTTGCTAAAACGAATAAGAATCATTCGTAACAGTTACAAAAGTTAAGTTTTGATGAATTATATTTTTACTTTGGTTATATAACAAAACAAAAAGCTTACTGCAATTAAATATTTCTTTTAAAGACGATTCTATTAATTCTGTAATCGCTTATAGATCACAACAGGCTTATATCAGGAAGGTTCCTGAAAAAATGGAACTTTTTTGGTGCTTCATTCGTATGCAAAGTTCTCAACTTTTATAAAGTTAAATTAAAATCAGCGAAAAGTATGTTATTATTTGAGCTTGTAAGCAGTTTTTAGCAAAGATTTCATCTCGATTTATGATCAATAAATATTTTTAATTTGCCATCGAACATTTTACCAAAATTGAATTTTTTCACTTCAAAACTTTAGAAGCGATTTTCTCAAAAGTTTTCTATTGACTAAAATTCTCTTATATACTGTAAATTAAGTTGGTTTCATGCACTTTAAAGAACTGAAACCTGAATCAAATTATCTCTAATAATTAAAAAGTTATAAACGATCAAAATCATGCAAAAAAATATCATGACTTTTTCTAAAATGTTAATTTTTCCAAAAATATTTAAGCAATTGAAAAGATTTTTACACCATGTAATCTGTCTTAAAATAAGCTACAAAATAAGATACAATAAGTGCCATTTCTTGTTACTATCGATTTTCCATACATTTTCAAAAATTCTTTTGTTTACATATGAAAAAATGAGATTTGAGATTTGAGTGAAAGAAAATTGACAAATTTTGTTTGTTTACATTTTTTCATATGTAAACAAAAGAATTTTTGAAAATGTATGGAAAATCGATAGTAACAAGAAATGGCACTTATTGTATCTTATTTTGTAGCTTATTTTAGGACAGATTACATGTTGTAAAAATCTTTTCAACAGAGTTGTTAAAGGCGGAAAAAAAGGCGGCCTGTAAAAAAGGCACGCCTTTGAAAAAGGCCGCCTTTAAAAAAAATTTCAAAGGCGGCCTTTTTTTAAAGGCGCGCCTTCAAAAAAGGCGGCCTTTTAGGCGAAAAAAGGCCAAAGGCGAAAATTTTTTTTCGTCGGAAAAATCTGCTCTGTGGTTTTTTGATCATGATAATTATAATATAGCATGAGAAAAATATTTTTAGAATTTTTTTCAAAAATTTTCTATTTTTCCTGGCCAAAAAGCTGTTTTCCATAGGTATTTTCGCCTATTTTTGTGTTTAAAAATTCATAACTTTTGATCAACTTATCAGAAAAATATGTTTGATAGCTCGTTAGAAAGGTTATTTTAAGACCTTTCTAACGATATATAATATGTACTATACGCTTTTAATATGCGGTCAACAGAGCTCCCTAAATGACACACCTTCAGTTTTTCTTGAAATTTTATTAGGTGAAAAATTGAAATATGCTTGAGAAAAATGTTTTTTATGTTTTATTTACTTAATTATCAACAAAAAAACACGAGAAAAATATTAGAAGTGTATGTTTTAAAAAATCTCTCTTTCTAGAATATCAAATGCATATCTTATCAAAGTGCAGATATTTCCTTCACTGTATCTTTTTTGAAACTCATTAATAAAATACGATATTTATTTTATTAAATAGGTAATTTTAAGGCCTTTCCAACGATATATAACATGTAATATTTACTTGTATTCTAAGCTCATCAGAGTGCCATTACTGTTGTCACTTTGGTCTTTTAACAAATTTAACTCGGTGAAAAATTCATAAAAGCTTAAAAATATTTATTTATATGTTTATAATTGATATTTCAAATATATTTTATACAAAACATGAAACTTTTTTGTTAAAAATGCTTTCTCTATAAGACAGCATTCCCTAATGCATGTATTGTAGGTGAAGGCAAGCAAAAAGCAGTTAAACTTTAAAAACCAAGTTTCTTAAGATATTTTAATCATTTTAAAGGTATATCAAGAACTTTTAAAATATTTTTTGAAAACGTTTGCAATTACCGACAATACATGCAGCAGGGAATGTTGTCTTATAGAGAAACCATTTTTAACAAAAAAAGTTTCATGTTTTGTATAAAATATATTTAAAATATTAATTATAAACATAAAAGTAAATATTTTTAAGCTTTTATGAATTTTTTATCGAATTAAATTTGTTAAAAGACTAAAGCGACAACAATAATGGCACTCTGGTGAGCTTAGAATACAAGTAAATATTACATGTTATATATCATTGGAAAGGCCTTAAAATTACCTTTTTAATGAAATAAATATCGTATTTTATAAATGAGTTTCTAAAAAGATATAGTGAAGAAAATATCTACACTTTGGTAAGATATGCATATGATATTCTAGAAAGGGAGATTTTTTAAAAATTACACTTCTAATATTTTTCTCGTGTTTTTTTGTTGATAATTAAGTAAATAAAACATAAAAAACATTTTTCTCAAGCATATTTCAATTTTTCACCTAATAAAATTTCAAGAAAAACTGAAGGTGTGTCATTTAGGGAGCTCTGTTGACCGCAAATTAAAAGTATATAGTACATATTATATATTTTTAGAAAGGCCTTAAAATAACCTTTCTAACGAGCTATCAAGCATATTTTTCTGATAAGTTGATCAAAAGTTATGAATTTTTGAGTGATAACATAAAACATACAAAGCTTTTAAGGCCTCCACAAGCCGAAATTTTACAACATTTTTTATAAAAATATTTTTCTCATTGTTTTATAATTATGTTAAGACTAAAACCACCATAAAACAAATTTTTTGAGAAAACATAATTTTTTCGCCTTTTGCCTTTAACAACTCTGCTTTTCAATTGCTTAAGTATTTTTGGAAAAATTGAACATTTTAGAAAAAGTCATGATATTTTTTTGCATGATTTTGATCGTTTATAACTTTTTAATTATTAGAGATAATTTGATTCAGGTTTCAGTTCTTTAAAGTGCATGAAACAAACTTAATTTACAGTATATAAGAGAATTTTAGTCAATAGAAAACTTTTGAGAAAATCGCTTCTAAAGTTTTGAAGTGAAAAAATTCAATTAATAACATACTTTTCGCTGATTTTAATTTAAGTTTATAAAAGTTGAGAACTTTGCATACGAATGAAGCACCAAAAACGTTCCATTTTTTCAGGAAACTTCTTGATAGAAGAAAAATTTAAAAAAACATTTTCATGCCATCGTTTTTTATGCGGCAAGAGCTTTCCAATAAATATATTTAAATACCTATATTTGAAATATTTCAAAAACGGATGGGCAAAGTGTGGACAATAGTCCAAAATCGATTTAAATTTTATTTACAAGTAAAAATAAATCAATTAAAATTATTCAAGTAAAAAATAAATATTTTAAAAATTTTGATGGTATAATAAAAAATATTTCAATCTCGATACCTTGGATGGTCGGACGATTAGAGCGCATTTTTGCCTAACAGATCATTGTTTGGTAACAAAATTTCACATATTTTTAGTCCAATTTTTTTTAGCGACATGTCAATTTTTTTTTAAAAATTTTTGACAGGTTTTCTTTACGTTTCATGACATTTTAAGACTTTTTGGTGAAAAAAATTTTTTTGGTCCATGTGATGGACCACCCTTGGGTCAACACTTACCCAAAAAAACTCTTTTGATGGCTTACCTACTCGTCAAGACCTTTCTAACAAGCTCTCAACCACCTCTCCACGACTTACCGTTGCCGAGTTATCACTATCACATACAGCCAGCCAGCCATCCAGCCATCGTGAGCCTGATAGCGTATTTTTTTGCAAAAATGCGCTAAAAATAATTAATTAAATTCTTTTAGTACCACCATGAGTGATTATAAATATGATTTAGGTGACCGTTTAGCAGCTTTTCATCTACAAATTATATTTTGTTTCAAGTAAATTTCATTTACATAAAAATGACTCAAAAATTTATAATATTTACAATAATCATACTCTCTCATGAAATAAAATAATTCATTTATTATAATAATTGTTTTCTCGTACAGCACTTTTTATAAAAAAAATATTTTTCTTTGCATTAACTTCAAACATGTGTCTACAGTAGAATAAATGTCTACTTACGTCAATTGAAAACAAATATTCAACATATGTTTTCTGTGTTTCAATTATTTTCTTCAAAGTATCTTAAAGACAAAGAATATGCAATAATCAACATAACAAAGGTAAAAAAAAACATTGATTATGCAAATATCACATTTAGAAATAATTAAAATTTCTAAACTATTGAATAACTAAATTTTTAGACCTTTTAGTAAAACATTTTGAAAATAGCATTACATAATGAAAGTAAAATGTATCTAACATATTTTTAATACTTGAAAAACACTATAGTCTGTATTTTTTACATTTCTACATCGTTCTGACTTCTTATCTTTTTATTAGAGTAATGCAAAAAATTTTTTCGTACTTTCCATATATGAACGCATCTTTTGTTTCAAAAAATAATATATGCTTTTAACACAATTTTCTAATACTTATTGCAATAATGTTTTAAAAAGAACCGTTAGTTCAAAAACAATAATATTTTTTACATTATTTGATTAGATTTTTCAATCAATTCAATTAAATTATCATTTCTGTATGTGAATTCTGTGTAAGGACAAGAGAAAGGAGTCTAAAATAATTAAATTTCGATGTGATTTTTAAATAGCCCTTAAATTGCATTGAATGCTACTAAAATAAAATGTTTCTTTTTTCTTATAGATGTTTCGTGAACGTTGAAAATTTGATAGAAAAAACAATTGTTTTCAATTTTCATAAACCGCACATGTCTTTTGAGTAAACATTCTTTCTGTCTTTTCATATGGTATATACTAACTTTTATCAATTTATACATTTTTTAAACAAATATACAACAATATGATAAGAGTCGAATTATTTCAAGATTTCTTTTTAAAATATTTTTCAAAAAATTACAAATTAAAGTAAAATTTCTTTAAATTTTTTTGTATTTTCAAATGAACATATTTTCTTAATGATTCAAAGAAGCATTTTACAATTTATAAGTTAAAAAAATTTGTTATTTTGAAAAAAAAAACTTTTCAAGAGTTATCAGACATTTAAAAGTAACATAGCTCAGCATTAGTTTTTAAAAATTATGTAAACTTTTGAAATAAATTACTAGAATAATCAGTGAAAGTAGAAAAGACAGTAATTAAAATTTCTGTAACATTTTTCTAAAATAAATCGCAATTACAACATAAAATAAAAACAAATCAAAAATCAAATGATAAAATGTATGTTTTTCTATGATCTTTATTTTAGTTTTATATAAAAAATTATTTTACTATTGAATAAAGTTCAACTAATGAAAAACATCAATTTTGAACATTAATTTGAAAAATTTCTATGCATTAGATAAAAAATACTTTTACAAATTTGATAGCTATAAAATAAAATATTTTAAAAAGCTACAAAATTTTAATAATTATAATCAATTTTATATTTTAATTAAATTGTCAGTGTTGATATTAAATTTTTTTGAAAAATATTGATTAAAACTTAAATACATCTGTTTCTTGCCTTGTGTCTCAATCAACTGTTTCGTTTTTTTAATTTTTCGATAAATTGATAAAAAATTATAACACTTAAACGATAAAAAACGAATGAAACTGTTGTTGGATTTAACAAAAGTGTGAAAGAGATAGAAATAAATTCGAAGCTTCTGATTGGATGAAATGAATTTATAAACGAGAGAAATGACGAGCTTGTTTTCTTCTTATCTTAGTATAAAAAGAGATCGGAAGATATACGACAGTTCAATTCAAGTTTGAATTTTAAAATTGTGAACTTAAAAAATGAAAGTGTTTAAAAATTTTGTGCTTTGTTTCGGTTAGTTGTTATATAAAAAATTTACAAGGCGTGAGAACTCTTTTTGATATTTCGCATCAAGATACCTTTGTTTTTCGAAAAATAAAAATTTTTAGAAATGCACTTTTTTTAAAATGACTTCAGTTCTAAAATGATAACACGAAGATATGCAGTCCTTTCTGATTTTGATTTCTTATGCTCATAGGTTTCTTTTAAGCTATCAATAAAATTTTTATGGTCTTTAATTAAAGAGAAAATCAAGATATCAAAAATAACAAAAAAATCAAAAATATCAAAAAATATCAAAAATAACAAAAAATATCAAAAGAGTTCTCAGGCCTTGAAAATTTAAGTAAAAATTTGTGCAATATTTTTGAAGCAGATTTATTTTTAAAACTCGTCTTTGGTTTCTTAGATAAGATAACACAACTTTTTTACTTAATATTGTTTACATTTAGATATGAAAAAGTTTGTAAAAAATTTTCAATTTACCAACTTTTTTCAGCATTTTGAAATATTCTACTAATATTTTTTGACAGATTAGAATGTTTCATCATCAAATTCCAATACAGAAGAAAATTCAAAAAATGATTTTGGGGAAATAGTTTTATAAATAAGTCTGCTGATCTTTAGAGTAGATACTTTGACGCATAGATAAAAAAATATATATTTAGAAAAATATTTTTCATTTGCATGGCAGAACATTATCGGTTAAATTGAATATTTTTCTGGAAATATTTTTAAAATTATTTTACAATAAATTTCCGGGAAAACAATTGAATATCAAAATTTATTAGTTTAGATGCATATATGGAACGAACAGTTTAATAAAAGAATAATTAAAATTTAATTTTCTTTTTGTTTCAAGCTATAATTGTGATTCAAATGTCATTTGCTTCTGAAGGTATGTAAATTAACAAAATAGAAAAATAAAAACCTGTAGTTAATATTTGCTTTAAAAAAATCGATTATATTAAAAATTTAGAAGATTATACAGTAGCGGCCAAAAGTAAATGGGCAAAAAATAAAATGAGCATAACTTTTGAATGGAATGTCTAATTAAGCTGAAATTTTACATTGAAGTAGCATTTCACAAGTGTTTTCTTGCTTGTATTTTGATTTTGCAATATACCGAGTATTTTTCGAGTAATAAATTAATTATCATAAATTCAACGGACAAAAGTATATGGGCAAAACGATTTGTTAAATTCTTTTTAACTTTTCTCAAAAGTTATGGAAGAATTCATGTTTTCTCTAGATAAGTTATTAAAACATTCAAAAACAAAGAAACAATATTAAGGATTTCTCGAAAAACGTTTTGGTTTCATAGATTATTATTCAGTTTTAAAAATGGTCGCCATCTTGGATAAAAATTCTATCCGAAATCATCTTTTAATGTCTCCTCTCGTTACAAACTTCATTGTAATTCATGGATATAAGTTTAATAATCATTTTAAATATCAGAAAGTTGCAGCTCAATGAATGATTCTAATAAAATTTTATAAAAGTTTCATAATACATCATCATTTTTTTGCCTATGACTTCACTTTTTCGCTCATAACTTTTGATAAAAATTTTCTAGAGTAACACTTGTATGCCTTAATTGTTCTTTTAAAGATACCTGATCATTTAAATATGTATATTTTAGGCTGTGAAAGCTGGCAATGAAAAATTAAATAGGTAGAACACAAAGAAATATTCATTGTTTACAGCGAAAAACGACAAAACATAACAAAACCCGATAAATATTATATACCAATAACTTTGAAGCGTTAGATTGCATTAAATCAGTGATTTCCAAAAATCGTCATTTTTCGCTGTAAACAATGAATATTTCTTCGTGTTCTACCTATTTAATCTTTCATTGCCAGCTTTCACAGCCTAAAATATAAATATTTAAATGATCAGGTATCTTTAAAAGAAACAATTTAAGCATACAAGTGTTACTCTAGAAAATTTTTATCAAAAGTTATGAGCGAAAAAGTGAAGTCATAGGCAAAAAAATGATGATGTATTATGAAACTTTTATAAAATTTTATTAGAATCATTCATTGAGCTGCAACTTTCTGATATTTAAAATGATTATTAAACTTATATCTATGAATTACAATGAAGTTTGAAACGAGAGGAGACATTAAAAATGATTTCGGATAGAATTTTTATCCAAGATGGCGACCATTTTTAAAACTGAATAATAATCTATGAAACCAAAACGTTTTTCGAGAAATCCTTAATATTGTTCTTTTGTTTTTGAATGTTTTAATAACTTATCTAGAAAAACATGAATTCCTTCCATAACTTTTGAGAAAAGTTAAAAAGAATTTAACAAATCGTTTTGCCCATATACTTTTGTCCGTTGAATTATTTGATAATTAATTTATTACTCGAAAAATACTCGGTATATTGCAAAATCAAAATGCAAGCAAGAAAAACCCTTGTGAAATGCTACTTCAATGTAAAATTTCAGCTAATTAGACATTCCATTCAAAAGTTATGCTCATTTTATTTTTTGCCCATTTACTTTTGGCCGCTACTGTAAAATATTTGCTTTAAAAAAATCGATTATATTAAAAATTTAGAAGATTATAAATTTCGTTCCTTATAAATCTTTTTATTTTAAATTTGATAGCCTCTCATTATCGTCGACATCATCATCATAGAAGATGTAATTTAGATGATTCTGACTGTGGTGATTACAAGTTATTAAATATTGAAAAATGTGCTTGCGAATGTCCAGATGGTTATGGCCAAGATGATTGCAATAAAAATGAAATTTGGGATGACGACTATTGTACTTGCTATTGTCCACGTCATCCACCATTTTCTAATCCTAATCCAGCAAAAATGTATTGGAGTAGAAGCAGTTGCAATTACAAGTGCATTAAAACACTCAAATGTGAATTTGGAAACTTCAATAAAACATCTTGCTCATGTCCTACACCTCTAACAACAACCACTACAACAACTAAAAAAACTACAAGTAAGTAAAACAATAAATCTCTATCAAAATTTAAAATTTAAAATATTTTGTTTTTGTTTTTTAAAATTTTTAAGCAACTACAACCACAAGTAAGTTGAGAATTTATATTTTCAAAAAGTTTTAATTCTTATTTTTATATTTTTCAGCTCCTACAACTACAACAACAACGAGTAAGAAACGCAATTTTTTATCATAAACTAATTTTAAAAATATTTTTTGACCAAAAATTTAATTAATTTTCTTATTTTCTTTCATTTTTAAGCTCCCACTACGACCACAACAAGTAAGTTGATAAATTTTTGTCTTTTTAAACCGAAAATTTAAAAAGTTTTCTAATTTGTCGATTTTCTTTTATTATTAAGCTCCTACTACCACAACAACAAGTAAGCTAAGAAATTTTTTTAATTTTTTTTCCGTTTCTAATGTTTTTTATTTCTAGGGTTCGGTAAAATATATCTGCGCAGATCTGCACACAAAAGTTCTGCGCAGATCTGCGCATATTTCTGCGCAGATATCTGCGCAGATAAATAACGGATATTTCAAATTTAAATTATCAACAACAATTTCCTAATAAAAAATCTTTGAAAATATTTTATATAAACTCAGTTTTACCAGATTTTAATATAGTGGTTAATTTTAATTCAATCAAAGTTTTCAAAATCAATCTGTAAGTGTTATTTCATTTCTAAAAAAAGTGATTGGTTTATTAAATTTGAATTTCTTTCCTTATTAAGTATACAAAAAATGAACAAGTTTGAAATATCTACATATCTAAAAGATTTCAATAAAGCCAAGCAATCTGGAACATGCAAATCATGTCTAAAAACAGTATATTGGGCTAGGGAACGTGTTGCGGCCCACAAAAGGTCATCATGTCAAAATGCTACTTCCGAGGAAAAGAATTTCTTCATGAAACGGAAAAACGAAGCATCTGCACAAACTTCCAGAACTCAATTTTCAAACAATACGACTCAACAAAATTTATGTTTAACTGAAGATGGAAATCCAATTCTTAGCCGAGATACAAAAGATGACATCGATATGAAACTTGCCAATTTCTTTTATCGAACAGGTATATCGCTACGTTTAGTTGAATCTGATGCTTTCAAAGAATTTGTGAAGAGCCTCAATCCTACTTATACCATGCCTAGCGCTAAAACATTATCTGGATCATTTTTAGATAAACAGTTTATTAAATGTTCAACATCTATGAACGAAATTTTAGACTCTCACATCAATTTGTGCCTTATTACGGATGGATGGACAAACATACGCGGTGATCATATCGTCAACTTTTGCGTTAAAGCACCAACTGAAAAGCCATTTTTCCATTCATCGATTAATACTTCTGGAATAATTCAAAATGCTTCCGCTGTAGCTGAATCAATTATTGCTGTACTTGAAAATCTTGGCTCACATAAATTTAATTGCATTATCTCTGATAATGCTCCTGTGATGAAGGCAGCATTTAAAATTATTGAGGAAAAATATCCGCATATCTCGGGTAATGGTTGTGCAGCACATGGTGTAAATTTGCTTGTTAAAGATCTTATCACTACAACTGAATCATCAAAAACAATAAAAGAAGCAGAGAAAATCATCAAATACATCAAAAATCATCATCTCGTAAAGGCTAAATTTGATGATATACGATTAGCTGCAAATATCAATCACACTCTCTCCATGCCGGTTACTACTCGATGGTTTAGTTATTTTAATTCAATGAGCTGCTTACAAAATTTGAAATATGTACTAATTAAATTGGTAGATGATGAAGGAGAAGTCTTGAAGGAAATTCAACCAAAAAGTAATTCTAATGCTGTTATGTCATTGATCAAATCTAATCTCTTTTGGGAGCGTCTTGCAAAGCTCGTTAAGATGATCGAATTTCCTTCAAATGTTATAGGTAAGTTGGAAGGTGATGATTCATCATTGTCGTTAGTGTACGACTATTTTGGTCAACTTTACAACCATTATGAAGATAATCCAGAGATTCAAGAGAAAGTCAAAAGTCGTCTTAAATTTTTACTAACTCCAACAATGGGTCTTGCATTTATGTTGACTCCTAAAAACGCAGCAGAAGGCTTTTATTTCGATGAAGATAAAGTAGATTTTATTGCATCAGCATTTGATTTTGCTAATAAGGTAAACTCTGATATTGCTGACTCAATTCAAGATGAGTTAGTAGCATTTATGAGTGAAATGTCTTCTCTAACTGAACGTAGAAAAGAAATTGTTTATAAAATGAGCGCAAAGAATTATTGGAGTATAATAGGTCGCGAAAAATACCCAGCGCTTTACCAAATTGCCAAGCCAATTAATGAAATGATTTGCTCATCAGCGTCTTCTGAACGTACTTGGTCAACTTTTCGCTTCATTCATTCACGATTGCGTAACAAATTGACTAATGAAAGAGTCAAAAAGTTGGTATTTTTGTATACCAATAGTGTATTAATGGATGCAGTCGATAAAAATGATTATATTTTGGATGAAGGAGCTATTCTTAATGAAAATGAATATGAAGAGATGAATGAGTCTATGTAATAGTCATATTTTTGCAAACAGGTGTTTTTTTTCATATGAATAAATTTTGTAATCTTTATATTATATCATAATAAAAATAAATTCACAATTTTTATGTTTATTAATAATTCTAAGAATGAACTTTGATCAAAAGTACAGTAAGTAAATATTACATAATATGTACGTCAACAAAAAATTATCTGCGCAGATCTGCGCAGATATCTGCCCATACTATTTGTATGGTCTGCGCAGATCTGCGCAGAAATCTGCGCAGACTTCCGAACCCTATTTATTTCACAGCACCAACAACAACTACAGCTTTTTCATATCCATGTGGTGAGTTTTCAATAAACACTAATTGAATAGAACAAAAAAAATAAAAGAAATTTACACAGGAACATTTATACAATATGATCCAAAAACTGATCCTAAAAAACCAGAAATTGATGGTTTTTCAGCTGGAAAATGGAGTGATGGTGGAGACGCTTATGTTGGCCTGGGACTTGTGCAAACCTTTGCTGGTCGAGCTCAAATTCCTGCTAGGATTTCGACGACTAATTCTACTAGTGGACCTGGTGCATATACTGATACAGCATATGATGGAAATACACCATCATATTTATTAAAAAATCTTAACTTGAAATGGATTTCAATCACTAATAATACTATTGATAGCGTTAATGGAAAAATCATTTGGTCTCCCTTAACACTTAATTTCTTTTTTGGTCGTATTCAATTATCTGAAAATCATACAATAGTGTCTTATTATTATAGAAATTTTTTTTTCTACCGCGATACTACTGCTTTCATTATAAATCTTAAAACTGGTTTTGATATACTTGTGTGCTCTGATTCAACATCACCAACAGTAAAAAGTACTTTAATTACAAAAGATTCAACAACAACTGCAGCTACGACTACAAGTAAGTAAAACAATAAGACATTTCATTGACAATCAAAGTTATTGATTTTATGGGTGTGGGTCATGGACCCGATGGAATATTCCGTGGAATATTCCACGGAAGTTCCATGCAACATTGCGCGGAATATTCCACGGAACTTCCATGGAAGTTCCACGGAATTCCGTGGAATATTCTATGGAATTCCACGGAATATTCCGCGCAATGTTGCATGGAACTTCCGTGGAATATTCCACGAATATTCTTTTATATATTTGAAAATTTTGAATATGGGTCATGGACCCGATGGAATATTCCGTGGAATATTCCACGGAAGTTCCATGCAACATTGCGCGGAATATTCCACGGAACTTCCATGGAAGTTCCACGGAATTCCGTGGAATATTCTATGGAATTCCATGGAATATTCCGCGCAATGTTGCATGGAACTTCCGTGGAATATTCCACGGAATATTCTTTTATATATTTGAAAATTTATATTAATTATTTATTTAATTTATTTTAAATTAAAAACAAAAAATAGAGACAAAACATTAAAAAATATGAATTTTTTTGAGTATTGGCATGATGAAAAATCTCTTCATCATCCCGGTAAGCACCGCGGGAGGTTCTCAAAATTTCGCTCACCGTATTTTTTTTGTATTTTATTATTTTTTTTAATTTTTTTGTATTTTTATATTTTTTTTAATTTTTTTGTATTTTTATTATTCTTTTTTAATTTTTTGTATTTTTATGATTTTTTTTAATTTTTTTGTATTTTTATTATTTTTTTTTTAATTTTTTTGTATTTTTATTATTTTTTTTTAATTTTTTTGTATTTTTATTATTTTTTTTTAATTTTTTTGTATTTTATTATTTTTTTTAATTTTTTTGTGTTTCTAAATAATTCACTTCACTGTTTGATTTTTTTATTTAAAATAATCGACGACGTTTTTTCGAACGTTTTGGTGTTGGTTGAAAAGCTTCCTTGATAGCTCTTTCAGCACGTTTTGCTAATGCTCGAGGTGTAAGTCCTTTGCTTTTAGTTTGACCAACATTTTCGTTACTGTTCAAAAAATTTTCTTCATTCTGCTGATCAGTTTTGTTTTCTACATCATTTTCTTCTCTATTCTCAATAATTTGCTGCTGCTGAACAATTATTTGTTCTAAACCCACATCAGATCTTCGCTCGCTATTTTTAGCTACAACAATCAATTGTTCTTCTAAATCATTTTGATCGAAAAGGTCTGCTATCATTTGATCAGAATTTCTTTCAACCTGTAAAGATATAGCTTGAGATACTTGCTGTATCATTTCGTCTTTACACTGTTGTAAAGCTAATTGAGGATTAAGAGAAATTAAACAGTCATTGTGGAAACGATTTAGGATCGAATTAATTTCAGTAGCGACGTTATTAAAAATTACACTAACGTCATTTCCAACTACTTATTCTTCATTCATATGAACTAATTGATTTTCTTGAAAAATTGGTGGATCTTCTGTTTCCAAATCAGCAATTTGGTCTGGAGTTTCACATTTTGAGCATTTCAATTCAAAAACAAAATTTAAAGCATGATCAAATTTATGTTCCTCCTTTTTGTAAACTATAGGATTACGCTCGTTATGTGTGCATCTTGCATAAACTCTACAATTCTTAGATCCTGATTTTTTTATTGTTTCTACAATTTGAAAGATGATTTGTTTTCACAAGCTTCTGCAAGCGCTCGCATAATAATGGTACATAACAAAATTTTCCTTCAGGTAATTTTTCATTTGCCTTGTAGAAGCGAATAGTTTCTTTATCGATGGTTGATCTTTGATTCACTTCATCAGCAGTGAAAACAATTGTTTTTTTAATTACCAATTTGCTTTGCGAGATTTTTGTAATAATTTTTAACAAAGATGTTTCCTTTTCAAATTCCCGAAGGAGAGTGAAGATTCATAAATATATCATGAAATAATAAAATTTGGCAAAATAAATTTTTTTAAAAATAAATTGTAATGATAAATTATATAATTTAAAATATTATGAATATTAATTTTGTCGAGGTTTCATATGTTTTAAAAGATTTCATATAAAATTTCAAACATTCCGTGGAATATTCCGTGGAATTCCGTGGAATATTCCGTGGAATATTTTTTTAATTTTTTATGTGTGTTAGTGAGTAATTTTTTAAAATTTTAAATTCGTTATAAAGTTTTTAAGTTATTTATTTCTATTATTAGTTTATATTTTCTCTTTTTAGTTTTATTAAAACACATCAGATATTCATAAAAAAATTATAATATAAGTTTTCCATAGATTTATAATTTAATTGAAATTTCTTTTTTTTGTGTTAGTAAATTTTAAATTTGACTGTTAAGTTAATTGTAGGATTTTTCTTTTTGAGAATATCTTCGAGAATTTGGGAATGAGAATTTCTCATTCTCAAAAATTTTGAGATTGAGAATTTGAAAAACTTTAGTTAATTGTTCATTTTTTTCTAAAGAATTAAAATATTCCACGGAATATTCCACGGAATGTTTTGAAATTTTATATGAAATCTTTTAAAACATATGAAACCTCGACAAAATTAATATTCATAATATTTTAAATTATATAATTTATCATTACAATTTATTTTTAAAAAAATTTATTTTGCCAAATTTTATTATTTCATGATATATTTATGAATCTTCACTCTCCTTCGGGAATTTGAAAAGGAAACATCTCTATTAAAAATTATTAAAAAAAATCTCGTAAAGCAAAATGAATGACAATTTTAAAGAAGTCAATTTAAAAGAAGGAGTCAAAATTCTCATATTTATTTTAATGATGATCATTGTCTATACTATATTTATAAAACTACAAATAAAATCAAATATGTCGAGTGTATTGAAGCAGGTTGTGCTTGTAAAGGTAAAATAATTGAAGATAAATTTATTCGAACAAATGACGCAATCCACAAACATAAAAATAATCATGAGGCCAAAGCAGAATACGAAATTGCATTTCTCGATTTAAGAAATACAGTGAGAACTGATCATCGACCAATACGAGTGTTACATCAAAGAACATTACGTAAAATTAGCTTAGAAGCATCAAGTATGATGCCTTTTAAAAAAATCAGAAAAACGTTACAACGTTTGCGTCATGAAGAAATGCCAGTTTGTCAAGATATGAATGAATTTATATCAATGCTTGAAAACAACAATGATGTTTTCAATACGTATGGAAAACTTCATAATGAAGACTTTTATCAAGGAGCGATAAATAATATGCCTATATTCGCAAATATGATTTTAATTAATGAGATCAAAGGAGAGTTTATGATTTTTGTAGATGCCACCTTTGGAATAACGCCTTTCAGGCAACATCAGCTTTTGGTAATTCTAGCCGAATTACAAGGTAAGCCTCGGCCAATCATATATGCAATAATGAATTCTCGTAGTCAAAGCGATTATCAAGCATTATTTGATCAAATAAGGTATGGCGTTTTTTCTCAGGGTAATGTTTCTCGTGTTCCTACTGTAGCTATGGTTGATTTTGAGCAAGCAATCCGTAAAGCTCTCGTAAATGTTTGGCCTCTTATAAATGTACGTGGTTGCTATTTTCATTATTCTCAAGCCATTCGTAGAAAAGCATTGAATTTTACAGAGCTTTCAAGAAAAATTACGCGATCATCTGAGCATAAAACAATACTAAACTTATTTAAACAATTAAGTTTATTACCAATTAATAGAGTCCAGGTAGCTTACAATACTTTACTTGATTATATTCAATCAAAACCACTTGTTGCAAAAGATTTCGAAAGTTTCATTGATTATTTTAACAAAACATGGTTTAAAAGATATTCGCTAGAAGATTGGAATGTTAGTGACTTATTTTATCGTACAAACAATCATACGGAAGGTCACAATAATTTTTTGAAGCAAACAATAAAACAAAATCCACCACCATTTACTTTTTTAAAAAGTTTACTTGATTTAGCGTATGATGCGTCTTCAGATTTTCTTAATGATAAATCAATGAACATTCAAACTTCAAAAGACAGAAGTTTGATTTCTGAAAGATTGAAGAAAGCTTTAGAATCTTTAAATAATGGAAAAAATAACGAAATAAAATTTTTACAGTTGAGGCAGAAAATTAATCAAAATAAAAAAAATCAAAACAGATAAATGAATTAATTAAAAAATTAAAAAAAAATAATAAAAATACAAAAAAATTAAAAAAAATCATAAAAACAAAAAAATTAAAAAAAAATAATAAAAATACAAAAAAATTAAAAAAAAATAATAAAAATACAAAAAAATTAAAAAAAATCATAAAAATACAAAAAAATTAAAAAATAATAAAAAATACAAAAAAAATTAAAAAAAATAATAAAAATACAAAAAAAATACGGTGAGCGAAATTTGAGAACCTCCCCGCGTGCTTACCGGGATGATAAAGAGATTTTTCATCATGCCAATACTCAAAAAAATTTCATATTTTTTAATGTTTTGTCTCTATTTTTTGTTTTTAATTTAAAATAAATTAAATTAAAATAATTAATATAAAATTTTCGAATATGGGTCATGGACCCGATGGAATATTCCGTGGAATATTCCACGGAAGTTCCATGCAACATTGCGCGGAATATTCCACGGAACTTCCATGGAAGTTCCACGGAATTCCGTGGAATATTCTATGGAATTCCATGGAATATTCCGCGCAATGTTGCATGGAACTTCCGTGGAATATTCCACGGAATATTCTTTTATATATTTGAAAATTTTGAATATGGGTCATGGACCCGATGGAATATTCCGTGGAATATTCCACGGAAGTTCCATGCAACATTGCGCGGAATATTCCACGGAACTTCCATGGAAGTTCCACGGAATTCCGTGGAATATTCTATGGAATTCCATGGAATATTCCGCGCAATGTTGCATGGAACTTCCCGTTGGAATATTCCACGGAATATTCTTTTATATATTTGAAAATTTATATTAATTATTTTATTTAATTTATTTAAATTAAAAACAAAAAATAGAGACAAAAACATTAAAAAATATGAATTTTTTTTGAGTATTGGCATGATGAAAAATCTCTTCATCATCCCGGTAAGCACCGCGGGAGGTCTCAAAATTTCGCTCACCGTATTTTTTTTGTATTTTTATTATTTTTTTTAATTTTTTTGTATTTTTATTATTTTTTTTAATTTTTTTGTATTTTTATTATTCTTTTTTAATTTTTTGTATTTTTATGATTTTTTTTATTTTTTTGTATTTTTATTATTTTTTTTTAATTTTTTTGTATTTTTATTATTTTTTTTAATTTTTTTGTATTTTTATTATTTTTTTTTAATTTTTTTGTATTTTATTATTTTTTTTAATTTTTTTGTGTTTCTAAATAATTCACTTCACTGTTTGATTTTTTTATTTAAAATAATCGACGACGTTTTTTCGAACGTTTTGGTGTTGGTTGAAAAGCTTCCTTGATAGCTCTTTCAGCACGTTTTGCTAATGCTCGAGGTGTAAGTCCTTTGCTTTTAGTTTGACCAACATTTTCGTTACTGTTCAAAAAATTTTCTTCATTCTGCTGATCAGTTTTGTTTTCTACATCATTTTCTTCTCTATTCTCAATAATTTGCTGCTGCTGAACAATTATTTGTTCTAAACCCACATCAGATCTTCGCTCGCTATTTTTAGCTACAACAATCAATTGTTCTTCTAAATCATTTTGATCGAAAAGGTCTGCTATCATTTGATCAGAATTTCTTTCAACCTGTAAAGATATAGCTTGAGATACTTGCTGTATCATTTCGTCTTTACACTGTTGTAAAGCTAATTGAGGATTAAGAGAAATTAAACAGTCATTGTGGAAACGATTTAGGATCGAATTAATTTCAGTAGCGACGTTATTAAAAATTACACTAACGTCATTTCCAACTACTTATCTTCATTCATATGAACTAATTGATTTTCTTGAAAAATTGGTGGATCTTCTGTTTCCAAATCAGCAATTTGGTCTGGAGTTTCACATTTTGAGCATTTCAATTCAAAAACAAAATTTAAAGCATGATCAAATTTATGTTCCTCCTTTTTGTAAACTATAGGATTACGCTCGTTATGTGTGCATCTTGCATAAACTCTACAATTCTTAGATCCTGATTTTTTTATTGTTTCTACAATTTGAAAGATGATTTGTTTTCACAAGCTTCTGCAAGCGCTCGCATAATAATGGTACATAACAAAATTTTCCTTCAGGTAATTTTTCATTTGCCTTGTAGAAGCGAATAGTTTCTTTATCGATGGTTGATCTTTGATTCACTTCATCAGCAGTGAAAACAATTGTTTTTTTAATTACCAATTTGCTTTGCGAGATTTTTGTAATAATTTTTAACAAAGATGTTTCCTTTTCAAATTCCCGAAGGAGAGTGAAGATTCATAAATATATCATGAAATAATAAAATTTGGCAAAATAAATTTTTTTAAAAATAAATTGTAATGATAAATTATATAATTTAAAATATTATGAATATTAATTTTTGTCGAGGTTTCATATGTTTTAAAAGATTTCATATAAAATTTCAAACATTCCGTGGAATATTCCGTGGAATTCCGTGGAATATTCCGTGAATATTTTTTAATTTTTATGTGTGTTAGTGAGTAATTTTTTAAAATTTTAAATTCGTTATAAAGTTTTTAAGTTATTTATTTCTATTATTAGTTTATATTTTCTCTTTTTAGTTTTATTAAAACACATCAGATATTCATAAAAAATTATAATATAAGTTTTCCATAGATTTATAATTTAATTGAAATTTCTTTTTTTGTGTTAGTAAATTTTAAATTTGACTGTTAAGTTAATTGTAGGATTTTTCTTTTTGAGAATATTCTTCGAGAATTTGGGAATGAGAATTTCTCATTCTCAAAAATTTTGAGATTGAGAATTTGAAAAACTTTAGTTAATTGTTCATTTTTTTCTAAAGAATTAAAATATTCCACGGAATATTCCACGGAATGTTTGAAATTTTATATGAAATCTTTTAAAACATATGAAACCTCGACAAAATTAATATTCATAATATTTTTAAATTATATAATTTATCATTACAATTTATTTTTTAAAAAAAATTTATTTTGCCAAATTTTATTATTTCATGATATATTTATGAATCTTCACTCTCCTTCGGGAATTTGAAAAGGAAACATCTCTATTAAAAATTATTAAAAAAAATCTCGTAAAGCAAAATGAATGACAATTTTAAAGAAGTCAATTTAAAAGAAGGAGTCAAAATTCTCATATTTATTTTAATGATGATCATTGTCTATACTATATTTATAAAACTACAAATAAAATCAAATATGTCGAGTGTATTGAAGCAGGTTGTGCTTGTAAAGGTAAAATAATTGAAGATAAATTTATTCGAACAAATGACGCAATCCACAAACATAAAAATAATCATGAGGCCAAAGCAGAATACGGAAATT
The DNA here is from genome assembly GCA_018290095.1 of Polypedilum vanderplanki. Classification (NCBI taxonomy): domain Eukaryota; kingdom Metazoa; phylum Arthropoda; class Insecta; order Diptera; family Chironomidae; genus Polypedilum; species Polypedilum vanderplanki. The sequence goes on along the minus strand of CM031382.1, from coordinate 1,996,689 downwards.
GCATTTCTCGATTTAAGAAATACAGTGAGAAACTGATCATCGACCAATACGAGTGTTACATCAAAGAACATTACGTAAAATTAGCTTAGAAGCATCAAGTATATGCCTTTTAAAAAAATCAGAAAAACGTTACAACGTTTGCGTCATGAAGAAATGCCAGTTTGTCAAGATATGAATGAATTTATATCAATGCTTGAAAACAACAATGATGTTTTCAATACGTATGGAAAACTCATAATGAAGACTTTTATCAAGGAGCGATAAATAAATGCCTATATTCGCAAATATGATTTTAATTAATGAGATCAAAGGAGAGTTTATGATTTTTGTAGATGCCACCTTTGGAATAACGCCTTTCAGGCAACATCAGCTTTTGGTAATCTAGCCGAATTACAAGGTAAGCCTCGGCCAATCATATATGCAATAATGAATTCTCGTAGTCAAGCGATTATCAAGCATTATTTGATCAAATAAGGTATGGCGTTTTTTCTCAGGGTAATGTTTCTCGTGTTCCTACTGTAGCTATGGTTGATTTTGAGCAAGCAATCCGTAAAGCTCTCGTAAATGTTTGGCCTCTTATAAATGTACGTGGTTGCTATTTTCATTATTCTCAAGCCATTCGTAGAAAAGCATTGAATTTTACAGAGCTTTCAAGAAAAATTACGCGATCATCTGAGCATAAAACAATACTAAACTTATTTAAACAATTAAGTTTATTACCAATTAATAGAGTCCAGGTAGCTTACAATACTTTACTTGATTATATTCAATCAAAACCACTTGTTGCAAAAGATTTCGAAAGTTTCATTGATTATTTTAACAAAACATGGTTTAAAAGATATCGCTAGAAGATTGGAATGTTAGTGACTTATTTTATCGTACAAACAATCATACGGAAGGTCACAATAATTTTTTTGAAGCAAACAATAAAACAAAATCCACCACCATTTACTTTTTTTAAAAAGTTTACTTGATTTAGCGTATGATGCGTCTTCAGATTTTCTTAATGATAAATCAATGAACATTCAAACTTCAAAAGACAGAAGTTTGATTTCTGAAAGATTGAAGAAAGCTTTAGAACTTTAAATAATGGAAAAAATAACGAAATAAAATTTTTACAGTTGATGGCAGAAAATTAATCAAAATAAAAAAAATCAAACAGATAAATGAATTAATTAAAAAATTAAAAAAAAATAATAAAAATACAAAAAAATTAAAAAAAATCATAAAAACAAAAAAATTAAAAAAAATAATAAAAATACAAAAAAATTAAAAAAAAATAATAAAAATACAAAAAAATTAAAAAAAATCATAAAAATACAAAAAAATTAAAAAATAATAAAAATACAAAAAAAATTAAAAAAAATAATAAAATACAAAAAAAATACGGTGAGCGAAATTTGAGAACCTCCCCGCGGTGCTTACCGGGATGATAAAGAGATTTTTCATCATGCCAATACTCAAAAAAATTCATATTTTTTAATGTTTTGTCTCTATTTTTTGTTTTTAATTAAAAATAAATTAAATAAAATAATTAATATAAAATTTCGAATATGGGTCATGGACCCGATGGAATATTCCGTGGAATATTCCACGGAAGTTCCATGCAACATTGCGCGGAATATTCCACGGAACTTCCATGGAAGTTCCACGGAAATTCCGTGGAATATTCTATGGAATTCCATGGAATATTCCGCGCAATGTTGCATGGAACTTCCGTGGAATATTCCACGGAATATTCTTTTATAATTTTGAAAATTATATTTAATTATTTTATTTAATTTATTTTAAATTAAAAACAAAAAATAGAGACAAAACATAAAAAATATGAATTTTTTTGAGTATTGGCATGATGAAAAATCTCTATCATCCCGGTAAGCACCGCGGGGAGGTTCTCCAAATTTCGCTCACCGTTTTTTTTTGTATTTTTATTTTTTTTAATTTTTTGTATTTTTATTATTTTTTTTAATTTTTTTGTATTTTTATGATTTTTTTTAATTTTTTGTATTTTTATTATTTTTTTTAATTTTTGTATTTTTATTATTTTTTTTTAATTTTTTTGTATTTTATATTTTTTTTTTAATTTTTTTGTATTTTATTATTCTTTTTTAATTTTTTTGTATTTTATGATTTTTTAATTTTTTTGTATTTTTATTATTTTTTTTTAATTTTTTTGTATTTTTATTATTTTTTTAATTTTTTGTATTTTATTATTTTTTTAATTTTTTGTATTTTTATTATTTTTTTTTAATTTTTTTGTATTTTTATTATTTTTTTTAATTTTTATTTTTATTATTTTTTTTTTAATTTTTTGTATTTTATTATTCTTTTTAATTTTTTTGTATTTTTATGATTTTTTTTAATTTTTTTGTATTTATTATTTTTTTTTAATTTTTTTGTATTTTATTATTTTTTTTAATTTTTTGTATTTTTATTATTTTTTTTTAATTTATTTTATTATTTTTTAATTTTTTTGTGTTTCTAAATAATTCACTTCACTGTTTGATTTTTTATTTAAAATAATCGACGACGTTTTTCGAACGTTTTGGTGTTGGTTGAAAAGCTTCCTTGATAGCTCTTTCAGCACGTTTTGCTAAGTGCTCGAGGTGTAAGTCCTTTGCTTTTAGTTTGACCAACATTTTCGTTACTGTTTCAAAAAAATTTTCTTCATTCTGCTGATCAGTTTTGTTTTCTACATCATTTTCTTCTCTATTCTCAATAATTTGCTGCTGCTGAACATTTATTGTTCTAAACCCACCATCAGATCTTCGCTCGCTATTTTTAGCTACAACAATCAATTGTTCTTCTAAATCATTTTGATCGAAAAGGTCTGCTATCATTTGATCAGAATTTCTTTCAACCTGTAAAGATATAGCTTGAGATACTTGCTGTAATCATTTCGTCTTTACACTGTTGTAAAGCTAATTGAGGATTAAGAGAAATTAAACAGTCATTGTGGAAACGATTTAGGATCGAAATTAATTTCAGTAGCGACGTTATTAAAAATTACACTAACGTCATTTCCAACTACTATATCTTCATTCATATGAACTAATTGGATTTTCTTGAAAAATTGGTGGATCTTCTGTTTCCAAATCAGCAATTTGGTCTGGAGTTTTCACATTTTGAGCATTTCAATTCAAAAACAAAATTTAAAGCATGATCAAATTTATGTTCCTTCCTTTTTGTAAACTATAGGATTACGCTCGTTATGTGTGCATCTTGCATAAACTCTACAATTCTTAGATCCTGATTTTTTTATTGGTTTCTACAATTTTGAAAGGATGATTGTTTTCAACAAGCTTCTGCAAGGCCGCTCCGCATAAAGGTACATTAACAAAATTTTTCCTTCAGGTTAATTTTTCATTTGCCTTGTAGAAGCGAATAGTTTCTTTTTAATCGATGGTTGATCTTTGATTCACTTCATCAGCAGTGAAACAATTGTTTTTTTTAATTACCATTTTTGCTTTGCGAGATTTTTTGTAATAATTTTAACAAAGATGTTTCCTTTTCAATTCCCGAAGGAGAGTGAAGATTCATAAAATATCATGAAATATAATAAAAATTGGCAAAATAAATTTTTTTTAAAAATAATTGTAATGAAAAATTATTATAATTAAAATATTATGAATATTAATTTTTGTCGAGGTTTCATATGTTTTAAAAGAATTTTCATATAAAATTTCAACATTCGTGGAATATTCCGTGGAATTCGTGGAATATTTCGGTGGAATATTTTTTTTAAATTTTTATGTGTGTTAGTGAGAATTTTTAAAATTTTAAAATTCGTTATAAAGTTTTTAAGTTATTTATTTCTAATTATTAGTTTATATTTTCTCTCTTTTAGTTTTATTAAAACACATCAGCATAATTCATAAAAAAATTATAATATTAAGTTTCCATAGATTTATAATTAAATTGAAATTTCTTTTTTTTGTGTTAGTAAATTTTAAATTTGACTGTTAAGTTAATTGTAGGATTTTTCTTTTTTGGAGAATATTCCAGAATTTTGGAATGAGAATTTCTCATTCTCAAAAATTTTGAGATTGAGAAATTTGAAAAACTTTAGTTAATTGTTCATTTTTTTCTAAAGAATTAAATATTCCACGGAATATTCACGGAATGTTTTGAAATTTATTTGAAATCTTTTAAACATATGAAACCTCGACAAAATTAATATTCATAATATTTTAAATTATATAATTTATCATTACAATTTATTTTTAAAAAATTTTATTTTGCCAAAGTTTATTATTTCATGATTATTATGAATCTTCACTCTCCTTCGGGAATTTGAAAAGGAAACATCTCTATTAAAAATTATTAAAAAAAATCTCGTAAAGCAAAATGAATGACAATTTTAAAGAAGTCAATTTAAAAGAAGGAGTCAAATGTTCTCATATTTATTTTAATGATGATCATTGTCTATACTATATTTATAAAACTACAAATAAAATCAAATATGTCGAGTGTATTGAAGCAGGTTGTGCTTGTAAAGGTAAAATAATTGAAGATAAATTTATTCGAACAAATGACGCAATCCACAAACATAAAAATAATCATGAGGCCAAAGCAGAATACGAAATTGCATTTCTCGATTTAAGAAATACAGTGAGAACTGATCATCGACCAATACGAGTGTTACATCAAGAAACATTACGTAAAATTAGCTTAGAAGCATCAAGTATGATGCCTTTTAAAAAAATCAGAAAAACGTTACAACGTTTGCGTCATGAAGAAATGCCAGTTTGTCAAGATATGAATGAATTTATATCAATGCTTGAAAACAACAATGATGTTTTCAATACGTATGGAAAACTTCATAATGAAGACTTTTATCAAGGAGCGATAAATAATATGCCTATATTCGCAAATATGATTTTAATTAATGAGATCAAAGGAGAGTTTATGATTTTTGTAGATGCCACCTTTGGAATAACGCCTTTCAGGCAACATCAGCTTTTGGTAATTCTAGCCGAATTACAAGGTAAGCCTCGGCCAATCATATATGCAATAATGAATTCTCGTAGTCAAAGCGATTATCAAGCATTATTTGATCAAATAAGGTATGGCGTTTTTTCTCAGGGTAATGTTTCTCGTGTTCCTACTGTAGCTATGGTTGATTTTGAGCAAGCAATCCGTAAAGCTCTCGTAAATGTTTGGCCTCTTATAAATGTACGTGGTTGCTATTTTCATTATTCTCAAGCCATTCGTAGAAAAGCATTGAATTTTACAGAGCTTTCAAGAAAAATTACGCGATCATCTGAGCATAAAACAATACTAAACTTATTTAAACAATTAAGTTTATTACCAATTAATAGAGTCCAGGTAGCTTACAATACTTTACTTGATTATATTCAATCAAAACCACTTGTTGCAAAAGATTTCGAAAGTTTCATTGATTATTTTAACAAAACATGGTTTAAAAGATATTCGCTAGAAGATTGGAATGTTAGTGACTTATTTTATCGTACAAACAATCATACGGAAGGTCACAATAATTTTTTGAAGCAAACAATAAAACAAAATCCACCACCATTTACTTTTTTAAAAAGTTTACTTGATTTAGCGTATGATGCGTCTTCAGATTTTCTTAATGATAAATCAATGAACATTCAAACTTCAAAAGACAGAAGTTTGATTTCTGAAAGATTGAAGAAAGCTTTAGAATCTTTAAATAATGGAAAAATTAACGAAATAAAATTTTTACAGTTGATGGCAGAAAATTAATCAAAATAAAAAAATCAAACAGATAAATGAATTAATTAAAAAATTAAAAAAAAATAATAAAAATACAAAAAAATTAAAAAAAATCATAAAAATACAAAAAAATTAAAAAAAAATAATAAAAATACAAAAAAATTAAAAAAAATAATAAAAAAATAAAAAAACAAAAAAATAATAAAAATACAAAAAAAATTTAAAAATCATAAAAATACAAAAAAATTAAAAAAAAATAATAAAAATACAAAAAAAATTAAAAAAAATAATAAAAAATACAAAAAAAAATACGGTGAGCGAAATTTTGAGAACCTCCCGCGGTGCTTACCGGGATGATGAAGAGATTTTTCATCATGCCAATACTCAAAAAAAATTCATATTTTTTAATGTTTTGTCTCTATTTTTTGTTTTTAATTTAAAATAAATTAAATAAAATAATTAATATAAAATTTTCAAATATATAAAAGAATATTCCGTGGAATATTCCACGGAAGTTCCATGCAACATTGCGCGGAATATTCCGTGGAATTCCATAGAATATTCCACGGAATTCCGTGGAACTTCCATGGAAGTTCCGTGGAATATTCGCGCAATGTTGCATGGAACTATTCCGTGGAATATTCCACGGAATATTCCATCGGGTCCATGACCCACACCCAATTTATTCGGGTAAAAAAATTTTTCGCGAGTAAATTTTCTTAATTTTTATTAGTTATTCATAATACGATTTTGGACTCTGAAATTTTCTTTTCTTATTTTGAAATATTTTAACACTAATTCATGAAGATACTTCAATATATTTTTTCAGTTTACCCAATTAATATATTCAGATGTTTTTTAAATTTTGTAAACTAATTTTGTAACTTTATATTCTTGTATTTGGAAAATAAATAAATAATAAAAAGTTTTTTTGCTAAATACAAAAAATAGTTTTCGCTAGTAAATCTTTTTCTTCAACTTACTATTGAAGGAGGAGCATGAACTTTAACATTCATTAGTTGCATGCTTTGATGAAGTTTCAAATTATAAAGTATATAAGTCTGTATAAATAATGGTCATGTACATTTTCAATATGCAAAAAAATTTATGAAGTTTCGCGCGATTTCCCGATACTGATCCAAAAATCGTCCGGGATCGGGATTTTGAGCCTGTGTGACCTGTGAGTTCGCAATGACTCCGCTTGGGAAAAATTAAATCGAAATAGTTATCAGTAATATTTTTTAGCGCATTTTTGGAACAACAATGCAGCTTATACATTCACTTTGGCTGTTTGGCTGTCCCTCTGAGATCTCGAAAACTATGATAGCTAGCGACTTCCGGTTTTTTGTGTTAGATTTGTGCTAAAAAGTTAGTGCGGCGACGCTTATTTATATTTCTGTCACTAGTCATATAAATTGGGAAATTACGAATTACTTTTTCATATTAAAAATTGCAAGCAAAATTTTTTGTTGCGCAACATTTGTCACGCAACAAAATGTTGAAACGATTGTCGCGAAACACATGTTGTTTGAATTCGACTCGACCGTTATTTTCGAATCAATCAAACATAATATTCTATAAAGAAATCGGAAAGTCAAAGGATTAAGAATCGCTCGTAACAGTTACATAACTCGAGTTTTCATGGATTATATTTCCATATAAACAATTAAAACAAAATAAAGAATTTCTGTTAAATGATTGTTATTTACCACAATTTAAATTTATTATATCATTTGAAACTAAAAGTGTTTTACAAAAAATCTAATTTGACTCGCAATGGTGCTATACCGAGACTTTACAGATTAATTTCTCATACAATGAAAAATTAACTCGATCCATATATATTTAAATTACGGAGCTATTTTCATTAAAATGAATCTTATAATTCAGTAATTTGTAACAAACACTGATCTAGGCACCAAAAATGCGCTTAAGTACCCCGATCTGCAACACGGGTACTTGGTCACTGGTTTAAAATCAGAACAAACCATTTAATTTTAGCATATTTTTGGAACAACAATGCAGCTTATACATTCACCTTGGATTGAATCTGATAATTTTATAATTTGTAATAAACACTGATCTGGGCACCAAAAATGCGCTAAAGTACACTAATCTATAATACAAAAAATAAAAAATTATTTGAGCTAATTGGTCAAAATTTGAATGAATAAGAATGGTTTATGTGAAGGCAAATATTATCTTCTGCAGAGAAAACAAAAAAAGCCGATAGTCAATTAAAAATAATCAATTTATATATAAGAGATCAATTAATATTTGTTTAAATAGTTGTTTTTACTAATTTTTTTCGACCAAACTAAAATTTAGTCGAATATTGTATATTTAATTGACAAGTTGAATTTTTTGTAAGTCGCCACTAAAATAAAAAACAGTTTCAAAACCCTCATTTCTCGAAAAAAAGAAATTCAAAAAATTTTCACATATTTTTAAAACAATAGATAATTTTAAATTTTTTCTAAACTAACAAATTGTAGTTTACATAATAAATTATAAAATCTACAGTAATGTAAAATTTTTTTCTCATAGTACTCTACTGATAAGAAGTATTTTTTGGTATAAAAACCAATGAGACTCTAATAACGACCTCAAAAGCAACTCAACAGTTGGAGTGTCAATTTTTTTTAAAATAGAAAGTAAATTTTCTAAAAAATGTCTTTTAAAAGACTCATATTCATTATTATTTTAATTTTTGTCTCTAATCAAGTAATAAGTAAAACCATTGCAATTCAAACTAAAAACAGTACCATAGACAATCGTGTTGATGGTGAAGATTTTATAGAAGGAGGTGAATCAACTAATGTCGCATTTTATTTCATTCATAAAAATTTACTTTAATCATTTAAAGATAAACTTGAGATGTATCAATGTCTCGTTAGAGGTTGGTCACTGAAATCAGCAAGCGGAAATTGTTATTTGAGCATGCAATTAGACGGTAACTTGGTAATTTATAAAACTAGAAATCTAGCACCACTTTGGGCAACTCATACTCATTTTAAATATGCAAACCGTGCATACATGGAAGCAGATGGAAATTTAAATGTTTATGGAAATGATGATTATTTATGGTGGAGTTCGAAGACAAAAAGAAAAAATGGAGCTTATGTGAAATTACAAAATAGTGGAAATTTAGAAATGTTTACAAAATCTGATAAGAAAGTTTGGGAAACTAAAAGCAATATTTAATAATGAATGACTATAAAATTAATTTTCGAATTTTAGCAAAAAATCATTTATATTTGAAAGTTTTTCAACTTTTATTACTAATTTAGTATAAGTAATAACTAAACTCTTGCTGACTTTGTCTTTCTCATTGCATTCCATTTATAAAAATTACTTTCAAGTTGTAAAATTGGCTCTTCAAGTGTCAAATAAAGAACTGATGCTAAAATTACAGAAGCAATAAAATCCGAAGCAATTTGATGCCACTATAATTAAAAAAACATTAAAATTCACAAAATTTTTAAGAATTTTTTTTAAAACTTACAAGACTAATGTCACTAAAATAAAGTGGAACTTTAATTGAGGTTAAATGCAAAATTTGTAAGAAAGTGTGAATAAGGTAAAAACTCAAAGAAATTCTGCCTAGTGGCTGCCAACATGGAAGTTCTAAAAACTTTTTCACAATACCACCAGAATTCATTTCACATGCAAAAATTATCCATGCTATTGCTAAACCCCAACTTTGTCTTCGAAATGCAATATAAAAAGCATTAGCAAATGTTGATGGCTGATTTTCAATAGTTCGAAAAGCAACAGATCCAAGAACAATGGAAATAAGAATACTAAATGATAGAATCCATAAAGCAGCATTAAGATACTAAAATTTAAAAAAGATAATATAAAAAATTTGGGGCTTGAAAAATTTAAAATTGAGACTAAGTTATTAAATTCTAAAAAGTTTTAAAAATATGAGACATTATTGAATGAAAATTGTATCAGTATTGAAAAGCAGCCAGGTTACTTTCACAGGCAATTCGACTATGTAGTTAAAAATATTTATATCCAGAGTTGTTACAGGCGACAGGCGAAAAAAAATTGAATTTTTTAAAATTTTATTTTTTTAATTTTTTTGAGTACGATAATTATAAAATAGTATGGGAAAAATATTTTTTTGATTTTGTTTGATTGCCAGTTTTATGAAAAAATATTTTTCTTACTTTGTTAATTGTAATTTTTTCTCCTTTTAATTTGTACAAATAATAACCAAGAAGAACTCCAATCATCCATGGTGCACATCTTAAATACGTTGTAGAATACAATCTTTCAAAATATTCAACCATTTTGTCTCTTTTCCTAAATAAATCAAAAGAATTATCCAAATAAAACCTAATAATTTATAGAATTAAATTTACTTGGCCAAATTTTTAACAATGTCTGCAAAAAATCAAAATCGTTTGTCGACTACTAAAAATCATCTAAATTTTAATCACTCATAACAAAACCTTATCGATTAATCTTTAGTTGAAATTTTAATTGATTATTTTAGTCGACTAAAATCTTTTTACTTATTCTTAGTTGGTTAAAATGATTTAAAACAATTTCACGCTCTGAAGTTACGAAAATCTAACAATTCTTAGTAGTAATTTGCGATTTCATAATAGATTCATTTTTTCCATAACTTGTAATACTTACATCAAGGGAAGAAAAGCTGTAAAATCGAAAAGATGTACAGCAGTAAAGTTCCAAATTATTGTTCCTAAAATGTAACTTGGTATAATCCACATAAATTTCCATCCCCATTTATAAATTGGATATAAAATTAATGGAGAAATTAAAACAAGTTGATAATCAACTGCCAAATACCAAGATACTTCTACACACTGCAAAATGAGATTAAATAAGTAAAAATTTAAACTGTAAGAAAATTTCATAACTTACAGATCCAACAGGTTTGTAAAAATTATGAAAATAAAAAATTGTTGCCCACCATCTCTCTTTACATGAATCAATTAAAATAAGTCTTGATCTACTTTTAAATAGTGGTCCATTTCCAAAAAATTTAAATATCGATGCAGTCACAAGAACAAGAAAACCAAGAACTGGCATTGATCGAAGATAACGATGGAAATACATTCGCGCAATATTGAATATTTTTCTTAAATTATAATTTAATAAACGTTAAGTTGAAGAAATAAAAATTTCTTACTTTTCAATAGCTGAAAAAGTTGATTTTGCTAATAAAAGACCGCCCATAACGAAAAATGTATCAACTGCCATGTGGTTTGTATCTATAAGTGATCCCATAATTGAATTGCTCCATTTTGATCCTATTTGATATGATTTCATATTGACATTCGCATGCGCTTGCCAGAATAAATATCTGTGACCTACAAAAAGTATAATTTTGTTAAGATTCATGGTCAAATATTTGACGATTTTCTGGGAATAATCTTGAAAATCAGCACTTCTTTTTTCAAAAATACGCTAAAAATAGTTAAAAATATTTTTGAATGGTTGGCGTTTAGAGCGCTTTATTTCTTCTACAGATTACTACGTTTGATCATAATATGCAGCATATATATATGTATTGAATCATTTACCAACGAAACAAAACATTTATAACAAGCTATGAAACATTTCTCTATGACTTACCATTGCCGAGTTATGACTGTCACATACAGCCAGCTTGAACATAATAACATATTTTTTACAAAAATGCATTAAAAAGATTTACTTACCAATAAGAATGTGAAGCATTGCAAAAGTTCTTAGAGCTGATAGACATTTAATAACATTTGGAGAATTTTCTTCTTTCATTTCTATCAATTTTTTGCCATTTTTGTAGAGAGAAAATGCTTCTAAGAAAGGATTTCTTTTGCCTATGAAAAAAACATTTAAAGTAAGTAAGTGTAAGTATAGTGTAAATATAGAAAATTTGAAAATATATTTTTCAATGATTTCAAATTTGAAGCAATTAAAAATCTGCCAAATAGCTGTCACATTCAAAATGTAGCCGTTTACATTAGCGAACTGACAGCATGAAACCATAAATGCAAATGTTATTTAACTGCAAATTTTTACTACTTTTTAACTGTTTCTAATTTATCAAAATGTTTAAAAAACAAAATCTTATTTATATTAATATTAAGGATTAATAAAAGCATTTAAAAATCAAATAATTTTATTTTTGAATTTTAGACATTTTTATCACAAAATTTGCTACTTACGATTTTTTTTAATCATAAACACTTCATAGATTGTACTTGACGTTAGTAGACATATAAGCACCGCAATAATCACTCTGAAATTTTGTTTTCTATGAATTAAAAATCATACATAAATCATGAACTCACATTGCTACTACGTCTATAGTTTCAATTGACGGCAATTCATTAGTTCTACAATGAAGTGATTGATCATAATCACCAGTGATTACTACATCAGCTGTACTGAGATAATTATTAACAAATTCTTGAATTTTATCAACACTACAAAATGTTGGAAGACAAACACCAGCTGCAAGTCTCAAACGACTTTCTCGAAAAATCGAACCACTTTGAAAATTAAAGATTTAACTTTAAATTCAAATTTAAAATTTTTAAATAATTTCTTACATATCATTCCATTGAAATCCTTCATCTTCAATATTTTGACTTGAATTTACTGTTGCTCTATAGTAAATCACACAATACTGTCCTTGAATTGGTTGAATATCTTTATTTTGAACTGATGCTTCATAATAAAAATCTAGACATTGATCATAATGACCAAAATCAACAATATTTCCCGAATTTATTCCAGATTGTAACTTTGTCCATGCATCGAATACTATGTAAATAAAAATGTGTAAAATATTAAATAAACTTTAACAGCAAATAAAAAGTTTCTATCGATTTGAAAATAATTCTCGGATGCTTGACATGCAAAATCTTCGATTACAGTTAACGGCTAGTTTGCGCTATCATCAATTAGCAAGCCGACAGATGCCTAACTATGCCAATTAATTTTATCAAAAGCAGACTCCAGTTCTGTGCTGGCCAAACTTTTTTTGTCACATCATATTTTAACGCTGCATGTTTCTGCGGCATTCTTGGTCATTTTTACGACAAAACAAGTCAAAATTAAGCATGATTTTCAATTTTCCTCCTTAACATTGGGTATTAATCTTCTCATTACACATAGGTTTGCCATCACTGTTTTAAGTATTTAATCACAAATTTACTTGGGAAAAAATTTCTCTAATTTTTCTTTAACCTCAAAGCCTTTTTTAGCACACAATTGGTTTAATTTTGTTTTAAATTTCTTACATTGAATTGCCCAATTTTCTTTTCTATTCAATGATTCTTGATAAAAATTTAACTGTTTCTCACAAATTTCATCATTAGTTTCATGGGAAAAGACTAAAGAAAAATGTAATAAAAAAAGCACAATTTTTTTCATCTTGTATTTTTACGCTACTAAAAAATTTCTCAGAAACTCATTCAATCTACAAAACCTAAAATATTTATTATCTTATCAAAAAAATTATTGATAATTTATTTCCTTTGATTGAGAGTAAAAACGTTGTTGATAATTTATAATTTTAGGAATTCATAATAAATCATAGAATAAACTTGCCTGAAATACAAATACTATGTACGAAATGAAATAGAAGACAATGTTCATGTGGATAGTCTTTTTCGACTACTAATTTCAAGACAACTTTGGCAGTTTTTTCAATTATAAATTTTGTATTGACAAAAAATAAACAAACTTAAACCTGACTTTCAAATTGAGAACAAAAACAATTTTTATTCATTAAATAACAGTGAAAGTTTTGATTTATCAAAATTAAATTTATTTGCTTTTATTATAAAACGTGGTAATAAAGTCAATGGCATTAAATGACAGAAAATAATTAACGTTTTTCTATAAGTTTTTACGTGATTTTTAATTTTTAAATAACATGAATTTTATGATCACGATTTGTACAATCAATGATTCAAACAACTGCCCGACAATAAAGTACAATACACAATTCATTGTCACTTGTTAGTTTGATTTTGTTAAGCTTAAGTAACAGTACACAAAAAATGAAATTTTTAAAATTTCTTTTATTTTTTTTATCGTTGTCATTTGTCAAACAATCAGTTAATGCTGGAAGTACAAGTTTTTCAGAATCATCAAGTGATTTTCCACCACTTTCAACAGTCTCAATGGAAGAACCAAGCATACCAGGATTTGAAGAAATAAAACAATCAGTTACTGATGCTATTGCTAATGCAACTGCTGCTGTTGCTGATGTTCTTGCTAATCATTCAGCAGTTATTGATCAAAGTGTACAATTATTGCAATCGTTTAAGAATAATGCAACACCTGATGAAATTGAAATTATTAATCAAGGAATTAGTGCTCTTGAAGCTTTGCGATTAAATAAACCTTAATAAAAATTGTTTTTAAATTCAAATTAAAATTTTATATCATTAAGGAACTGCCTTGAAATTCATTTTACAGTGTAATTTTCTATTTCACATTATTCTCCTTGAGAATTTTATTAAATTAATTTGAGTTATTGAATTTTCAGGTCTCATTTTGCTTAAAATTTTCTTCTTATAGAAATATCTGAGATGAAGTATTTTAGAACAAAAAATAAATTTAACTTTTATAATTTTCATCTTGAATTACGTAAAAAATAGCTTAACATTTTTTATTATTTCTAATTTCTATTATATAATTTATATCAACTCTAAAGTTTGAAAATGTTTCCTCTAAAATTTTGTGAATTAAAATCACGAAAAAAATGTGCATCAATTTTAATTTAAAAATAATAGTCGGTAAGTTTCATAATCACTCATCTGAAAATTTTTGAGATTATCTGCAAATTTTCATAGATTTTTTCAAGAAACGTCGGTAGGCTGATCATGAACCGTAGTAAATGGTCAATTGAACCTCAAGGATATTGGTAATAAATGCACTCCACGTTTATTAGAGTAAAGAGACATGAAAACATAAAATTATTTCATTACTATATCGTGAGAAAGTTTAAAAAAAATAAAATTTTTAATAACAAAGGTTGATAAGCAAAATCTAAATAAATATTAAAAAGTATTTTTAAAAAAAATTCAGTCAAATTTTGAAAGTGCACAAAATAAGTTAAAAATGCAAAATTTAATAAAATATTTTTTAATTTTGCTGATAATTTTTAAAAAATCATCAACTGATATTGTAGAAAGTGAAAAAGATGTTGAAGAATTACGTGATACATTAGATGATTTAATAAGTGACACACTTAGTCAAGTATTAAATAATCATACTGAAGCCATTGAAAATGCTGCAGAATTTCTTAAAAATTTCACCATTAATGCAACTGAAAATGAAATTGATGTGATAAAAAATGCAGTTGATGCTCTTGAATCAATGCAATTCAAATATTTGAGTAAAAATTCATCAAATCGAGTAAAAAGACAATCAGCTTCATTAAGTCCTTGTGATCAAATTCAAACACAACAAAACGATGTACAAACACGTCTTAATATTATTGAAGCTCAAATTGCAAATTTAAATCAAACAATTTTATTTGCTCAATCTAATATCACTTATTATTCAAATCTCGTCAACGGAGCAACTTCAAATAATTTAAAAGTTTTTTATCAATCGGCAGTTCTTCAATTTCAAATTGTTAGTAATATAAGCAGTAGCAGTATAGTGACATTAAATACTGCATTGTCATCATTGAAATCAGCAATTATCAATTTAAATTCATCATATTTCTTATATTGTATTGCAACAACAACAAGCACAAATCCTTGCTCATATGCTTTTGATCTTTTTGATAATGTTGGCAATTATTTGAGTTCAGTTTGTTGGGTGGCGCAAGCAAGAAATAATGCTAATGCAACTGCTTATTGTAAGGTAAAATTTGAATCTAAATTAAAGATTAAACTTTCCTAAAATTTAATTACGCAGTCTTAGTCAATGTAATTTGACGAGTATTACACAAGGCCTAACTTTGAATTTACTTCAAAAAAATTTTCTTTGAAAAATCTACTTATAACCCATTATTGTTTTAAAAAAATTCAAACTTAAAGTTTTACAAAAAATCTATTAATTCAGTCTTATTCTAACATATTTCATGAGTTCATCGACGTTTCAAACTCAGAAAATGGTGAAGATATAACTGAGAAAGGTGACCTTGAAGTTGACCGTATTTTAAGAATTTCTAAATTTATTCAAAATTTCATAATTATGTCAAAAGCAAAAATTTTTTGAGACTTTCAGAAAATTTAATGATACATTCTCATTACTGATTTTTATAGTTCTTACGGCCAGTCTAACTTTATATGTTAAAATTAAAATTTTTTCATTCCATGGAAAGTTCCATAAGATTTATAACCTAAATCCTTAGAAATTCATTTAACTTTTCAAAAAATAAAATATATTAATTTTTATGTCTCTTTTTAATAGTCTTTAGGCATGACACTTTTTACAATAAAAAGTTTCGAGGAACTTTCTGCTTTGATTTCACAAACTCAGTCACGTTTCGATGTCAATCAAATTAATACAGTTTTAATAAGTGGAAAAAATGGACCAAATTGGATTGATTCAAATGATAATCTCACAGCATTAGCCAATGCTTCATTTCCAATTGATTTTTCTAGAGGTGGAAATTGTCTTATATTGGGTAGAATAATGAGCACAAAAGAATTTAGTGTTGCAACAGTTCCTTGTTATTACGAATCATCGTTTTATTGTAAAAGATCAATTATAAAGACTACTACACAATTAAAAACGAAAACAACTACTTCTGTAACAACGACAACAGTTAATTTAAATCAATGTTCCCTCAAAACTGACCTATATGATTCTAATAATATTTATTTAAGTTCTGTATGTTGGTTCCCTCAAACAAACAATGCTACAAACGCAATAAAAGCTTGCAAAGTAAGTAAGATTGACTATTTTAAAAAGTAATTCTATTAAAATTTATATTTCTAGTCACTAGGAATGACACTTTTTACAATCAAAAGCCAAAGTGAACTTAATGCACTAACTCAAGTTAGTAATTCGAAATTTGGAATTGGAACAGGAGGAATTTTATGGATAAGTGGAAAAAATGGACCAAATTGGATTGATTCAAATGATAATCTCACACCATTAGACAATGCTTCATATCCTGTTGATTTTTCAAGAGGAGGAAATTGTTTGGCATTTGCAAGTTTATATGGATCTAATAGTTTTAAAGTGTGCACTTCTTCTTGTAGTGATGTAATTTCATGTTATTGCAAATATATTAATCCAACTCCGATACCACCAACAATTATTCAATCGACAACTACTTTAATGCCTACAACAACTTCTGTTCCAATAACAACTGTTAATTTCAATCAATGTTCTCTTAAAAGTGATCTATATGATCAAAAAAGTAATTACTTAAGTTCTGTATGTTGGTTTAACCAAGAAAATAATAATACGAATGCTGTGAAAGCTTGCAAAGTGAGTAAAAAGTGCTTAAACATATAAAAATTTTATCAATCTCGACACCTTGAATGGTCCATGTGATGGACATGCATGTGGTGGGCCACCCTTGGATCAACACTTACCCAAAAAAACTCTTTTTATGGCTTACTTACACGTCAAGACCTTTCTAACAAGCTATCAACCACCTCTCCACGACTTACCGTTGTTGAGTTATGACTTGCACAGCCAGCCATCCAGCCTTCGTGAGCTTAATAGCGTATTTTTAGCGAATTTTTGGAACAAAAACTGCTATTATATTCACTTTGGCTGGCTGACTGGCTGGCTGGCCGTTCGGCTGGCTGTGCGGCTGAGATCTCGAAATCTACAATAGCTAGAGTCTTCCAGTTTGACGCTAAGTTGTTATTGAGAATGACAATTTGCGAAAATAATTTCTAATGAAATATTTTTGAACGTAAACAATATGGCGGAGTGCGTTCTGTAAAAATATTTTTTTGAATGCAGATTTGACTGTTACTTTCAATAAAATTTTTAATAAACCAACAACTTTAAGCATAATTTCGCATAAATATTAGAGGAAAACTTCTGTTTTTTTTTCGCAAATTTGAGAAATTCTGCAAATGTATATTTTGAATTGTTTCAATAATAACTTAGAAAAACTTTGTTCGACTTTTTACCGCATATACACTTGTTAATAGACACTGATCTGTTGTATCAAAAATTCGCTCTAATCTAGTATGATGTAACATATACTGATTAATTTCTGGTTTTGCAAAAATGTGCTAAAAATTAATATGTCTAATGATTTCTTTTTAAATCAAAAATGTGCTAAAAATTAATATGTCTAATGATTTCTCTTTCCCTAATTTTTTCACAAAAATTATCATTACCTTATTATTAACCAATTTTAAATTTTTTTTTTATTTCTAGTCACTAGGAATGACACTTTTCACAATTAAAAATCAAAACGAACTCAATGCACTCACTCAAGTTAGTAATTCGAGATTCGGAACTGCAGGAATTTTATGGATAAGTGGAAAAAATGGACCAAATTGGATTGATTCAAATGATAATCTCACACTATTAGACAATGCTTCATATCCTGTTGATTTTTCAAGAGGAGGAAATTGCCTTGCATTTGGAGTTTTATCTGGATCTAACAGCTTTAAAGTCAACACTTTTCCTTGTAGTAATTCAATAACATGCTACTGTAAATTTATAAATCCAACTCCGTCACCACCAACTACAATTATTCAATCGACAACAACTTTGGCACCAACAACAACTATAAATCGAAGCAATTGTTATTATCAATTTGACTTATTTGATACAAATGGAAATTACATTAGTTCAGCATGTTGGGTTTCCCAAAGTAAATCTAATCAAGATTCTTCTTTGAGTTGCAAGGTAAATAAATGAATTGTTTGATAATTTTGACCTTAAGTTTTAAAGAACATTTTTTGTAGGCACTTGGAATGACTCTTTTCACAGTTACCAGCAATAATGAACTTAATGCTCTTATTAAATCAACACTTTCTAAATTCACTGTTGGATCAGGTGCAATAATATGGATAAGCGGAACAAATGGTCCTAATTGGACAGATACGAATGATGGAAAAACACTATTGTCAAAAGTTTCTTATCCAACTGATTTATCTAGAGGTGGAAATTGTCTTGCATTTGGCAGTGCATCTGGTGCAAACACTTTTAAAATTTATTCTTTCCAATGTTCTGATACAATTTCATATTATTGTAAATTTATAAATCCTACTCCAGTAATTTTAACTACAATTTTGACAACTACTTTAATGCCTACAACAACTTCTGTAACAACAACAACAGTTAATTTAAATCAATGTTCCCTCAAAACTGATCTATATGATTCTAATAATATTTATTTAAGTTCTGTATGTTGGTTACCTCAAACAAACAATGCTACAAACGCAGTAAAAGCTTGCAAAGTAAGTAAGATTGATTATTTTAAAAAGTAGGGTAAACGTTCCTGATTTTCGACTACTTTGAATTATCTCAAATTCACTATGAAAATCTTTACAAATCGCTAAGCAAATGATTCTATTATATCCAGAGTTATCGTCGAAAAAATCGTCCATCGTCAAAATTTTCAAAAACGTTTTAAAAATTTGTTCTATATTAAAAATATAATAGTCTTATTACTAATTGTAAAATATGGGAAAAATACTATTTTTGAAAATTTTCAAAATTCTTAATTTTTAGCCCTTAAAAACCATATTTGAAATAATGTTATGCACATAAAAATTTATAACTCTTTAAGGGTTAATCCAAAAAATATTATTGACAGCTCATTAGAAAGGTATTTTCAAAACCTTTCTAATGATATATAATATGTGGTATGTACTTTTTATATATGTTCACCAGAGCGCCATATATGATGCACCTTCAATTTTTTGAAAAGTGAAATTTTCGAAAATACAATTTAAAACTTATTTTAATGTTTTATTCACTTTATTTCTACTAAAACAACAAGAAAAAAATATTTTCAGAGAAATTTTCAAAAATTTTCGACTTCTACCGCTTTAAATATGTATTTAAGAAAGGTGCTCTTATTATCAATAAAAAGCTTATTTTAATACCTTTCTAGTGATATAACAACCATATTTTTTAAATAAGTCTGAAAGAAGTTATGGCTAAAGATGTAAGAGGACCTTTCTCAAGTACATAGAGCGCTAGAAGTCAAAAATTTTTGAAAATTTTTCTGAAAATATTTTTTTCATGTTGTTTAAGTAGTAATAAAGTAAATAAAACATTAAAACAATTTTTAAATTGTATTTTCGAAAATTTCACTTTTTAAAAAATTGAAGGTACATCATATATGGCGTTCTGGTGACTACAAATTGGAAGATAATACCACATATTATATATTATTAGAAAGGTCTTGAAAATACCTTTCTAATGAGCTATCAATCATATTTTTTGGATTAACTCTTAAAGAGTTATAAATTTTTATGTGCATAACATTATGTCAAGTATGGTTTTTATGGGCTAAAAGTTAAGAATTTTGAAAATTTTCAAAAATAGTATTTTTCCCATATTTTACAATAAGTAATAAGACTATAAAAATATAGTGTAGCTTTCTTAACAAAAAATTTTAAAAAACCGATTTTTTCCGACGATTGACGATAACAACTCTGATTATATCAATGATGACATTTAAACACTAATGGATATTCGATTATAATTTTTAGAATATTTTATTAGATGTATTCATTTTTATATCAGGTGTTTCGGAAAAAAATCGATACCCCTAAGACAGTTTTAAAACCAGTGACCAAGTACCCGTGTTGCAGATCGGTGTACTTAAGCGCATTTTTGATGTCTAGATCAGAGTTTATTACAAATTACAGAAATATTAGATGAGTTTATAAAACAGATTTATGCGATAGCATATACTGGTTGAATTAAATTTCAAATATATAGGAAATTTTATTTGTAATACTGATGGTTTCGAATGAAATAATTGAAATTAAGCGAATAGCAGTCAATTAAGAATTTAGCAGCTATTTATGATTTTGTTTACATTTTCATATAGGAATAAAATTTATGAAAACTCGAGTAATGTGATTGCTGCTAATAATCTTGTTCTATTAAAATTCTCGGAATCGTCTTTATAATAAAATTTTGTTGATTTGAAAATAACGATCAAATTCAAAAATACGCGAAGTTGGTTACGCGCACCTGAAAATTTTTTTTGATCGCAGTCAACTTCGCGAAAAAAATTTTGTTTAAAATTTTAATATGGAAAATTAATTCATAATTTCCCAAGTTATATGACTAGTGACAGAAATATATATAAGCGTCGCGCCACTAACTTTTAAGCACAAATCTAACACAAAAAACCGTAAGTCGCTAGCTATCATAGTTTTCGAGATCTCAGAGAGACAGCCAGCCAGCCGAACAAAGTGAATGTATAAGCTGCATTGTTGTACCAAAAATGCGCTAAAAACGGCAATTATAAAAAACCTACTTAGTCTTTTGACAAACGGTGAAAAGTATGAATACATATAGAGTTTGTAGCATTTTTAAGATAAATTTCATTTCAATTACATTAAGTTATCAATTTTTAATTTCATTCAAAATATTTTGTAAGAAAAATGAATTTTTCATTTCAAGACTTTGAAAAAACTTTTCTCGAAAGTTTTATATTGGCGAAAATTATCTAATGCATTGTAAACTAAGTTATTTTTAGCACTTTTAGCAACTGAAACCAGAATTAAATTGTCTGTTGTAATTAAAAATCAGTAATATAACCGTCAGTGACGTGTTAAAAGCGCATTTTCCCGCAACAGATTAGTTTTGTTTCAAAATTCATTGAAAGTTTCAAAAAAAAAACTTTTTCCGCCTTTTTGAAGTCTGTACAGCCAAAAACATACTTGGGTCCAAATGTCCCAAAATTCACTTCTGACATGTTTCTCGACTTTTATGACATTTGAAGACTTTTGTGTGAAAAAAATTTTTTTGGTCCATGTGATGGAAAAGCACCACATGCATGCCTTGGGTCAACATCAATCTAAAATTTTTATGCCATCTTATTGTACGCTTCAAGACCTTTCCAACGAGTATAAATATGCCTATTATTTTGGAAAATTTCGATTTTTGGTCCATGTGATGCACCTGTGCGGCACATGCATAGACTTAAGATAAAATGTCCAAAAATCATTTTTGACTTGTATTTTCGATGGTTTATGACATTTTAAGACTTTTTGGTGAAAAAAAATTTTTTTGTTCCGTATGGTGGACGTCCACCATATGCATGCCATAGCTCGGCATGGAGAACGAATCTCGCGGAAAGCTTCCGTTACACCGGTCTCATAGTCAGAACCAACAGATTGGTGCAAAAAGTTTGGTAAAAAACCGTTTTTTGAAAGACTAGTTACGGAGAGAGACGGACAGACAGACGGACAGACAAAGTGGGGACAATAGCGCTTTTTTTTCTAAATATTATGGAAAATGCGCTAAAAAGTTATGAGCAATCAAAATTATTGAACTAAAAATTCCATCCTTTTTTAAAACGTCTCGTTCTCGGAAAATATTTGACCGATCGAAATGATTTATATACCAATCGATTCGTATTAAAACAGACTACAAAATAAAACACAGTAAGAATTTTTATGATAAACTATGATTTTTCCTGGGTGTGGAAATAGAATTTCGAATTTTGTCGAAATTTTGTCGAAATTGATTCCGAATTTTTAAATGCTTGATGACAGTTTTTTCTAAATCAGATTAATTCTTCTAAACAAAATAAACTTAAGTAAAAATTAATGATCACATTAAATTTTATCAAAATTAATTAATAATGTCTTTATGTGTGATTCTAAATTGTCATAATACTAAGTCAGGAGGTTATACATTATTCAAATTACCTAATGAAGGAGAAAAATCAAGATCAAAATGGATACAATTTATCAAAATATGTGGTGTTGATACAGATAATTTGAAAAATGAATTTATTAAAGCTGTGCATGATAACATTATTGTTGGCATCAATCATTGTGATGGAATATTTCATAAGTTTCTCATACTGTTCTATGAAAGACGTTCAAAAATATCGCATCAAATCAGACTTCCTCATCGTCGTGAAAAAATCGCATCAAAATTTGCATAAAAATATGGATTTTTAATAATTAAAATTAATTATGAAGAGAAAAATTGTAAATTGATATTAAAAATCTTGTATTTAAGCATTCATTAATTTTAGAAGAAATTTCAACTTAACGTTTTTTTAAAATTTAAAAAATTCAATTTCGAAAAAAATTTTATCTCCACACCCAGGATTTTTCATACAATTTTAAATAATCTTTTGCTTACAAATGGATAAATGTAAACAAACGAAATTTCGTTAACTTTTCTTTTCCTCAAATCTCTTTTATAACATCGTCCTAAACTGGATCTACTGCTTAAAACGTTTAAAAACATCTTGTATTAATCAACTGGGATAGTATAACTAGTTGGAACGATGTTATAAAAGAGATTTGAGGGAAAGAAAAGTTACAGAAAATTTCGTTTGTTTACATTTATCCATTTGTAAACAAAAAATTATTTAAAATTGTATGAAAAATCATAGTTTATCATAAAAATTCTTACTGTGTTGTATTTTGTAGTCTGTTTTAATACGAATCGATTGGTATATAAATCATTTCGATTGGTCAAATATTTTCCGAGAACGAGACGTTTTAATAAAGGATGGAATTTTTTGTTCAATTATTTTGATTGCTCATAACTTTTTAACTACAACAGATAATTAAATTCTGCTTTCAGTTCCTAAAAGTGCTAAAAATAAACTTAATTTAAAGTGCATTAGATAATTTTCGCCAATATAAAACTTTCGAGAAAAGTTTTTTCAAAGTCTTGAAATGAAAAATTCATTTTTCTACAAAATATTTTGAATGAAATTAAAAATTGATAACTTAATGTAATTGAAATGAAATTTATCTTAAAAACTGCTACAAAGCTCTATATGTATCATACTTTTCACCGTTTGTCAAAAGACTAAGTAGGTTTTTTATAATTGCAGTTTTTTTAAAACTGTCTTAGGGGTATCGATTTTTTTCCGAAACACCTGATATATTTTTCACAAATTCGAAAATTTTCCAAGATTTTCATTTCAATATAAAGCACTAATTAATAATTGCGATTTCACTCAACTTGTGGCTTAAACATTTGAAATGATACTCTAACATCACTTTAAAATACATTTTATCACGATTTCACAAGTTTTAAACAGCTAACTTGAGCTGAGAATCACCGACCCAATTTCCGATCTATTTTGGTCCTAATTTTCGACCTATTTGTTTACAAAAATTTTCTAAGTAAAATGAAAAACGCGCTTAGTCAAAAATGTGTGAATCGCGCTCAAAACACTTCAAAAAATTAAAAAGTTAATTTTTTTGCTTTTAAAGCATTTTTAGTATCGGAAATCGCGAGAAAATTGATTAAATAACTATAAAAAGAAGTAATATCATGTTCTTGAAGTATTTTAAGAGATTTTGTGATGAAATTTAAATGTAAACAAAAAGGTCGAAAACTAGGTCGGATAAAACTTGTTGAATTGTGAGAAAATCATTTAGTGCTAACTCTTTTAACATGAATCAATTGAAAGCTGCCGAAATTCTACATTTAAAATTTTAGTCATAATAGAAATTGAGTGAGTATTTAGTGAAATATTTGTGATTGAATTCAAAAAGACAGAAATAGGTCGAAAATTAGGAACGTTAACCTATCTAATTCTATTAAAATTTATATTTCTAGTCACTAGGAATGACACTTTTCACAATCAAAAGCCAAAGTGAACTCAATGCACTAACTCAAGTTAGTAATTCGAAATTTGGAATTGGAACAGGAGGAATTTTATGGATAAGTGGAATAAATGGTCCTAATTGGATAGATACGAATGATAATCTTACACCATTAGACAATGCTTCATATCCTGTTGATTTTTCAAGAGGGGGAAATTGTTTGGCATTTGCAAGTTTATATGGATCTAATAGTTTTAAAGTGTGCACTTCTTCTTGTAGTGATGTAATTTCGTGTTATTGCAAATATATTAATCCAACTCCGATACCACCAACAATTATTCAATCGACAACTACTTTAATGCCTTCAACAACTTCTGTTCCAATAACAACTGTTAATTTAAATCAATGTTCTCTTAAAAGTGATCTATATGATCAAAAAAGTAATTACTTAAGTTCTGTATGTTGGTTTAACCAAGAAAATAATAATACGAATGCTGTGAAAGCTTGCAAAGTGAGTAAAAAGTGCTTAAACATATAAAAATTTTATCAATCTCGACACCTTGAATGGTCCATGTGATGGACATGCATGTGGTGGGCCACCCTTGGGTCAACACTTAACAAAAAAACTCTTTTTATGGCTTACTTACACGTCAAGACCTTTCTAACAAGCTATCAACCACCTCTCCACGACTTACCGTTGTTGAGTTATGACTTGCACAGCCAGTCAGCCATCGTGAGCATAATAGCGTATTTTTAGCGAATTTTTGGAACAAAAACTGCTATTATATTCACTTTGGCTGGCTGACTGGCTGGCTGGCCGTTCGGCTGGCTGTGCGGCTGAGATCTCGAAAACTACAATAGCTAGAGTCTTCCAGTTTGTCTTAAAAGATTGTGCTATCGTGTAGGCGTGCACAATCTACTTTATATTACGCTAAGTTGTTATTGAGAATGACAATTTGCGAAAATAATTTTCTAATGAAATATTTTTGAACGTAAACAAATATGGCGGAGTGCGTTCTGTAAAAATATTTTTTGAATGCAGATTTGACTGTTACTTTCATAAAATTTTTTAATAAACCAACAACTTTAAGCATAATTTCGCATAAATATTAGAGGAAAACTTCTGTTTTTTTTTCGCAAATTTGAGAAATTCTGCAAATGCATATTTTGAATTGTTTCAATAATAACTTAGAAAAACTTTGTTCGACTTTTTACCGCAATATACACTTGTTAATAGACACTGATCTGTTGTATCAAAAATTCGCTCTAATCTAGTATGATGTAACATATACTGATTAATTTCTGGTTTTGCAAAAATGTGCTAAAAATTAATATGTCTAATGATTTCTCTTTCCCTAAATTTTTCACAAAAATTATCATTACCTTATTATTTACCAATTTTAAATTTTTTTTATTTTCTAGTCACTAGGAATGGCACTTTTCACAATTAAAAATCAAAACGAACTCAATGCACTCACTCAAGTTAGTAATTCGAGATTCGGAACTGCAGGAATTTTATGGATAAGTGGAAAAAATGGACCAAATTGGATTG
Source organism: Polypedilum vanderplanki (assembly GCA_018290095.1). Lineage (NCBI taxonomy): Eukaryota > Metazoa > Arthropoda > Insecta > Diptera > Chironomidae > Polypedilum > Polypedilum vanderplanki. The sequence goes on along the minus strand of CM031382.1, from coordinate 1,970,748 downwards.
ATTCAAATGATAATCTCACACTATTAGACAATGCTTCATATCCTGTTGATTTTTCAACAGGAGGAAATTGCCTTGCATTTGGAGTTTTATCTGGATCTAACAGCTTTAAAGTCAACACTTTTCCTTGTAGTAATTCAATAACATGCTACTGTAAATTTATAAATCCAACTCCGTCACCACCAACTACAATTATTCAATCGACAACAACTTTGATACCACAAACAACTATAAATCGAAGCAATTGTTATTATCAATTTGACTTATTTGATCCAAATGGAAATTATATTAGTTTCAACATGTTTTATTGATGGGAAGTTAACTAATTTAGATTCAGCATCACGATGCAAGGTATTGTAAAATGATACCGAAAGTGTCCGCCATAAGTCGGATTACTTTAGCGCATTTTTGTGCCTAGATCAGTGTATGTTAACAAATTACAGACTTATTAGATTCGTTTTAAAAATAGATTTACAGTTTAAAATAATTTGATCGAAACAGTTTAAAATATAGGCAAAATCATGTTTATAACATTTTGATGCATGAAAATACGACGAGCGTTTTTAATTAAAGTTCAATTCACTAATTTCTGAAACTGTTTTACAAATAACCAAAAATCAATTAAATTTATTCGATTATATATAAAACCTAATTGATTTAATTCTAGTTGAAAATTTTAATTGAATAAGTTTTAGTTTGAATTGAATTTTGAATTGAATTTGTTGTTTATTAAGCCACAGGCTCGAAAATAAAAGTGACAAGAATTCATAAATTAAAATTTCATATAATATAATTACGAAATGAAATACATTTATCATGCTTTAGGAAGAAAATAACAATAAAAATTTAAAATTTTTTAACAAATTTTGATATGGAAAAGTAAATGATCATAAAAATTTTAGCAACTCAGGCTAATTCGTTCACATGTAGCCAGTTCCAATTGATAAGTTTCTCATTCATAAGTATCTTATTTCCAACTCTCAGTGGTTGAGCCCGCTCTAAATCCTTTTTTATGATAACAATTAATTCGTTATTCGCATTAACTACTTTCCTATCACCATTCCAGCATGCTGAGACCTGCTCTGTGAATTGATTTGCATGTTCCTCAGTTAGAAACGATATGAAAATAAAATCTCTTGATTTTGGTCGGCAATTGTCAACTGCTAAGTTAAAACCGATTATTCCTTCAGCTGCAGGAAGTTTCTTCCACAGTTTGTACTCAGAAGCAAGATAAAAAGAGAATAATTCTTTTGGAATTGATTCTGTTTTGAGCATCATTTTAAAGATCAAATGGTTACGCTTATTTAAAGAATAAGCAAGTACAGATGTTAAATCAAAAGAATGAACCAAGAATAAAAAACCTTCAAGTTTGATTGATTCTCTTTGAGATAAATTTTCGTACTCAACGAGAGATGATAAAAATAGAATCACAAAATTAGTTTGTTCCTTTTTTATAAAATTACAAATTCTGTGTATTCCACACAGAGAATTAATAGAATACTTTACAAGTAAACTATTTATTATAAAATTCAGCTCACTTTTTGTACTTATCTCTTCTAAGACTATTATGTGAGTGCTTGCTGTCTTACAATTTGATTTTATTTTTGTGAAAGGCGCCATCGAGTTAATTTCGTAAAGTTTGTTTACCTACAATTAGTGTTTGACCTTTTAAGGTTAAATCTGACAAGAGTGCATTTCGTCTGGATAATAAAAAATTTTTAACTTCTTTTCTAAAAATTGGATAGCTGATCGTTTGTTGAATTGGCTTGGGTAAGAGATTAAATAATCGAGCACCACATACTGTCAAGTCTATTTCTTTCACAGATGAACGAAACGGATGAATTTTCAACATACCAGCGCGTCTTCCTTCCATAATTACTTGAAAATTACTAATTGAAGCATTGTGCAGATCTTTATGGACTAGAGTCAGTATTGATAGGTAAATTAAAGAGATTGCCCATTGAGTGGCAGAATATTGACAGCATAGCTTGTAAATAAGTCCACAGTGTCATAAAGTGGTGGCAGCATAAAACAGATTTTTAGACCTTTGTTTTGTAGTATCTGAAGTCTTTTCAATCCAGTTTTTGGTGCTCTAATTAATATGAAAGCAAAGTAGAGCAGGTGCGAGTTAATAAATGCGTTATAAAATGCTAATCGACATTGCATTGGAGCATAGCTTTTGATTATGCTTAATGCTTTGATGGAGTTTTTGACTTTCTGTGATAAATCTTCGATTAGAAGATTAAATTTAAGCTTGGAGTCAAGAATTACTCCTAAATACTTAAAATGATTAACTAATTCAATGCCTAGATCATCTGCTAGTGATTTAGCATGTACTTGTAATCGACAATTCGATGCAACATGAAAGCACATCATTTTTGTTTTTGTTTCGTTAATCTGCATTCCATTTTTAACATAAAAATCTTTTAATTTGATAAAGTCATGTTTCAACGCCAGCTTTAGGATACTTGTATCTAAATTTGAATAAGTCATACTGAGATCATCTGCATATTGAACTAATTTGGAATTTAATTTCAGATATTGGATGTCACTAATCAGAATGTTAAACAATAAAGGTCCTAAAATTGAACCCTGAGGAACCCCTTGCACTAATCGATAAGTATCACTTGACTGATCATTTATCATTACAAATTGGCTTCTGTTTTTTAGGTAATCACGAAGGATTTCTAGTACGAGACCTCTGACACCAAGTTTCTCAGCTTTGAAAAGAACAATTTCATGATCGACAGTGTCAAATGCTTTCTTTACATCAATAAAGATTGATATTACTACTTCCTGTCTATCTAGTGCATTAGAGACTGAAGATAACAATTTGATGACCGCATCAGCTGTGCTTTTCTTTTTTTTGAAACCGAATTGTGTTGGGTCATTGGATTCGGTGTGTTCCAAGAAACTCAAAATTCTTTTACAAAGAACTTTTTCGAATATTTTACTCAGTGCTGATAGAATAGAAATTCCTCTATAGTTAGTGACGTCGTTTTTTTTCACCTTTCTTATAGATAGGTATCACTTTAGCTATTTTGAGACAGTTTGGAAAAATCCCCCTACTAAAAAAGTAATTAATGTACTCACTTAGTATTGTTGCATGTGAAGAATATAGGCTCTTCCATATTCGCGCTGGGATACCATCATAACCAGTAGCCTTATTTATCGCTAACTCCTTTAATTCAAAACAAATCTCAGCTTCAGTCACAGGAGTTAGGAACATACAACTATTTATTATTGGACCTAGGTAAATGGGTTCCACTGAGTTTGATTGATCTTGAATCAGATTATTAAAATACTTAGCAAATTTATTGGCCACTTGATGCGGTTCATTGATATGTTGACCGTTACATGTTTTTAAAATAATCTTGTCTCTATCTTTATTTCTTCCAGTAATTTGATTTATCATGTCCCATGCGGACATTTTGCCACTTTGCATTTTATTTAAATAATAGGCACGACCTCTGTTTTGATCAATATTTTTTAATTTTTTCTTTAACTCATCTTGTTTAGTTGACAAATATGTGAAAGGTCTGTTTTGAAATTTCAATTTCTCAATTTTTGAAGAGAGATTGTCTATGTGTGAAAAGATTTTTACATATCTGTTGTCAATCCATGGTGGCACGATAAAATTAGCATTATGTTTTAACTCAATTACCTCAGTATGGGTATCAATACAAAATTTAATATTACAGATTAGATTTTGAAACTTATTCAATACTTCATGTTTAGATTCACTTTCTAAACTTAAAACGTCCTTGTTTTCAGAGCTTATTTCGTTAATTATCGCATTGTAATTTATCTTTTTGATTGAAGTTTTAGTCCAATTAACTGAGTTACAGGATTTTGCCACCAAGACTAACATGTTGTGATCCGATAGATTATTTTTCATCATTGTATAGACTTCAATCACTTTACAGCTAATCTCAAAAGTTCTTTCACTAATACATATATGATCAATGATTGATTTTGATTCATTTCTAGTAATTGACTCATTTATTATATCATATCCATTTGAGTTGAGTAAATCAACATATATCGCACTATATTTGATATCTGCAATGTTGATATTCATGTCACCAGCTAAAATCAGATCAGGATGTGATGAGGTAATCTGGTCCAGCCAACTAAGAAATGAAGCAATATTACCACTAGGTGGTCTATAGATTATAAGTAATTTACGATTGATTTGATCATTATTAATTTGAGCTAATAAATATTCAACATTATTTGAGATGTTAGAATCAATAATATTCAGGTTCCAGTTTTTTTTAACATAAAGAGATATACCTCCTCCTCTCTTACCAATTCTCCTTTTTAGATGAAAATTATTATAGTTTTTGATGTTATATCTATTTATTTTATCTCCTTCATTTAGCCATGTTTCAGTAATCGCAATGCACTCAGTTACACTGAACTTGATTGGATTATTGGTTTTATCTTTTTTATATTTGTAATTATCTTTGCTCATCAATCCGCTAAGTAGCAGTTTAAAATTATTAAACGAATTTACATGTTGTATGGAACGAATATTCCAGTAGATTAGCTTAAAATTTGTATCATTTAACTCTTTATTTCTAAGATCTTGCTGTTTGATGTTGGAAAAATTTTTAATTCTTATATTCTGTAACGTGGAAAAAAACAGGCAACACTAAGTTGTTTGTAGATTTATTATTTCCTTTATTTCCATTAATGTTATCAGTATTAAGAGTTTCAACAGAATTGTTGTCGACAAAATGATACCTTGGTGTTTTAAACTGCTTTATTTGGAGTGATGAGCTAAAACTTCATTGCGGGTTCGGTGTTGAGAAATTTTCAAGTGATTTCATCTCAATTGATTCTTCAAAACTGCTAGCATTAGAACTATTAATTGACTCAATAAGAGTTTTCTTATTTTCATGAATTACTTGGGAGTCATCATAGTCATCATCATCATGAGGATTTGTTTTTCTTAACCTCTTCGCTGGCCTATCATTTAAATTGTACACGTCACCTATTGGAATGTCAGCATCTTTTAATTTCAATGTTTTTCTTAGTTTGTTTATATCATCTTCACATGTGATTTGGAAAGATTTAGTCGTTTTTCCACTGCCATTCTTATTTTCAATTGGACATTGCACAGATAAACCATATTCATTTATGAAAATTTTGCTAATGTGACCATCTGCTTTAAGTTTGTTACACAGAAAACGAAGTAACCCAGATTTTCTTCCAGTTGGAAGTTCTGCAAAATATCTGGGTTGTTTACCATCTTTAACTAGCTCTGAGTTATGAGCAACAATTTGTGCAAAGACTTTCCCAGCAGTCTTATCATTTAAAAACTCAACTAGAAGCATTTTAATAAAGCGTTTCTCACCTTCAATATTTCTCATACCATCTCTAATCCTAACACTATGAATTTGATTATAATCACATTTGATTTTTAATATATTTAAGATATTTTGTAGTGCATGCTTATGTGAGTCATTTCCTTTTTCAATTGACTCCATTTCTTGCTTACATAGTGGTATGAGGTTTAATTTAGAGCTCATTGCTTTTGATTCCTGTAAAGTTTCTAATTTTTCTATTCTGATTGACAGTGAACGATTATTCTCTGACACATTTTCACTTTTTGTTTTTAGCTTATCAATCATATCAGAGTGGCCATAATTAGATTTCCTTAAACCTTCAATTACCTCCCCCATTTCATTGCTTCGTGTTAAAACTGAGTTTATATTAGTGTTATTTACAATAACACTATTCAATAATTTTTCAATCACTGTTGATTGCTCTCTGACAATTCCAAGCAACTCATTACTCTGTTTTCTCATCAATTCAAAAGTGGCATTAGATTCAAGAGGCTTACATTGTTGAATTTTATTGACGATACCTGTATTTATACCTTCAACATCTGTAGAGAGATATTTTATCGGCGAGAAGATAGGATCGTTGTTTACTAGTGTGTAGGAGTCATCAACAGAAACTTTGGGGGCGCTCGAAGGAAAAAGTCTTGCTTTTGATTTAGCGTATTTTGAATTTGAAGAATTTTTTCCATACTTTTTTCCACTATTTCCTCCATGTTTATTAACCTCTAAATTATTCAGCTTTCGATTATTTTTTACAGAACTTTCAGGTTGGCTCACAGTGCCAAAGTAGTCAAGTATGTTGTTCTTTGTCGCAGGTTTAATTTCCTGACTGTTCATTTTAGATCACCCTCTATTAGGTGTACAGAAAAAACACGATGATGGAAAAGGGAAACAAGTTGAGAGGAAATGTTTGAAAATTGCACTAAATAAAAGGAGAGCGAGTTACACTCCACACTCCACTTAATCAATATATGTCCACGGTACAAATGTTCAACTTTTTAAAGATTAATGGAATTTATAACACTTAAAAATTCAAAATAAGCTTTAGACCACGATGTTTAGAAAAACGTTTGTTTTAAAAAAGTTTATTTTAATTATTTGCAACTAAAATACCAAACGGTTTCAGACTCTGCAATTTATAGAATCTTCTGATTATAAATTTTGTTGATATCAAAAAAATGGTTGAGTAATATTCAAAATATTTGAAGTTCCAATATTTGTCGTTGGTGGCGCTGCAATCGTTTTCGCAGCCTACTTCGCTTTGTTTACAATTTTCAATTTGGAAATTTAAATTCGTAATTTCATGATTAATCAATAAGTAATAGAAATTTAACTAAGCGTCGCCGAAAAAACGGATAGCACAAATGAAACGCAAGAAACCGGAAGACTCTAGCTATTGTAGTTTTCGAGATCTCGCGCCTCAACATCACCAGCTAGCCAGCCAGCCAGCCAGCCAAAGTTGAAGATATAATCGGCATTGTTGTTCCAAAAATAAAATCAGGGTTAGAAAATGAAATCTGCCACAGATAACATTATATGTACAGATTTTAATTGTCAACAGAATTTTAACAGATTTTATAATTATATAATGATAACTTTATGTTCATTTAATAGCACTTGGAATGTCACTTTTCACAGTTCAAAGTACAACAGAGTTAATGCTTTGATTCCAATCTTCAATTAGCAAGGGTTTACAGCTCGGACGTGGTGCAATTCTATGGATAAGTGGATAAATGGACCGAATTGGACTGATTCAAAATGATGCAAGACTTATTGACAAATGCTTCTTACCAGCTGATACTCACAAGGTGGAAATTGTCTTGCAATTGGAAGTTTACCTGGTGCAACTATTGTCAAAATTTATTCATATCCTTGTTTTAATACAGTTGCATGTTACTGTAAATTTATTAATTCAAATCCTTCTCAATCTCAATCTGGATGAAATTACCATTCAATAAAATATTTCAGTAAAAATTTAAAAAAAATTAAGAATTAAAGAGAGAAAAACTTGAAAAAATTAGACTTAAAAAAATTTTTTTAAAATGATTTATAAGAAAAACATTTTAAAGATTCATAAAAGATTTTAAAAATTTTTGTAGAAACTTATTTTTTCCAATTATAATTTTATTTATAGTATTAAAGGTGAATAAATCTTTGATAACAGTTGCATGTATAATGTTTTAATATTTTTACTTATTTTATAGAGTTTTCAATAATAAAAAAGTTAGAAAACGACACAAAAATCATTCTAATAAAAACAGTTGCGATTATGTGTTTGATAACTTTTGATTTAAATAATAATTGTTTGAGTTTAACATGTTGATGTGAAAATAATATACAGACATATTGCATACTATAAGGTAGAAAAAATGAAATAATTAATTTTAAAATAAAAAATCTAAGAAAAATTTTTTTTATCAATTGAAATGAAACTTTTTACAATTTAGAGCATTTATGAACATAATGCGCTTAAAAAGAGAAAGTAAAAAATTTTGAAATCAATACTGTTTTTGTTCGGTTAAGTGGAATAAAGTGACGAATTGGACTCATTATAATGATGACAAAAACTATTGTCAAATGCTTATTATTCACAGATTTATGATAAATAAATCATTTATCACAAGACGGAAATTGTCTCGCAATTGGTAGTTGTATCAGGCAGACACAACATTCCAAAATGTTATTTCATATCTTTTTTCACTTGAAATTTATTCAACACCCTAATTGTGTTTGTACATAGCTTTATCTACATAGCATTTTTCTCTGAATAATGTATGAAGATATCAGCATGAATTTAAAACAATCTAGACAGTTTTACATTAATGTTAATATTCAACTATTCGATGGTCTATTCTTCACTTTTAGTTGTTTTGCCTTATAATGACTTTCTTTTTCGAACTTCGTAGACAGAAAGGAAGAAGGTATATTTGATATCGAACGAAAGGGAGGCAAGTAGCACTTTTAAATTTATCGTATTCATTTACCGTGTTTGTCATCTTTTTATACATCAGATGTTGAACTTAAAATGAAATTTTAAAATTTTTAATTTAGTCAACAAAATGAACAGTAAAATTGTACAAATGTGATTTGTAACAATACAAAAAATGTGTAAGGATTCGGAAAAACTATTGGTGTTCATGTTCTATACAATTTATGTAATTTTCAGAGTAATCCTAAAGATATGTTTTTTCGGTTTAGAATTTCCGTATAGTACTTAAACCTTTTATTTATTAAAAACAACAAAGTTACGAAATATTGTAATAATACAAAATTTTCTTCGAGGCCGACTAGTAGAAGAGCATGAAGTATGGTTTTTGTTTTTTCATTTTTTCACTTTTTGCTCCAACTTCTCTCAAACCAAAGCATTATCCTCATGTATACCTAGTATTTTTTAGATGGTTGCCTGTAATTTCCAATCGACAAGCGAACTTTCATGAAAATTGGTCACCCATACTCGAGGTTATACCCCAAAAAACCGCAGGCTGCCGTGCCTCGGGTTTGTTCTGTGAATCACCTTACAGCTCACAGGCTTTTCATTTTCTTAAACCAAATTCTTGGAATTATTCGTAAAATCCACGTAAGCACCGATTTAGAACGAACCTGATCAACTTTATGTGTAGACAATAAAACGGATGCATAGATGTGTAGCGGCTAGTTAGTGTGGAAATTGCCGGCATAATGCCGAACGATTATACATGCAAAAAACGGAACAACATGATCCGCAGTGCAGTGCGGAAACATGTAGAAAATATTCCGTATATTCCGCAATAATATACCGAGTGCGCCCCGAAATAATCTTTAAAAAATTGTTAGAGGTTTTATGCTGAGCGACAGCAACGTCCACAGCAAATTGTTGCGCTCACTGATCTGGCACCGTGAACTTAAAGTTAATTTTTTAAACTAATAACAAAATTTGCTATTTGTACCAACCAGAAATTAATCAGTTTGTATACAATTATTTACTATTAGAGCGATTTTTGAGCTACAACAGATCAGTTTTTTTATACAAATTACATATACAGTAGAGCTTGATTATTTTTTTCAGGCTTTGGTTTTAATTTTAAGTCATATTTTCAATCGTCATCTCTAACATCCTTTGCATAATTTGTCAAATTTGCGAAAATTTTCTATAATATTTATCGCTTAGTTTGTTGATTTGAAATAAAAGACTTTTTATGAACATATCGGTCAAATCTGCATGCAAAAAATATTGTGTTACAGAACGCACCTCGCATATTGTTATCACGATCAAACAAATTTTCTATATAAAGTATGATTCGCAAATTGTCCATTCCAATAACAAGTTGCTAGCTTAATATAAAGTAGATTGTGCACTCTACAGAAGAGCCATAATTCAATTTAACAACAAACTGAAATTCGTAGCTTTTTAGTTTTCGAATCTAGCCAAGGATCTGATGCCAGCCAGCCGAACGGCTAAATGAATATATAATAGCGATTTTTTGTTCCAAAAATTTGCTAAAATAAATAAAAATGTGGAACAATAATTAAAATAAATTTTTTACTTGTTATATTTGAAAACAAAATAAAAATTTACGACACAAAGCAAAAGTTGTTGCTTAATGCAAATGCTTATTTTAGAATTCCTTCCTATTTCGCGGTAGCTTTGGTATATTTTTGTAAAATTAGCACTGCCCATACAATCTTTCTCCGTCCCCTTTGCTTTGTGACGCCTCTGAACCCGTCTTATGCAAAAAAGTAAGAGAATTTTAAATTTAATTTTAATGAACTTTTATTGAAATACTTGAACTTCTAATTATTCTCTTAGATTTGAAAAATTAGAGTACAGAATAACACTAATATCTTTAACGAACTACACTCTTTCTTAAAAAACGACTTTTCATTTGGGAGAAATATTTAAATTTCTCAGTGCGCGGAGCATCCAAATATTTTAAAATTTTTATCTATCAAAGTGAGGAGAGTAATAAAATTAGCAATTCCTACAATTTGTATCTTGTCTAACCTCTTGCATTACCGACTATGTATTCGGACCACGAGAAGTCCTTGTGAAAAATTAGCTGGACCATTGGCTGATTTTCATTCTTCCTTTTTTGAGGTAAGACAAGATTGGACCGTAGCGAAGAAGCAGCATAGAATTGCTAGCCCAGGGCATAGAAGCCGCTTTGGACTAGAAAGCTTGTCAACGCTCGTCAATCGACGATTTTCTCAAAAGCTAAAACGACTACCAGCTGTGATATTATTATTATCTCAAATTCAATGATTAGAAAATTGTTGTAAAAAGTTCGATCATAAGTCATAATGGGAAACGGAAAGAGACAAGTCTTAGCTATTAAATTATAGAAAATGCTGGTAAATCAAGAGATAATAGCTAAAGAAAGTGTGTGCGATTCATATCAACAACTATTTTTCGTGACTCGGTAAACATATTAATGAAAAATTTTCATTGGGGCAGATGGTCAGACTGGATGAAAGAACGCAAAACATTGTATCAACTGAACTGAAATCAAGCATTGCTAGTGCCTGTTCTCTCCATCAAAGATGTCTTTGTTATGCATAGCCAACAGTTTCCATCTAAATGCCTAAACATTACAATCTAGCGTCTTATCAAGGCATGCCGACCGACGACCCTTTTCTATCGACGTGAATGTAATGCTAATCACTCAAATACTCATCCGTTCAATAGTTATAAAAGCACATTTCCTTGGATCGGCGATATGACGACGTCGCAGAAGATCTTATTTTATCTTGAAAGATCTTTACAGCCTTTTCCTTGCCATTGATGGGCGAATCACGCCCTCTAATGCTCTGCGAACTTTGATGAGCCATGATATTAACTGCATTTGATCCGCATTACAGAAAAAAATAAATGACAGATTTCAATCAATGGATCGTCAATAGACCGACTTGTTTAATGCTCAAAAGAAACAAAGCTGAAGGAGCGACAGTTTTGAATCATATATGCGAATATGCCAAGCGAAGGCTTGAAAGCTGACATCAGCTGAATTGAAAAGAGCCTCCGTTGACAAAAAGAACTGAAAGAGTCCAAACGACCAACGATACAAATCGTGATTTGTTAGACTCATTCACTCCTCAGTTGGAGTCAATGCCAGAAGTACACATAGCAACCATTAGCTTGTAAAAAAAAAATCGATTCCGCGCTCAGGTAGTGACCAGTCAGAGTCTTTACTTAAAATATATTGTATGTCTCTCACATGTATCCAACATAATCACAATTTCAAACAGACTCGAAAAGTTTCATTCTGCACTCAACTAGCACTCAATGATATTTGAGATTTAAAAGAGTCTTTTGCTAAATTTAGACGACCCAACTTATACTTCGGATCGTGTTTTACTTCTGGCATCAAACCAAAGTCATATATTGAGACAGTCTAGCTCAAACGATTTCTTCATGCTCACGTACAACTTGAATGTCGTAAGAAAAGCTCTACCAAAATTAACAAAATTCAAGGGTGATGCAAAGCGCTCTCGGATTAAATTCAGATCGAGAAGTAAAAATGTTATAGAAAAGTGGGTATTGAGACGGGAAGAGTACTTAAAAGTGATAGTGTGTTTAGGCTGCCTTTAGACAAGACTGGCTGAGAAGAGAATTTAAAAGCATTCAATCACAATGTATCTTACTCTAAATCAAATTATGGACGTGTTAAAGAAACCCATCTTTGGTCATCTCCGACAATTATTTTCTGCTTGTGAAGGATTGATATTTTGAAATTAAGAATTAAAGGAGTTGCTTCTGTAAGATGCAGTGGCAAATAAATACATTAATACAACTACATTATGCATGTCCCTGTATAGCGGAGTTAGAAGTGACGTCAGATGATCGAGTCATGATTTTAGCGAGATATATTTGTCACTGATCAATAATCGTCCATAAACTCTTATGTTCGTCAAATTAATAACGGCATATGGATATCCAGAGAATGGAGTAGGGCTTAAATCTCCAGATATTATAGAAGTTTTGTTTACTTTATTTGGAAGATCTCGCTCAGACTTGAGGTATGAAAGCTGTGGTGGATAATAGATGGTAGATAAGGCCAAACCACAGACTAACAAATACCTCTCGACTCAATATTATATCAATACTATGCTGCAAACTAACATCAATACTCAGATCTATTACAAGTCTACAGCTTCCTCTAATATAGATCATCGATTTAAAATTTGATTCAAAGAAAGCCAAATTCTTAGGTTTTAGTGATAATTCAATTATCAAGACCTGAACTCGCAAATGCCTAAGTTGTGAATTCGCTAACCATTTCACAATATAGATTGTGATGAATTATTTAAATAGATGGTCCCGACTGCTGACGAGAAGTTATATTTCTCTATGTGCCAAAACTGGTCGTGAACACACACATGTTTTGGCTATAACTGATCACAAAGACTGGAGATTAGTTCATTAAAATTATGTTGCGGTTTAAATCAGGTACATCGCTGTCTTCTAAACATCACAGACGAAACTTACCATACTATGAACAAGGAAGCGCACAAGTTTAATTCTAATTATGCTCCAATCAGACGTAGAGCTTTTCTCGTTCGACTTAAATTAAGACGAGGAAAGGATTAGGCTATCAATCTCAACAGAAACAAACATGCGATTCTTCTTCTTCATCCATCTCAAGCCAGAAACTACACTG
>CM031382.1:1867676-1941845 GCA_018290095.1 Polypedilum vanderplanki | reverse complement strand
CAATTTTTCTTTGTTTATAGTGGTTGAAAGCTGCTATATCTCAGCAGATAAATGACTGACATATATAAAAATGATATTAAATGATGTAGATTTATTCAAATTTAATATGAAATAAATTTGAAGAAATTTCATATTTGCACGAGCTCAATAATATAGTATTAATGAAGCTAAAGCAATTTTTCTTTGTTTATAGTGGTTGAAAGTTGGTATATCTCAGCAGATAAATGACTGACATATATAAAAATGATACTAAATGATGTAGATTTGTTAATTTAATATGAAATAAATTTGAAAAAATTTCATATTTGCACCGAGCTCAATAATTTAGTATTAATTAAGCTAAAATCATTTTTTTTTGTTTATAGTGGTTGAAAGCTGCTATATCTCAGCAGATAAATGACTGACATGTATAAAAATGATACTAAATGATGTGATTTGTTCAAATTTAATATGAAATAAATTTAAAAAATTTCATATTTGCACGAGCTCAATAATTTAGTATTAATGAAGCTAAAATCGATTTTTTCTTTGTTTATAGTGGTTGAAAGCTGCTATATCTCAGCAGATAAATGACTGACATATATAAAAATGATACTAAATGATGTAGATTTATTCAAATTTAATATGAAATAATTTGAAAAAATTTCATATTTGCACGAGCTCAATAATTTAGTATTAATGAAGCTAAAAGCAATTTTTCTTTGTTTATAGTGGTTGAAAGCTGCTATATCTCAGCAGATAAATGACTGACATATATAAAAATGATACTAAATGATGTAGATTTGTTCAAATTTAATATGAAATAAATTTGAAAAAATTTCATATTTGCACGAGCTCAATAATTTAGTATTAATGAAGGTAAAAGCATATTTTTCTTTGTTTATAGTGGTTGAAAGCTGCTATATCTCAGCAGATAAATGACTGACATATATAAAAATGATACTAAATGATGTAGATTTGTTCAAATTTAATATGAAATAATTTGAAAAAATTTCATATTTGCACGAGCTCAATAATTTAGTATTAATGAAGCTAAAATCAATTTTTCTTTGTTTATAGTGGTTGAAAGTTCTATATCTCATGCAGCAATAAATGACTGACATATAAAAAATGATGCTAAATGATGTAGATTTGTTCAAGTTTATTATTGGATAAATTTTGAAGAAATTTCATATTTGCACGAGCTCAATAATTTAGTATTAATGAAGCTAAAATCAATTTTTCTTTGTTTATAGTGGTTGAAAAGCTGCTATATCTCAGCAGATAAATGACTGACTATAATAAAAATGATACTAAATGATGTAGATTTGTTCAAATTTAATATGAAATAATTTTGAAGAAATTTATATTTGTACGAGCTCAGATAATTTATGTATTAATTAGGGTTCGGAAATTGTGTCGGCGAATATGTCGGCGCCGACAAATATGCGCATATCGGCGCCGACATATTTGGCGACGTCGCGCGCACCTTTAACGGAAATTTAAAATTTTGAATTCATAACAAATTTTGAATGTTATTATTGAATAAATTGGATTATTCTTCATTTCTTAGAGCTTATTGTTACTTTGACCATAATAATATGATATTTCATTTTCTAAATTATATTCTTGTGATTAAAATTATGATTTTCTCTTAAATATATATTGAAATTGATTTTTCTTACTGTGTAAATTTCGCAATATTAGAGCAGACTAGATCGTGTAAAGCATAAAGAAAAATGCATGATTTAATTGAATTTACTACACAAATCAAACTATAAGAGTTGACGATTAGATCAGAAGTATAAATAGACTTAAAATTTCCAATTTTTGTTTTTATTACAACTATTCTATGCTTTGATTGATTAAAAGGCATTTCTAGAATTATCAAGCTCTAATGTATCATACGCAGCAGTTTTACGAGAGCAAAAAGTATTAAAGACGAAAATGATTACATTTTTGCAAGACGAAGCAAAGAAATCATGATCATGATTAATAATGATTTTGTGATGAATTTTTATAATTTACTTCAAAGTTATTACTATTTGAAAATAAGTAACAATTAACTCATAACAAATAGGTTCCTTCTATAATAATGGTCAAAACAATTTTTTTTTTGTCTAAAAAGTCATCTTTTATTTCATATGAATATAATTTGTCGCGCCGACATATAGGCGCATACGTCGGCGCCGACACTTGCATTGTCGGCGGTTGTCGGCGCCGACAGGCGAACCCAGTATTATGAAGCTAAAAGCAATTTTTCTTTGTTTATAGTGGTTGAAAGCTGCTATATCTCCAACAGATAAATGACTGACATATATAAAAATGATACTAAATGATGTAGATTTGTTCAAATTTAATATGAAATAAATTTGAAAAATTTCATATTTGCACGAGCTCAATAATTTAGTATTAATGAAGCTAAAATCATTTTTCTTTGTTTATAGTGGTTGAAAGCTGCTATATCTCAGCAGATAAATGACTGACATATATAAAAAATGATGCTAAATGATGTAGATTTGTTCAAATTAATATGAAATAAATTTGAAAAAATTTCATATTTGCACGAGCTCAATAATTTAGTATTAATGAAGCTAAAATCAATTTTTCTTTGTTTATAGTGGTTGAAAGCTGCTATATCTCAGCAGATAAATGACTGAAATATTATAATGATGCTAAATGATGTAGATTTGTTCAAATTTAATATGAAATAATTTGAAAAATTTCATATTTGCACGAGCTCAATAATTTAGTATTAATGAAGCTAAAATCAATTTTTCTTTGTTTATAGTGGTTGAAAGCTGTATATCTCAGCAGATAAATGACTGACATATATAAAATGATACTAAATGATGTAAGATTTGTTCAAATTTAATATGAAATAAATTTGAAGAAATTTCATATTTGCACGAGCTCAATAATTTAGTATTAATGAAGCTAAAATCAATTTTTCTTTGTTTATAGTGGTTGAAAGCTGCTATATCTCAGCAGATAAATGCTGACATGTATAAAATGATACTAAATGATGAATAGATTGTTCAAATTTAATATGAAATAAATTTAAAAAATTTCATATTTGCACGAGCTCAATAATTTAGTATTAATGAAGCTAAATCAATTTTTCTTGTTTATAGTGGTTGAAAGCTGCTATATCTCAGCAGATAAATGACTGACATATATAAAAATGATACTAAATGATGTAGATTTGTTCAATTTAATATGAAATAAATTTGAAAAAATTTCATATTTGCACGAGCTCAATAATTTAGTATTAATGAAGCTGAAAGCAATTTTTCTTGTTTATAGTGGTTGAAAGCTGCTATATCTCAGCAGATAAATGACTGACATATATAAAAATGATACTAAATGATGTAGATTTTGTTCAAAATTTCATATTTGCACGAGCTCAATAATTTAGTATTAATGAAGCTGAAAGCAATTTTTCTTTGTTTATAGTGGTTGAAAGCTGCTATATCTCAGCAGATAAATGACTGACATATATTAAAAAAATGTAGATTTGTTCAAATTTAATATGAAATAAATTCAAGGGTTGAGAACTCTGAAAAAATAATTAGAAATCTTACGTAAACTGAGAAAAAATGCGTTTTTGTGCAAAAATTTACGAAATCTTACGAAATTCTACGAAAACTTACGAAAATTGACGTAAAATGAGAAATCATGCGTTTTTGTTTGAAAATTTACGAAAATTGAGAGTTCTCAACCCTTGGTACAAATCATATGCCAGGTGTGGAAGACTTTAACAACTCTCGCCGCTTCGTAGTTAGGTTTGGAACACCATAGAAATTTGGAAACGAAGAAGGAATGGTATAATAACAAAATGTATAAAAATCTTTAATAAAATCTCATTTCAATCTGTATTTTAATAAAAAAATATTAAACACTTATATATTATATATTTCATTCAAAATAAGCCGTCTTTATTTACAATAAACCATGAAAAATGTTCTACCGTCTTCCCTCGAATATAAGGACCGGTCCTTGTATTCGAACATAAGGACCACCGGTCCTTCTATTCGAATAAAAGGACCGGTTCTTATATTTGAATCAAAACATGAAATTTTAAAAAACTTGAAAATTTTCAAAACGTCTTAAAATTTTTCAAAAAACTGGTAAATTTTAAAAACTACAAACAAAAATTATCATTTTTTAACGGTTTTTTTCAAAAGTGGTCCTTATATTTGAAGGTCCTTCTATTCGAAGAAAATGTCAGATTTACGGAAAAATTTTAAATTTTGGTCAATTCGAATACAAGTACCAATCCTTATATTCGAGGGAAGACGGTAGTCATAAATGAAATACTAACTGATTTATAACAAGTGCGAGTGAAGCTCGTACGAGTCACTATTCGATTACGCTTACTGATCTATATCGAGATACAAACAAAATGGAATAAAAATCTAAATATGACTTAATTCATCAGACTTTTCAGATGGATAGAAATCAAATTGTACATACAAAACTAAAAAGAAGAAAATAATTTTTTTCAGGCCGCTCTCAGAGTTTTCTTGTGAATTGACAAGCAAATGGTGACAGATTTTATGACTATTATGATGGACCCAAAACGAAAAACGTTGGTTTTTAAAAGTTTTTTTAATTATAATGTTGAAATCTCACATTCTACCATACAAAATGTAGACATGTTGCCTTTATTGTCACTAAGAAAAATGAGTTAAAATATAAGGAAAAAGAGAACAGAATAAAAGAACATGTTACAAGAAACTATAATTATATTAGAAAGTTTGTGATAATTTAAATTCGTCATAAATATTAATTAAGCTCTAAAGCTTTTTGCTTTCCCGAGTAATGTTTATTCTTCTTTTTATCATGAATTTATAACATTCCATGTATTTACAATATGCAAGTAAAAACGTTAGAATATGAATGATTTTTTTGATAATTAAAAAAAGAAATTTTTTGCTGTAGAATTTTTAAATATTTATTAAAAGTTGAGAAATTTTTATAAAGCTTTAAGTGTTAATGTGCAAAGTGATTTCTAAAATATCTAATAAAAATTGCGATTTTTATGATTATTTCATGGATTTACAAAGGCCTGAATTTTTATTCCTGCTTGTTGCTT
The DNA here is from genome assembly GCA_018290095.1 of Polypedilum vanderplanki. Taxonomy (NCBI): domain Eukaryota; kingdom Metazoa; phylum Arthropoda; class Insecta; order Diptera; family Chironomidae; genus Polypedilum; species Polypedilum vanderplanki. The sequence goes on along the minus strand of CM031382.1, from coordinate 1,936,768 downwards.
CATTGAGTATTTTTTCAATTTTATTCACAATTTGCATTCCTATTTCACTCATTTCATCAAATCCTGTCAATTTTTTAACTTTGATCATTTCAACATCATTGAAAACATTTTTAACTTCATCATCATCTTCACAATCAAATAAAGTAATCCATTGTTCATTATTTGTTTGTTTAATAACTGGTGCAATTGTGTTAATATCTTCAAGTATGCAACCATCCCAGAAAAATACAACTTGTCCTTGAATGAAGAGATTTTTAAAAATATTTGCTTCAAAAGAATTTTTGTTAATTTTTAAAATCATTTCAAGTATAAATTTGATGATTTCTGTAAGTTTCTCATCATCTTTAAGCTCATTCAAATATTTCAAAATATTTTGATTATCTTCCATTTTGTCAAATTCTTCTCCATCAATTTGTAAAATAAATTTTTTCGGTTGCATTTTGTTAATCAAGGCAGCAATAAAGTTCAATGTTGTGGTTTTTCCTGTTCCATTTTCATCCTTGATTATCAACATTTTTTTGCTTTCAGCAGCTTTCATTGTTTCACGAATTGTTTCATCTAAATTTACATCAGTTGGTATTTCATGGTGGGCTTTAATTTCTATCTCAGTTGCTGGAGTGATTTTAATAGGTTTGATGAAGGTAATATTTTTTAAATTTTCAAATGTATTTGAATTTTCATCACGTATGCCAGCATAGTCAGAAAATTTAACCTTTTCACAATCAAGTGAATTTAATTCATTTTCATCAATATTGTTATAAATTATTTTGTAATTTTTGATGTTGTCTCTATTCTTGTTGTCTTTAATTTTCATAATGAAGAATTTTGGTGGATTATTTTCACTTCGAATTGATAAAATCTTATTTGGATCTAAAACTTGTTGAATTTCTGATGAGCTCATTGTTTTGACAATTTCTTGGAGTGTTTTGTTTAAAATTTCAAAAATAGTTTCGGTTTTCTTGTTGTTATTTTTCATAACATTAACGTCATGCAAAAGTTTGTTGTCATTTGTTATCAAAAGCTCATCGATTCTAGTCAAATTTCCTTGAAACCTTATCTTCATTTTCTGTAAATTAATCTTATAATCATCAGTTAAATCCTCAAAGACAATTTCACTCTCCTTTTTGTTCAATTTTTCAACCATTTTGATTGTCGGTTCAACTTTTTCTAAAATTTTATGAAAATATTCAAAAAGTTTGGAAAATTTTTCTTGGTATTTCATGAGTTCTTTTTCTTGATGCGAAAATTGAGCATAAAATTGTGCAGGTCTAACAGCTAATTCTGCATGCCAATCTTGCTCTGAATATTTAAAAACAGAACCGACAATTGTGCTTTCATTTTCATCTATTTGATTATTTTTTTCATTTCTATCAGAAATTTCTTTGATTTCATTTACAATCTGAATAAATTCATCTCCATTGCCGATTGCATAAGGCTTACATTTATTTCCAAAAATCAACATCATCATGCAATGACCAAGTTCATGAACGAGTGTTCCAATAATTTTAGGAACTTTGGGTTCAAGAGTTTTGTCAAATGAAAATTTATATTCACAAATTTTCTCCATCATTCGCGGTTCAAAAAGATCTTTCGCGCTGATAACAATGTTACCATCTTTCCAGAATATTGCACCATAAACATTGTTGTTTTTATTGTTTTTTATTCGCATAAATTCTGATAAATTTTCCCGACTTCTATCAAATACTATTTTGAAATCTTCACAAGATGCAATAAGCCTTAAAATTGGCATGACTTTTTCTAACTTGTTTAAATACTTGAAGACTTTTTCAATAACTTTGCCATGTTTTTCTGTGACTTGTTTCAAATTTTCATCTAATCGAGAGTTGTAAATTAATTTTCTAACATGTGCGTCTTGCAATTTTCTTGCTTTAATAAAATTTTCTTTGACTTTTTCACTGTTTATTTTTCCAATTTCTCTCGTTTCATGTGGTCCATATCTCTTTGATTTTTCTGTTAATAATTTTTCAAGTTTGAATTTTTCAAGTATAAGAGCGTGAAATACCAAAGATTTATTTTCGGTATCATAACAGAAGCTGTAGTCAGAACATTTATCAAAAATTGCTCTAAATCTTTCTTTTTTAGTATCAAATTCTTTTACAATTTTTTCATTGTTTTTATCAAAACTGTTACAATCGTCAAGACTTTCCAAAATTTGATGAAGTTCTTCGAATTCCGCAATCAATTTTTTCAAATCTTCACATTTTTGTTCCATTTCATCACGATATAAATAAAAATTATCAGGAAATTTCGAGTCATTTTTTATTAAAAAAAGAAAAGCTTCGGGTTTGTGTAAACTGCAAGCCAATTGTGCTGGTGTGATGAAATTTTCATTGTGGTAACAAATTTCATTGTTGATTTCAAATTTTTTCGTTCTGATGAGAAAATTAAGAACTTTGAGATTGTTTTCTTTGATGGCAGCAGTGAATAAATTTTCTTTGTTTTTCAAGATGACATTGTGAATTTCTGATTTTGAAGATTCTTCAGAAAATGCTAAAAAAATAAAAAATTTAATGCAAAATTTAGAAACGTAAGTATCATTCAATTTTTTCATCGCTTACCTTTAAAGTCTTCATCAATAGCTTCCTTTAATTTCGAAGCAATAAATTCAAAAGTTTCCTTTACATCTAATCCTTTGAAATTAATTATTCCTTCTTCGATTCCAAATTGATGAATTTTTTCATCTTTGATTTTCCAGAAAAATGAAATTTTCTGTTCTGACCAAGCAGCAATTAGACAAGACTTTTGAATTTTAGAAATAAACTTCTTTATAAAGTCATCAATAAATTTTTCAATTTGTTTGAGTTCGATTAAAATCGTTGAAGATTTTGAATCGTTGAATGCTTTTTGAATTTTTTCAAGTTGAAAAATTTCATTAAGCTCTGTAGAATTTCCATCAAATAAGATGTTAATTGGTCCATCATCTTTGTGTTTTTTTATTTGACTCTTTATATTTTTGTAATTTTTTGGTCTGCTTTTTGTAAAAGAAATATATCTAAAAATAAACAATGAAAGAAAATTTTATAATTTTTAGAAAATTAAAATTATATCAAAAGAATTTAATTACACTTTTGTGAAAATTTTTTAAAAAATTTTCATTTTTACTTTTTGATTTTTTGGAATTTTTTATTTTACTTCTTTTTAAAACTATACCAAAAAAATTATTTAAAAATTGCATGTTCGAAACTGCAGATTTAGATTTTTACCAAATTTCATTCATAATAAGAAATTTATCAATAATGTTTGTCCACCTTATTTCTTAAAAAAGTAATAAATTGTCGTATGGTGAAATAAAACATCTTTGATGCAAAGTTGTGTATAAAGAAGATATGAAAATGATACACAAAAAGATAAAAATGTCATGACATCATAAATGTTTTAAATATTGATAAACATAGAAATTTCCCAGTATAAAAAATTTAAAACAATATTTGGATTTATTTTAAATTATTATTGTAAACATTTTGATTGTGAAAGACCAAAAGATTCGCAATATCTTCATTTAAAAGTTTCATTTGATAATTAAAAATAACAACAACAAAATTTTTCGTCATTAAATTTGAATTTCACCATATCCAAGCCCGAAATTATTTTTTTAGGATAAAGTATCTACTGCAAAGCATTTAAATCAATAGAAATTTTACTTCTTAAAGTCGATCATTTTGAATTTTTTATTTTTATCCAATTATTATCAAATTTTTGCAAAATTTTTTATTCTCAAACATAACACACTGAAAACTGAAAAGACTAAAAATTATTATTAGTTTTTGTACTCACAACAAGTGAGAGAAATAGAGAAAAAAAAATGAGAGTAGAAAAAAGCCGGTTTTTTACACACATTGATAAAATTTGTTTTGTTCAAATGTATGAGTTTTTAGCACGTGTAGTCTGATAATAAACAGAGAGTAAACTTTAAATATGAGACAACGACGAAAGAGAAATATTTTTAAAAAAATTGTAATTCTTAGACTTACAATTACTTAGTAGGAGGTGCAACATGCAAAAAATATTTTAAACTAAGCAAAAATAAAAATCAAAAAAAAGTTTTTACATCTAAATATTTTTAATCATTTTATTATGTGCCTTACAATTAATTTAATCAATTGAAGATAACGTCAGAATAAATTTTAATATTTACAAATTTTCAATAGCAAAATTGATAAAAAAAATTCTTTTTCTACAGAACATTTTTGAAAATGAAACAAAAAATTCTTAAAATAAAATTTCCGATTATTTTCGAACAACCAAAGAAAAGAAAGAAAAAAAGATGATCATTTGTGTGTTTTGAGTCAAATAGAAAACGATGCGAAAATGAAAAAATAATAAGAATAGCCGAGCTAGCTCAGTCGGTAGAGCATGAGGCTCTTATGAGAATAAGGATGAAATATCCTTAAAAAGTGAGATACCTCAGGGTCGTGGGTTCGAGCCCCACGTTCGGCGTTCAAAAACAATCCTTTTTTGCCACTGCCTCCTCAATATGTGATCAAATGAGTTAAAATTAAAATATTTCATCGTATTTCAGTCATAATTATAAAGAAGGAAAGAAAAATTTCAAAAAAAAATGTTTGCTGTAAAATTTATAAAAATCAAGAAATCAGAAAAATATCAAACTTCGTGAAAGATTGACGAAATTCAATGCGATGGTTCAACATGAGATGAAAAATTTTCAAAATATACAAATCATTTAATTGTGAGGTGAATATTGAAAAAAAATCACCATGGATTGCTGTAAATTGTGAAAGTTTTTAAAATAAAATTGTTTAAAAAGCAATTGAAACTGCCAAAAAATTAAAAAAAGATCAAGAAAAATCCTTTTTTGAAACAATTAAAATTAAATAAAAGAATTGTTCTCCGTGAACTTCCTTTGATATCAGACATAATCAAGCTAAAATTTGTGAAATTAAAAAGTGATGAACTTAGTAATTTTTTAACTTTGTTTTTTTAACCATGTTAACAAATCACGCGAACTTCGTATCGAATTTGAAGAGAAATCAAAACAAAATCAAGTCATCAACAAAGAAATTAATCTTAATGAACTTTTTGAAATATTTTTAGAAAAAACAATAAAAATTATTCAACTTTTGACTGAATTCAATAGAAAAGTTTTTACAAAACTTGAAAATGCCAAGAAAGTAAAGAAAATCGAAATATTTAAACTTTACGGCCAAAGGTTCAATTTCAAAATAAATAAAAATTCTAAATGGTCTTTCATAACATGTAATAGAAGAAACAAAAATATCACACAACAGAAAAAAAGAAATAGAAGCTTGAAATTTATGGAACAATAAAAAATGTTCTTTTTTAAAATTTGGTTTTAAATTATAATATGGAGTTTATGCATAGCTTATAAAAAAGAACTTATTTTTAAATTTTCTCAATTATCGGTTGCAGCAAAGTAAAAATTAAAAGAAAACAAAAATTCAATTCAAATATGGTTAAGACTGAAATACGATGAAATATTTTAATTTTAACTCATTTGATCACATATTGAGGAGGCAGTGGCAAAAAAGGATTGTTTTTGAACGCCGAACGTGGGGCTCGAACCCACGACCCTGAGGTATCTCACTTTTTAAGGATATTTCATCCTTTTTCTCATAAGAGCCTCATGCTCTACCGACTGAGCTAGCTCGGCTATTCTTATTATTTTTTCATTTTCGCATCGTTTTCTATTTGACTCAAAACACACAAATGATCATCTTTTTTTCTCTTTTTTCTTTGGTTGTTCGAAAATAATCGGAAATTTTATTTTAAGAATTTTTTGTTTCATTTTCAAAAATGTTCTGTAGAAAAAGAATTTTTTTATTGGATTCAGTTTTGTTTATTGAATTTAGATATTTTGTTATTTTATTAAAAAAGAATTTTTACATTATTAAGTAAGTGCTTATTTTGGGTATTATTCATAAAAATGAGCTAGTTTGCTATTATTTTAGTAGATAGCTACTTTTTAATCATTGATGATGAAAAATTTACCGTTTTCGTAAAGTCTTTTTTACATTTTAATTCTGTAAAAATTCAAAATTTGTTGTTAAGTTGAAACATTTGATAAAATTTTCTTTTATATCAATCGATATTTTACAGATTTCAAAATAGGAAATCTGTCACCAGTGCAAGCACCTCTAAAGTCATCATATGACAAATCCATAACAGCAACACCACCCAAATTCTTTCCCTTAGCATAAGCAGCTTTGTTTCCAGCTGAATCAGGATCTTCATAACTTATCCATTGGCCGAATTTACCATCAACAGGCAAACGATAGCCATAAGGTCCAAAGCGTTTTGAAGGATCCCCAACTTTACGAATTGGACCATTTTCTCCTTTCAAATTTTTATTCTGATCATTTGTGAGTTTTGCGCATATTTCTGGATAACTAAAAAGACCTTCTTGCTTGCTCTGCATGCCTTCTGGTGTTGGACCATTGCCCTCAAAGGGAGGAACACCGGTTGCTGTTAAACCATCTTCAATTGTCCATCCACGTCCAAAAGTTGGAATACCGATGACAATTTTCGATGATGGAACACCACGATTAATTAAATTCGTCACTTGATAATCAACATTAAGTTCAGGATTTCTTTCACTTGGTGCATAAAGTGGTGCAGCATAATCAACTTCCTTTTTATTTCTTTGTGGTGTTTGGAAATCAAAGCCAGCAATATTAATCCAATCAAAGTTGGCAACAGTTTGTGGAACATCAAGATAAAGTGATGAATTAACATTTGGATTGATTGTAATTGATAGAATATAGCCATCATGACGGAATGAATTTTTAAGTTCTCTAACTAATGCTGTGAATTCTTCACGATGTTCATCTGATTTCGGATCAACTGGTTTTCCAGCTGCACCAACTGCTTTCTTTATAGAATAAAAAAATGAACCTAAAAATGTTTTTAAATTTATTTTTAGTCTAATTTTTCAAAGTTTTACTCACCAATTGATGATTGAATTTTCTTTGGTTTAATTTTTGGGAATTCAAAAGCCAAATCAAGTCCATCAAAGTTATACGTTTTAATCAAATCATAAGCGCTATTGATAAATGCGATTCTAGAAGTTGATTGTTCCAAAAGTGAAAGCCATTTGTCAGGTTCACCGCTGATATCACCACCAACACCAAGAAGAACTTTAAGTCCTGGATATCTTACTTTTAGTGTCGTAGCTTCACGGAAAAGACGTTTGCCATGATCATAATCACGTGTTGGATCCAATGAAACAACTCGCTTTTGATCATTGATTGAAAGAAAACCGTAGACAACATGGGTACATTGTGAAAGTCCTGCTTCGAGGTCTGAGATTTGAACTTTTCCTAGACCTAAAAAAATTTTAAAGAATTTATAAATTAAAATAATTAAATTTTTAAATGTACCATGAATTTAAAAAGTCAACTCTAAATCAATATTATAAATTTCATTGAAATTTTCAATAAACTTGCAGCCTTCATTCCATTCATTTTTAATATTTTTCAACCGCAATCAATAAAACAACACATTAAGTTGAGATTTTTATTTCTGAGAAAACATTCATAAATTTGCTGACAACAACAATCAATTTGAGAGAGCGTGTGACACTAAGTGTCATATAAACAATTAACTCAATACACTCAACTACTCATGCGAGAAGATTGAAAATAAAAAGAAACTGAATTTATAATGAACAAAAAAGTGATAATTGACTGTAAGTGGATTGAATTTAAGATGGTCAGTGACTGAAAACTACTCTATTGTTGGTAAAAAATATTTTTAGGTTAAAATTTAGTTAAGAACTTTGAACAAAATGATTCTCTATTAAAAATTTTAGTTAAATTTATGATTACTAAACTAATTTTTTATACGATAAAATATTTCAATTTCAAGTACGAAATTTTTTTTCTCTGATGTTAATTTAAATTTATTCGCATTGTGATCTACTGTGAATTTGAATAACTTAATTTTTTCTATCATAATTGATCAGCAAACAAAGATACGGTTATTCAAGCAAAATTTTTGACTCGCTTTTTGAATATTTTTAAAAAATTTCACGTCAAATAATGACCGAAAAATTTTTGATAATTAAACATTAGTACCACAGCCAAGGGTCTTAAGGTTCAAATATTTCACTAAAACTATAAAATTTTTAAAATTTTTTTAAAAAATTTTATAGAGTTCTAATTCTATGATTCTTTTGATTAAATTTGAGTGCTTTTTATATCAACAACTATTTTTTTATATATTACAGTATGTGAAACAAAAAATTTACTTGAAAGCCTGTAACTTGTAAAAAACCCAAAAATAAATAGGAAAATTCAAAATTTTTTTTAGTTTTTATCAAAGGTAGAAAAAAGGTATAACAGAGCTCGTCCGAGAATTTTTGTCCGTATCATTGAAAAAATATTAGAAATATGGAAAATATTTCTATGTCATAAACTACCAAGAGTCAATTTTGATAACAGTTTTAAGTGAGCAATATTAATAAATAATTCAATAAATGAATTTTATCAATAGATTTTTACTATTTAAATTCTCTCTTATTTATATTTAGACATTCTTTCCAGATGAAAATAAAGTTTCTTACATAGTTTTATTCACTAAAAAATATTCCATAGTAAAATATTACTTCATCAACTTGTTGATTTTTCTTGACCTTTGTCAAGAACTTATAAATTTTTTTTTTCGTTTTATTAAAATTCTCAATAAATGAAGGAAATTAAATAAAGACAGATTAAATTTATTTCTTATCAATAAAATTAACTCAAATTCTTTCTTTTTCACTGACCCATTAAATTAAATTAATAAAATTGTAATAAAAACTCACCTTCTCTTAAATATGCACGACTATCATAATAGCAAACGACTTTTGAATTATTATCTGCTTCAATTGTGTTGATAACTAAACAAAAAACTACTGCAATTTTAATCCACATCCTGACAATTTGAATGCTGAGCAGCGACTAAAATTTTTGAGAGATGAATTTTTTAATTATTTATAAAAGCTTTGAAATTAAAAGCTCACAGCTTTACAAATGTTTGAATTGAATAAATTTGTAAGGTTTTAATTTGAATGAAGATGCGAATAAATAAGAAACACAAATTGCCACACATAATAAGAAACTGAAAGTTTGATGTTTACATTCATAATGAATCAGCAGGTGTGAATTGCATAATGAAGGTCAAAAATAATTGCTTAAGTTCTAAGAAAAAGAAACTTTGTTATTGATTTGTGATTGAGAATATTAAGTACCAAAAAAGAGACGTGATTAATTTAAATGGATAAATAGAAGAAAAAAAAATTTAATCGATTTTATTTTTTGTTATGCAATTGGGGAATTAAATTGATTTGTTTTTGTTGAATCATCATGATAAATTTTGTAAAATGAACAAAGTACAAAATTCTTAAAAATTCTATGAAATTAAAAATATTTTTTTCTAATTTGCTAAATTTCAAATTTTGTAAAAATTTACTAGTTTTTGAAAACATTAAAAATTCTAGAAAATATTTAAAATAAACTTTAACGTAAAATTTTCAGAAAAATTCAAAAATTTCTTCAAAAATCAAAACAAATAAAAATAAACAAAAACTTTTTTGTGCTAATTTCCTTAAAAAATTATTAACTTCGCAATTTATATTAGCAGAATGTGATTTTATTAGATCTGTAAATTTTATACTTAGCACTATGACATAATAAAAAAGAAAATTTAGAACTGAAAAAGATTTTCATTTACACATTTTATTGATTTCTGATATGGCAATGTAACTTTAGTTTTTGTTAAAGTTTTCTGTCTCACAAATTATATAATTTTGAATCTTTATTAATAGATTTGTAGAATTAATATATTTTTAAATTTTTAAACTACTTGGTCTGTTCTTAACTTGATTATAAATATCTTAGAAGAATATTCTTTAAAAAGTGAGAGTAAATTGTCATAAGAATGTCGAATTATGAAGACATTTCTTTACCTACAAAACATAAATTCGAAAACAAAGAGTTTTAAGGCGAATATTAAATGAAATAAGAAGTTATTTTTTAGAAAAAATTAAAGGTTTTGTTTAAAATTTATCAGGAAAATTCATCATTTATCGTATTTTCTTCTCTAACAAATAAAAAATTTTCATTCTTCCATTCAAGGTCTCAAGATTAGTTTACAATATTTTAAATTCTAATTTAAAATTTTTTTTACATAATATCAATGAAAAAAAATCTAGTTTTAACTGATAAATTCCAACATTATTATAATTTTAGCATAATTATTCAATTCAACAGTTGAATGACTACAAAAAATAACACTATCAAATTTTTTCTTCTTCATCTTCTTGTACTTGACCTTGAGAAATGTTGTAAAAAATATTTTAAATGTGTTCTTGTTGATCTTGAGTGTTTTAGATCAGATTTCACCCATAAAATTTCCAATCAATCAGCAAGCAAGCTCCTGATTATAATTGACTCTTAATAATAAAAAAAATTCCACGAACTTCTTCTTTCTTGTTAACAAGCATTATTTGCCAAAATAAAATTATTCTTGTATGTAGAGAAGCTATAAAAAGCAATTGTTCTGGACCAACTGCTCTCAGTCTTCTCGTGAATCTTGTGCTGTGTAAGGAAATTAAGTCTGTGAGTCTGAAGAGGTCGTGAGGAAGTGATGCTGCAATCACCTTGAATTAACCAGTGCTAATAATAGAAAAACAAAAAAATACTAATTGCCGTTAACATCGCGAATAAAAGCAGCAATTATTAGTAACTGAATAAACAGTTAAGTGAGTGAACAAGTGTCAATTGGTAAAGAAGCTTCAAAAAAAAAATGACTGGCAAAATTTTGTTTTTCACAATTTTATTTGTGGTATGCGGTGTATTACAGTCTAAAATTTGTAAGCAAATTTAACAAAAAATTTCTTTATTTAATAATTTAAAAAAAAACTTTTTATAGCATCAAAAATTAAAGTTTGTAAAAGAAGTGATCCACAATTGAGTGAATGTATTATCAATTCTATTAACGATCTCAGACCAAGTTTGGCTACAGGTGATCTTGGTGATGGAATCAATGCGCCTCCATTGGAACCTTTCTCTATTGAAAAGTAAGTTAGAGTTTTGAGGATTTTTTGACAAAGTTTTATTAATTTCTATAACACTTTGCTTAATTTTTTTTTAAAAATATTTCAATATCGACACTTTGGATGGTCGGACGATTAGAGCGCATTTTTGTCTAACAGATCAATGTTTAGTAACGAAATTTCACATACTTTTAGTACTATTTTCTTGGCAACAAGTCAACGTTTTTCAAAAATTTTCTGATAAGTTTTTTCGACGTTTCATGACATTTTAAGACTTTTTGGTGAAAAAAATTTTTTTGGTCCATGTGATGGACATACATGTGGTGGACCACCCTTGGGTCAACACTTACCCAAAAAAATCTTTTGATGGCTTACCTACACGTCAAGACCTTTCTAACAAGCTATCAACCACCTCTCCACGGTTTACTGTTGTCGAGTTATCACTGTCACATATAGCCAGCCAGTCAGCCAGCCAGGCATCGTAAGCATAATAGCGTATCTTTTTGCAAAAAATGCGCTAAAAAATATTAAATAATAAATTTATCAGAAAATAGCTTTAAAACTAGTCATGAATGCCATATTTTAATTAAAAAGTTGCGTAGCTTTAAATTCTGAAAATAAAACTTGATGATTTTATTGATAAATTTTTTCCTTTAAAAGTTCATTAAGTTTTCCAAAAATTCATAATTTTGGACAGACTTAGCAAAAATTTATCGTAACAACTAATTTTTAAAACTACTTGTTGAGAAACTAAATAGTTAATTGATCTTAACTAACTAGTTTCTGTCGACCCAATAAAAGCGGACCGTATGGTCGACATCAGTTTTAAAAAAACCAAATTATTTTACAAAATATTTTTAATAAAAAAATTTATAAAAATCTTTGAAATTTCAAAAGTTAACCTAAGTCGTTTTGTTTTGTTTATTTAGTCTAAAAGAAAAAATTATTGTCATTTATTTTTAAAGAATTCATTCAAGGCGAAGACACTCCGATTAATCGGCGATTAATCGCAAAAATCGCCGATTAATCGCAAAAATCGCAAGAATCGCCGATTAATGCGAGAATCGCAAAAATCGTCGATTAATCGCAAAATCGCGCGATTAATCGCAAAAGCTATAAAAATAAAATTTATGTACCCGCAAAATTTTGAGTGGCATAAAATGAGTGTACTCCAATTGCAAATGACTTTGGCCATAATTTTTGTGAGAAAACATCTAAAATTTCATAAAGTCGCACAAGAAAAGCTTTAATTTTTCAAAAAATATATATTTTTGGCCTCACATGTTCTTTTTAGGCTTTTTCCGACCGAGAAGGGAACTAATTAATTTTAACTATTTTCATTAATATTTATCAATATTTTTAGCACATTTTTTGCAAAAATACGCTATTAGGCTTACAAAGGCTATCTGACTGGCTGGCTGAATCAGTCATAAACTCGGCAACGGTAAGTCGTGGAGAGGTGGTTGATATTTGTTAGAAAGGTCTTGACGTGTAGGTAAGCCATCAAAAGAGTTTTTTTGGGTAATGTTTGACCCAAGAGTGGTCCACCACATGCATGTCCATCACATGGACCAAAAAAACTTTTTTTCCCAAAAACTCTTAAAATGTCATGAAACATAAAGAAAACATGTCAGAAGTAATTTTTGAAACAAAGGTGGTCCACCACATGGCATGTCCATCACATGGACCAAAAAAACTTTTTTTCCCAAAAACTCTTAAAATGTCATGAAACATAAAGAAAACATGTCAGAAGTAATTTTTGAAACAAAGGTGGTCAACCACATGCATGTCCATCACATTAACCAAAAAAATTTTTTTTTAAATCATTTTTTGCCAATAAAATACTTGAAATTTAATTACCAAACATACTGATCTGTTAGACAAAAAATTCGCTCAATCGTCCAACCATCCAAGGAGTCGTGATTGATATATTTTTTGAATATATTGAAAAAATTTTCAATAGACAATTTCTAAATTGGGAAAGTATTAATTCTTATTCTTTCTCAAGTCGTTTTTGTTTAAATTTTCGAAACTTGATAAAAATATTTTTATTTGATTCTAAATAAACCGTTTAGTTTAACTCTATGAAATAAAACTTATTTTTTTATGGAGATTCACATTTATTTAAAACTCTTTGCCGTATTATTGCATTACTATTAACTTAAAAATTTTATTTCTAAAAATTGAATTTTCTTTTATTTTACTATTAGTTATTCTCTAAAAGTAATCTTTACTATGTAATTTGCAGTTATATATAATTCAAAAGTGATTTGAATAAACAAAATCACTTAATATAACTGAAGTTTTGTTCCTGTGGAAGCAAAATTTTGAAAAGATCTTAAGATCTGTTAGGTTAGTAACATTTGAGAATCGAAGTAACTATGAATAGTAGCAAAAAACATAAAACAACTTTTATATAGATATAATTTCAAGTGTCTTATCTTTGCTGATAGTTTTAAAACAAGAAATAGTTGAAGTTTAAAAAGAAACCTTAATTTTTTTTGTTTTTTTTTTTGCTGTTTTAACAGTATTTTTCCATTCCCGTTCCCACAAATTCTCAATTCTCGGAATTAGAAAAAGCCTAGCTCTTTTTATATATCAAATCCTTAATAAATCTCTAATATGTTTTGAATAGGAAAAAAATGTGTACTAGAAAGTTGACCGCGTCACTCAAAAAATCTTTTATAAATGAATGATATTAACTAAAAAATATCTTCGACCAATATGAAAGCTATAAGTTACTGATTTGTAACGGAAAATGTGCTTTTAAGACACTATGAAGGGTTCTATTGTTGAATTCGTTCATTACTAATGTAAAGTGAAAACTGCTACTAATCGCTACTTCATATTAATATAGATACAATAATTTTTTTAAGAAATAATATGATACTTGTAGTTATCATATTGGAATTTGAGTTGATGATTTTGTGAACCACGTTAAAGAAATTACAACTTATTTTTTGATTTTATTCATCTTGCAGTTCAAGTTAATGATAAAAAATGAGTAAGCTCTGAATATATAATATTTTATTTTAAAATAATTCCAATATAGTAATGACTAAATTGTTATATTAAAGAGAAAATTTATAAGATAATTCAATGATATGTTGGTGGCTCGACACTGTCATATGAAAATACGAGCTTCATTTGCACTTTAGAAAAGATCAGTGACGAGTTAAAATTTTACAGTCTTTTGCTGTAAATAAGCAATAATATCCCAAAAGGTTTAATGTCAAAGTAATCTACACGTGATGAACATTCTAAAATCTATAAAGTATGCCAATGTTTGTAGAAATCGTTAATTTTAATCGTCAATGACTCACTTTTCTATTCAATATCAGTAATTTATAACAATAATTTAATATAACAGAAACTCCAACACTTAAATTTAAAATTTCAAAAAATATATTTTTTTTTTCATTTTGACCTTTGTCAACCAAAGTCGTGCACATGTGTATACCTTTGGATCAAAAATGCCTCAAAAATCATTTTTGATATATTTTTTTACGTTTCATGTCTTTTTAAATTTTTCCACCAACTAAGAATTAGTCAAAATTTGCAACAAAATGCGATCTAAGCTGTTTTTAACTTGCATTGACTAGCAAGTGATCTAGAATTGAAAAATACTATTGACACCGTATATACGACCATTCCACAAGTGTATATGTCTATATTTGAAAATTTTTAAACTTTGATGTCATGTAAATGTGTATGCTTTGATCGCATGCAATTCATCATTTATTAAACTCATCATTTTCTAGATATGTACCATTTTCATCAATAGTTATTTTAAACCTTATTTTTTTAGTCGAATATGTAAGAATTTGGACAGAAAAAATTAAATTTAAAAACTAGCATGTTTTCATACATACATACGTATATTCAGACACAAGACACTAGTTTTTTCGACCATAACACTGGATAAAAGTGACCAATCGACAAATGATCTTATTTGTTAGATCGATGCTCTGAAATATATAGTCAAAAAAACTTAAATTTCACAAAAATTGCAAGAAAAACGAAAATATTGAATGTACCGAAACAAAGTTTGTGCAATTATATCACCGAAGCACAAACATGCATTTTTACTGATATTTGAGTTCATATAATTTTTTTTTTCGATTTTTATTGTATTTAAAAAAATAATCGCCGATTAATCGCATTAATCGAAACGCGATTAATCGCAGAAATCGCAAGAATCGCCGATTAATCGTAGAAATCGCAAAAATCGCAAGAAATCGCCGCTTAATCGCAGAAATCGCCGATTAATCGCAGAAATCGCAAAAATCGCAAGAATCGCCGATTAATCGGCGATTAATCGGAGTGTCTTCGCCTTGATTTAGTCTAAAAGAAAAAATTATTGTCATTTATTTTTAAAGAATTCATTTGGGCAATCGCAAAAAAAAATTGTTCGTAAGGGACGCTGTTTGTTTCATCTTTTTCTCAACACTGGTATAACTTAGGATAGAAGTTAATGCGCTATTCTGTAGTACTAATTAGTACTACATTTTGAGATATTAACGAACTGAATTGGTTTTGTTTATAAAAAGTTATGATGATTTAAAGTAGCGTCCCCTTACGAACAATTTTCGTGAAAAAGGTGTTAACAGATGTTGATATTCCGCAATTTCTCTCAAACTACAGCGTCAATCCTAATTCTGCTTACTGTAACTAAAAGCTAGAGCTTTTGTAAAGGGTCATTGGCCAAAATGAAATAAAATAAACTTTAGAATCAAATTGAAAAATCAAAATAAGCGCAGATAATTTCAAAATTAAAAAACTTTAAGTTATTGAGTTCACTAATATTCAATAAATAAAAGTTTAAAGGATCCTCTTTCTACCTATATATAAAGTTTATGTGAATAAAGAGGGATTATTACAATAATTGATTATTTTTTGAATCGCCATATTATTCTACAAAATTGTTTGTTAACCACTTCAAAATTATTCTATTGTTTAGATTGTCCTTAAACTTGAGTAATTATATATTTATTTACTAGCAATTAGCACTCTGAAAGCGAGAAACATGATAAAAGTCAATAAAAATTTTCAATTTTTCGATGAAAACTCCATTTGTTGCTCTTTTTGAAATGAGCAACTTTTTAGCACACACATTCTTAAATTATTTTATTCATTGATTTTACTAAAATAAAAGCAATAAGAGACAAGTTCTAATTACAAAACGATTGTTTATTGATTAAAGAAGTGGAATAAACATTGCCTGATGATGCAGAAAGTGTATTTTGTGGAATTGAAAATATTTTCGCAAAAGTTGAGCTACAACACAAAAAATTCCCGATTTTTTTGCGATTGCCCATTTAAAAATAGTAAATGACAGAATTGTCATGAATTTGAGATTTGTTTAGAATATAAATATTTATGACTATAAACAAAAATACTCAAATATTTTTAGCGCATTTTTGGTACAACAATGCAGCTTATACATTCACTTTGTTCGGCTGGCTGGCTATCCCTCTGAGATCTCGAAAACTATGATAGCTAGCGATTTCCGGTTTTTTGTGTTAGATTTGTGCTTAAAAGTTAGTGGCGCGACGCTTATTTTAATTTCTGTCACTAGTCATATAACTTGGGAAATTATGAATTAATTTTCCATTTTGAAAATTTTGTAAACAAAATTTTTTCGCGAAGTTGACTGCGATCAAAAAAATTTTTCAACTGCGCGTAGCCAACTTCGCGTATTTTTGAATTTGATCGTTATTTTCAAATCACCGAAATTTATAAAGACGATTCCGAGAATTTTAATAGATTAGGATTATTAGCAGCAATTACATTACTCGAGTTTTCATAAATTATATTTCTATATGAAAATGTAAACAAAACAAGAAATAGTTGCTGAATTCCTAATTGACTGCTAGATGCTATTTTCTACAACTTAATTTCAATTATTTCATTCGAATTCTCACAAATCTTAACAAATGAAATTTCCTATACATTTGAAATTTACTTTAACCAGTATATCTTATCGCATGAAACTGTTTTACCACTATAAACTCTGATCTAAACACCAAAAATGCGCTTAAGTACACCGATCTGCAACACGGGTACTTGGTCACTGGTTTTTAGATGAATCAGTTACAGAAATAAAATTCTTTTGTTTTTTAAAGTTTAAAAAACAAAATTTTTAATTCTTGCTTTATGCTATAAAATGTTAATGATATTTTTTCAATTAGCTCAAACAAGAGCACCAATGCAGATAAAAGTTATTCACAAAAATTATTTATAATTTTTAATTCTCATAAAATCCCAATTATCTATAATAATTTGTTAATAAATTAAGTGTCTCAGCCTTGTAAAATCACTGACTTGAATTTGCTAAGTTTGTCTTTTTCTTAAGAAAATAATAATAAACTTGTTTATCATAATTGTCATATAATGTTTTTTTAAAAAAAATTATAATTTTTAAATTGAAGAAAATACTAATTGCAATTCAAAAGTTTTGTATAAAACTATTAAGAAAGTTTTTAATTTAATGATGTTTTGGTAAAATTTATTTATTGGCATAAAAGTTTTTGGAGTAGTTTTAGAAATAAATGAAATTTAAAGCTGCATTTTCTATACAAAAATGTGCTAAAAATATTGATACTTTTATAATTGGAAATTTATTATTTTTAATCTTCACAGCCTCGATGTTGGACAAAACAGTGACTTCCAAATCACCATGAAAAATCTTTCAATTCGTGGACCAAGCACCTTCAAAATTGATAAATTTCGGTAGATAAAATTAAATTTCCTCAAAAATTTATTGAAAGATTCATAAATTATTTTATTTCACAGAGCAAACATCAATGACTTAAAATTCGATTTGATCATAACACTTCCAAAACTAAACATCAAAGGTCAATATATTTTGAATTTGCGACTTTTTAATACACCGCTACGCAGCAATGGTGACATTTTATTAAAACTTGAAGATTATCGTGCAAAGATTAACATGAAGGGCATAAAATATCTTCGTGGCACAAATGAACACATGAAATTTGAAAGATTCAACTTAAAAATTCATCAAGGAAAAGTGAAATTATTTAAGCTGACAAATTTATTTAATGGACAAAAGAATCTTGAAGAAGCAGCAAATTCAATCTTTTTGGAAAATTCCGAATTTGTACTTTCAAATGTTTATCCATCATTGGAGGCAAGACTTGGTGAATTATTCACCGATATTGCTAATAATATCACAGCTGATGCTACTTTTGATGAACTCTTTCCTAACTGAGCTAAAAGACAAGAATTTTGGGAAAAATTTGTAAATTTTTTAAAATTTTTGAAATAATTTTTTTTAAAAATATTTTTTTAATTCAAATAAAGATTTTTTGAAAAGTTTTAGTTAATTTTCAAATTTTTATTTCATTTTCTTTTGAAACTAATTTTATCAAAGCCTTAATCAATTAAAAGCCTCATTAGAGCATTTAATAAGGAAATAATTCTTCCAATGGATAACCTTCAAGAATTTTTCCAGCAATTTCAGTAGCAATTTTTGAAAACACAGCATTAACTTTTGGTTGAATATTCTTTGTCATATAATCAGGGCTATTTGTAATCAATGAATGAACAATTTCATTCATCAATGGATTTTCACTAAATAAATTTTTCAATCTAAAATTTGTTATTTTTCCGCGATTAAATTTAATATCAAGTGGATCAATTTTTGCATATTCAACGCCATTCTTGAGATATCGATGAGCCTTCATGGATGCTCGAATTTGAGAGTTTTCAAATGTCGCCATATAGTCACCGTCATTGTCGATCAGCTGATTGAAAAACTTGAACTTTAGTCTGTATTGTCCAGTTAATTCAAGACGTGGAAGGTGAAGAATTATGTCCATTTTGAGATCTTTAAAATTTACACTACAAATAAAGAAAAATATTTTATGTTTTTTTTTTTCTTTGGAAGTATTTAGAAATCAAAAGAGAAATAGGTATTTTAAAAAATTTAAACGAATTTTTGAAAAATAATATTTTCATTTTTGTTCGAAAATTTAAAATTGTCAAATTTTGATAATTGATGTTTTCGCATGTTCTAAAAATTATAAAAATTTTTCCTTAAAATTTGACAATTAAAAAAACTTTAATAGATAATGTTTTTAAATGAAAACTTTTTTTAATTAAAACAAACAGAAGTTGTTATGTGCGAAAAAAGGTGCGGCACCTAAAAGGTGCCCGCACCTGAAAGGTGCCGCACCTTAAAAAAATTTGAGGTGCCGCACTTTTTGAGGTGCCGCACCTTAGGTGCCGCACCTTTGAGGTGCGAAGGTGCGAGGTGCGAAAAATTTTTTTTGCCGGAAAATCTGTCCGGTGGTTTTTTTAGTCGTGATAATTATAAAATAGCATGGGAAAATATTTTTTTGATTTTTTTCAAAAATTTTCGATTTTTCCCGGCCCAAAACCGTTTTTTACATGCATTTTTGCTTATTTTTGTGTTTGAAAATTCATAATTTTTTCACCAACTTATCAAAAATATGCTTGATAACTTGTTAGAAAGATAATTTTAGGGCCTTTTAACGATATATTATATGTAATATATAAGTTAAAACTATGGTCACAAGAGCAACATTATTGATATTTTTTTGTGGTTTTTTGGCATTTAATTAGGTCAAAAATTCAAAAAAGCTTCATGAAAATTATTTTAATGCCTTAAAATATTGGTTTGTATTATTTTCACATAAAACATACAAAGTTTTTTCAAAAAACCCATGTACAATAAGAGTGCATGCCCTAGAGCATGTGTTGCAAGTCTGAGATTGCTTTTATAAAAAAATTTTTAAAATTGCTTTAAATAGCTTTAAAATGATAAGAAATGAATAAATATGCAATAAAATTGATTTTTCAAATGATATTTATAAAGAAAAGTGCATAACAATTTTCTTAAAAATAGCAATTTTTCTTAAATTTTCTTAAATCTAAGTTGTGATTTAAAAATGAAATTTTATCTGAAAAATCAATTTTATTGCATATTTATTCATTTCTTATCATTTTAAAGCTATTTAAAGCAATTTTAAAAATTTTTTTATAAAGGCAATCTCAGACTTGCAACACATGCTCTAGGGCATGCACTCTTATTGTACATGGGTTTTTTGAAAAAACTTTGTATGTTTTATGTGAAAATAATACAAACCAATATTTTAAGGCATTAAAATAATTTTCATGAAGCTTTTTTGAATTTTTGACCTAATTAAATGCCAAAAACCACAAAAAAATATCAATAATGTTGCTCTTGTGACCATAGTTTTAACTTATAATATTACAAATATAATATATCGTTAAAAAGGCCCTAAAATTATCTTTCTAACAAGCTATCAAGCATATTTTTCTGATAAGTTGGTGAAAAATTATGAATTTTCAAACACAAAAATAAGCAAAAATGCATGTAAAAAACGGTTTTTGTCCCGGAAAACTCGAAATTTTCAAAAAAAATTCTAAAAATACTTTTTTAATATTATTTTATAAGTGTCATGACTAAAAATTTAAAAAATTAAAATTTTCCAAAAGAAGACTTTCTTAGACCGGTAGCACATGGTGTAGGGCGTGTACTCTAGTAGGGAATCAATTTTCAAAAAAAACTTTTAAATTTTTTGTATAAAAATAATCCATATCAATTATTTAAGACATTAAAATAATTTTCATGAAGCTTTTTTGAATTTTCAAACTAATTAAATTCAAAAAAATCATGAAGAGACATCAAAAACGGTGCTCTTGTGACCGCAGATTTAAGTTTTATATTGCATATAATATATTTTTAGAAAGGACTTAAAATTATCTTTTTAACAAGGTATCAAACATATTTTTCTGATAAGTTGGTCAAAAGTTATAAATTTTCAAACATGAAAAAAAACACAAATGTATATCAAAAACAGTTTTTGAGCCAGGAAAAATCGAAATTTTTTGAAAAAAATCAAAAAAATATTTTTCCTATGCTATTTTATAATTATCATGCTTAAATAACCAAAAAAATAATTTTTTTAAAAAACTCAATTTTTTTTCGCACCTCGCACCTAACAACTCTGAACAAATGAAACCATAAGCGACTCTGCATATCTATTATTATCTTCTCAAAAAATAATTTTATAAATATTAAAAAAATTTTAAATATTCTTACCGAAATTTCTCAATTTTAAATTTTGAAGTTCCATGAATTTTAAGATTTAGTAAATGAATTTTCAATCCATTATTTTCGCCATAGCTAATTCTAAAAAAAATTAAATTTCGTTAAAATGAAAGAATATTTGATACAGTAAATAAATTTTTGTTATTTTTAGTTTTTATGTTCGATTTCTTCATTATGGCAGATTAAAATTAAAATTTTTGTTTAAAAATTACTTTATGACTTTTAATTTTAAACATTACTGATTTAAGTTCAATAATTTCTTACTCAGAAATATGAAGTGGTTCAAGTGATGGAACTTGTAATCCTGAACCTAAATCACCATTAACTAGACGTGGTTGAAGAATTTTCACTGAATTTAAAATACAATCACTAAGTTTTGGATGATTTCTTGAACAAACTGGAATTGTGGATGCTGAAAATGAGATTTTGTAAAAAAATGAATACAATCAAATAGTTTTTTAAGAATGTTTTAATATTTTTCTTTTAATATTTTTTACATAATAAAATCAATCAACAAAGAAGAAGCAAAAGAAAATTATTTATCAGCCGTAGAAAAATGAAAATTTCACCAAAAAAAGACCAATCATAGATTAATAAAGGTCAAATAGGACATATTGAGTTCACGAGTAATTGTTTGTTATTTTTAATTATTTTGTAATTGGATTTTTTTTTGTTCCATAACATTCTTATTAAGACAGGAACGAACGAATAAATTTAAATTATTTTACTCACGTAATTTTTCATAATTTTGAGCTAAAGATGTAACTTGCAATATCAAACTAAAAATCACAATGTTTTTCATTATTTTATTTAAAAATATTTTCTTTACACAACAAAATAAAATTTCTTTTTTTGCAACTTTATCACACGACACCAAAAGCATGAATGAATGAATTTTTTTATCATTTTGTAGATGAATCAGACAAAATTGATATAAATATCAAAAAAGAAATAAAATATACTTTTTATATCATTATCAAATATTTATGACATTTTTTTGCCTATAAAGATTTCTCTTCAATGTCAATGACGATCAGCAAAAACTGAAAAAACTCAGGGTAAAAATTTTTCGAAATAGTTTTTTATTGTCAATTATTTGGGTCAAAATCACATTTTTTTCTTAGTATGGAAACAATTCTTCCAATGAATGCCCTACAATTATGCGACTTGCAACTTCAGTTGCTAAATTAGATAAATATTTGTTGACTTGTGGATAAATATTGTTCAAAACATAATCAGGATTGCTTGTTAATAAACCATGAACAATTTCACTTAAAACTACATTTCCATTAAACAAATTTGTCATTTTTAGATTTGTAACTTGTCCTCTTTGAAATTGAATTCCAACTGGATCAATCTTTGCATATTCTTTGCCATTTTTCATGAATTTGTAACCTTTAAGTGAAGCTCGAATTTTACCATTTTCAAAGGTTGTGAAATATTCACCTTCACTGTTGACAAGACTGCTAAGGAAATTAAATTTTAGCTTGTATTTTCCACTAATATCCAGCTTTGGTGTTGTTAATAGAAGATCCATTTTTAGTTCATTAAAATTGACTCTAGGGAAAAAATATGTAAATTAAGTTTTACAATTATAACAAATTTGTAACTTTTGTCCTTAAAAGCCATTGAAATTTAATAATTTTTGATAAAATTTAAAAAACACTACTTAATTTGGAACTATAAGAGCAAGTTCTAAGATTTAATTAAAGAAAAATGATTCAACAATTTTTTGAATGTCAGTGTTGCAATTTCAAAGAAATAAACAAAAATATTTTTGTTTTGCTTGGTTTTAAAATTAGAATACCTTAAGAAAAGTTTATTAACCTTTAACAGAGTTATTGATCTTTTTTTGTCTTTTCTTATTTTTTAATGTTTAAGTTTAAATTTCATTGCTTAAAATGTTAAATTGATTAAAATTTTGCAAAATTTATTGACAAATCTTTAAGATTAAAGTAGTGACAGAATGAAGTTAATACAAATTTTTTTAAAAAGAGAAATAAACTTACCTAAGTTTATCAATTACAAATTTAGAAGCACCACGAACTTGAACATTTGAAAGAAAAACTTGCAAACCTTGTTCTTCACCAAAATTGATTCTATAAAAAAAATTTTAAATTCTAAAGTTTTAACTAAAAGTAGTTCAATTTTAGCTTATTTAAAGTTTAAATACTTTAAATTAATTTACAAAACATAAAAATACCTCATAATCAAAAACAATTTTAAAAAGACAGAAGAAATAAAAGAACTTACTGAGGAACAGTAAAAGGCTCAAGTGGTGGAACCTTTAAAAATAAATTTTTTTTTGAAAAATATAGAAATTAATTTTTTTTAAAGTACAAACCCTAAAACCTTGTCCAAAATCGCCAGTTCTAAGACTCGGTCTTAAAATTTCTATTGCATTTATAATACATTCACTAAGCTTTGGATGATTTCTTGAACAAATTGGAATTGTTGAAGCTGTGAATGAAAAATAAATAAAATATGCAAATTTAGTTGGAAAGAACAGACAAAACTTTAGACAGATAAATTAAACAGGAATTAGAAACATTCATCAAAAGACTGGAAATTCCAATTTGAAAATTTAAAAGAGAAATAATCAGTTTTCACCTTCACACTTTAAAAAAATAAATTTTAAAGGTTTTAATTCAAAAATTCAAATTATGGGAAAATTTATTTAAAATTTCAGCTTTGAAATCTAAAATGTCATCATTTTCTTATGACCTGCTTTATTTTAAAAATAAAAACAAATTTTCAATCATTTGCAGAATTCCCGGTATTGTTATTTTAAGATTTTGATATGATATAAAAATTTTATTATTTTTTAAGCAAAAACATAAAAACATGGAAATTTTATTTGATTTTGTTTACTTATACTTGGGTCTTATTTTTATCTAAATTGCATAAATTATTTTTTATTATTGTTTGTTATTGTTTAGTGACAATGACAAGTGATGAATAATTAGTCTTCTAATAAGAGTTATTTTTATTTATTGAAGTATGACACAATAAATATTTTTAATAATTATTTTTTGAAAGCAAAATCTGAAAATTCTTTGGTTTTAATTTCAAATTTTAGGTATAATAAAGAATTCATAGTCGATAATCTTTTTAGATTACCTGCGAGTATCAGCAGTTTACCCAGAAAAATATCGACTGGTCATGAATCAACAATTTGATAGAATTTAATTTTAAATGAGAAGCAAACATATAAATTTTTCTTTATTTATGCCCAATTATTTATTAGACAATTAAAAAATAATTTTTAATTCAAATAACTTGAATATTTAAGCTGTTACATAAAATTATTTTGAGATTTGTTTTCTTAAATTAAACTCTTAAACTCAATTAAAAATTTAATCTTAATCATGAAATTATTCAGTCTATTTTCAGTGCCACAAATCATTGTCTGTTTACAAATAAGAAAATTATCACAATTTAAAATTCACTCGACCAAGAAAAAAATTAGAAAATACTTAAAATAAAAAAAGTTCCTGAATTTCTAAAACTTTTAAATTTTTATTCAAAATTTTTGTAAGAAATTTTTCACCAAAAAACATTTCCAACTTTTTACGTATGGTAAATTTTTTTAACTTTTTTCAAAGTAAATTAAAAAATACTCACGCAATTTTCCAAAAGTTTCAATAAAACTTGAAGAAATAATTAAAAATATTGCAAAAATAATTTTTGTCTTCATCATTTTCTTTATTATTTTTCACTTATTAAAATTTAAATTTTCGACAACTTATTCCGTTTTTAAGATCGTTTCACACTGAAATTCACTATTAAAGTGACTGAATAAATTTTTATATTTTCTAAATATATAGAAAACAATCGTCATTTCATTAGCAAACTT
This sequence comes from Polypedilum vanderplanki, assembly GCA_018290095.1. Classification (NCBI taxonomy): domain Eukaryota; kingdom Metazoa; phylum Arthropoda; class Insecta; order Diptera; family Chironomidae; genus Polypedilum; species Polypedilum vanderplanki. The sequence goes on along the minus strand of CM031382.1, from coordinate 1,911,757 downwards.
GTTTATGAACTAATTCATGGTAAAAGAACTAATAAATATTGCAAAACACTCAAGTGAAGATTCTGCAAAGAACAAACAAGTTTTCTTTGTATTGACAGCTGCTATTTTGTTTTGGACATTGTTCTTTTATTAGACATGAGAATCAGCTGATTGTAGCTGAAACATTTTATTTTTAGAATTTTGATTTTAAGAAAAATTCTATAAGCAAAATTTTATTTTCAATAAGTAGTCGAAGCACAGGTGCAAAGAAGTAGACTGGAACTAATCAGAATATAAGCAAGAAAGAATTTAAAATATTTAATGAGTTTGTAAATTTAGAAAAATAACATAAAGATGAGGATTTTATGGAAAATAAAGAGGAACATTTTTGAAGATTTCATAATGTCGATTTTAAGAATTTATAAAATTTCTTAATAAATTGTCATTAAAATAAACTACATAGGTTTTCTCTTATTTTATATTTTATTTAGGGAACAATTCATCAATCGAAATTCCCTCGAATATTTTATTTGCAACTTCAGTTCCAAATTTCGACAAATAATTGTTGACTTGTGGATAAACATTATTTAAAGCAAAATCAGGATTACTTTTTAAAACAGCATGAATGACTTCACTTAAAACTGGATTATTAGGGAATAAATTTGAAAGTTTCACTTCTCTAACTTTTCCACGTTGAAATTTAATTTCTATGGGCTCGAGTCGTGCAAATTCTTGACCTTTGTGGATAAATCTGTGAGCTTTGATTGCTGCCTTAATTTTTGAGTTTTCAAATTCTGTAAAAATTTCACCTTCACCTTTTACAATTTGATTGAAAAATACAAAATTTAATTTATATTTTCCGAAAATTTTCATTTTTGGAATTGTTAAAAGTGCGTCGAATTTCAATTCGTTGTAGTTTGCACTGTAAAAAAATATATTAATTGTACTAAAGTTATAATAAATTGAATTTAACAACAATCAGAGTTGAAAGGCATGCTTTTAATTCGCTATGTAGTTGAGATTTTTTGGACATCATGAAATATTAAACGCTGCAGTCAATCGGTTTCATGCAATCATAAATTTTTAAGCTATACAACTGATATTTGTAGCTTTTTAACTCTGACAGGAACAAAGTTATTCAAAAATTCTTACCGAAGTTTTTCAATTTTAAATTTTGAAGCTCCATGAATTAGAACATTTGAGAGATCCACTTTTAAAGTTTTATCTTCACCAATTTGAATTCTGTAAATAGAGTTCAATTGAATTTTAGAATTTTATTTTGATAAAACCTAACAATACAAAATTTCGATTTCTTAAGACTTTGAATTAATGCTTAGTCAGTTACTAAAGAACGATAGCAATTAGCTACTTAAGTTTGTGACAGACAAAGATGTCTGACAAGAGTTACTGTAAAAGACAGTGCCTAGGGTCAGGTATTGTTAAAGACTATTCACATTTCTGTTTTTTTTTTCGAAAAAGTTTCCACATTGTAGATTGGTCAACTATTTTTTTCCATTCTAATCTTATATTGACTTAAAATTAATTAAATGTATCCAGTTTTTTGAATACTTAAAAAATTTTAAATGTCAAAAAAAATTTTTTTCATTTTTAAAATACTTACTGAGGAATGACTAAAGGCTCAAGAGAAGGAACTTTTAATCCAGGTCCTAAATCACCAGATGCGAGTCTTGGTTGTAAAACTCTTATAGCGTCCATCACACATTCACTTAAATTTGGATGATATCTTGAACAAACTGGAATTGTTGGTGCTGGAAATTTTTGAAGGAGAAAATTAAATTTATTTTTTAAAAAACTAATAGTTTGAATTTTGCTTCTAGATTTTTTTATCAATTATGAAAATCTTGAAAATTATCAATATATTTTAAAAACTCAAATGTTTTATCAAATCTTGTTTTAAAAGTTTTAGGTAAATCAAAATTTTCTGACAATTTTATTTTATAAAAAATTTAAAATTTTAAAAGTTCATAAACTTACGCAATTTTCCAATCACACTTGCAAAACTTCCACAAATAAGCAAAAATTTTATTATAACAAAACATTTTTCCATTTCAAAAAATTTAATATTTCTATGACTTTTCACTTCAACAGATGAATCAATAATGTTGTTTGAATCAAAAAAGGAAACTCTTTAAATAAACGATAAAATTTGAAGCTCAGGTGTTAATTTTGCAAAAAAAAATAAAACTGGTAATCAGAACATTAGCAAAAAAGTATAATAAAAATTAATGAATGAAAGAATATTTAATTAAAAATGGAGGAATTTTTGCGATGTTATATGAAGTATCAAATTCATAACTTGAAGATGGACATGACATTGAATTAATTCTTGAAGAGTTGATATAAATAAATAAAGAAATATTTGGATGTCATGTAACGCAAATAAAAGAAAAACTGAGGTTTTTATAACAATGCAGGATTAAAATTTAAGTAAGTTTTTTCATAAAAACAATTATCTTTTAAAAATGTTAAAAAATTAATTGAAAATTTCAAAAATCCTGAAAAAATACTAAATATTTCCATATTTTGGTTTCAAAAAATCTTAAATACCGCCTTTTGGCTTCACCTTATAAAAATTATTAATCAGTTTGTTTAGAATTTTAATCTCAATATTTAAATCTAGAGTATGGCTGTATCCAGATAGGTTTAAGAAAAGTTCAAGGTCTTTTTTTCTAGCTTCTACAGAATCTTTACTTAAACTATAAAACACATAAAATTAGACAATCTGAAATTCTGTGCTACCTAACATTTAAACAAATCCTCGAATAAAAGATTTTTGACTTCTTTAGTTTTTTAATTTTTTCTTTTCTTAGTTATTTATGTATTTTTTGTAAGTTATGATATTTCATAAGTGAGTAAAAAGTTTTAGTCATCTAACCTGTATATAAATTAGAATAAATCAATTTTTAAAAGCTTTTTATTATGCAAATTTAATTAATTTTTATTAACAAATTTTTCTCTCAAGCATTCATACAAATTTATTTAAATGGATTTATGCAATGGGATTTAATAAATGATACCATAAAAAACAATAATTTTTTTAATCACATTTAAAGCATAGTAAATTTAGTTAGGAAACAATTCGTCAAGTGGAGTTCCATTGAAGATTTTTTCAGCCATTTCGGTTGCAAATTTCGATAAATAGCCATTGACTTGTGGATAAATTTGGTTGAGAGCAAAGTCAGGATTGTTATTTAGAATTGAATGAACAACATCGCTAATTGCAGGACTTCGACCACCAAACAAATTTGTAAGTCGAACATAAATCACTTTGCCACGTTGAAATTTAACTTCAAGGGGATCGAGACGAGCGAATTCTTGTCCATTGTTGAAATATTTTTGACCCTTGAGTGTTACACGAATTTTTGAATTCTCAAACTCTGACAAATATTCGCCATCACTTTTTACAATTTCATTGAGGAAATTGAAACTTAATTTGTATTTTGCAAAAATATTTAATTTCGGAACTGTTAGGAGCACATCGATTTTTAAGTCTTGGTAATTTACACTAAAATAAAAGAAGAAATTTAGTAAACGATTTTGTCATTCTTATTTTAAAAAATGAAATTTTTCTATAAAATTTTTTTTTTAGTCCAAAAGAGCATAAAACTTGCTTTTTATATTTATAGAAAGCAAAAAAAAAAACAGAAAATTTAAAGTTTTTATTCTCAACTTATTTTTTTTGTGTAAATCAGAATCATCAAGTCATAGCAGTTGAAAAATTTACGCAATGGACGGTTTTTATGTATAATCGTAAGAATGTTTTTGCAAATTTTGTTCATATCCGAAAAATTTCATTTTTGATCTATTTTTAGAAAAAAACATCAAAGTTTTTGTATCAAGAGAAAAAACTTCCATTTAAAAACCTTTAGAGTACGTTGGTAAAAGAAAGATACTTAATATGGATGTTCTTTGCTCTTATTTTATTTTACTTACCGAAGTTTTTCAATTTTAAATCTTGATGCTCCTTTAATTTGAACATTTGAAAGATGAACTTTTAATCCTTGGTCTTCACCATACGTAATTCTAAAAAAGAGTTGAAAAGGAATAAAAAATTCTATTAATGAAAAAATAATAAATTTTTTTTAAACAGGATTGTAATAAATGGAACCTATTACCAGTTAAAAGTTAACAAATTTTGTCTTTCAATAGGCTTTTTTTGTTTAATCTGTTAACAGAAATAATCTATTATTAATTAGGACTTAAATTTTAATAAGTTTTCTCTGATTTCCAACCCTGTTTATAAATAGCGATTAGGCTATTTTCTATCGAGACTATTCTCGAGAATTCAAGAGCAGGAACTTCTCATTCTCGTTCTCGATTTTTCAATTCTCGAGAATCGGAAGAAAGCCTTATAACAATAGAAACTATCATGATAATATTTTTTGAGAAAGTTTTCTTTTCTATCGAAAAGTATAATTATAATCAAGAGGAGAGAATTCTTGATAACAAAAGAGTGATGCTTCCTTTTCCTTGTTGCTTTTATATGAAAATTATTTTGGACATGAAAGATTCAAAAATAATTTTATGAATTTATAAGAATCATAAACAGAGTTGATAAAACAGGAAAATGTAAATAGACAACAAGTTTACAGTTTAGGCAATAATTTTTCTGATCATAATAGATTACTGTCTGTTTAAAGCAGAAAATTCTTACTTGCCAAAATTATTTATTTAAATTAATTATAATGCAATTAAATTATTTTAAAAAGTCTGTTATGAAGAGAAATTTTAAATAGATTCTGCCTAGTAACAAAAATTACTTATGACAAGTTATGATCAAAAAATTGTGTATTTATTGATCACAAGTAATTTTTGTTACGAGGCAGAATCTATTTAAAAATATATCCTCATAACAGGCTTATTAAAATAATTTAATCACATTCAAATTTAAATTTCAAAAAATAATTCAAGAGAATTAATAATATATTTTCATAAAGTACAAGCAATAGTCAGCATATTTTAAAACATTTTCTTAGCAAAAACACAATTATTAGAATAAAATTCTTAAAAAAAAACGTTTGATGACAGGAAAAATCAACTTCCATTCAACATATGATTCTTTTGACAACTTGGTCACAAAGTAATTGATAGACTTCGAAAATTACAATTGCTTTAACATGCAAATATATATGATAAAATTATACTTGAGTTTTCCATTTTCATATTTTTTAGTTTTGTGTTAAAAATTGCTTTAGGTTTTTAGAATGTGGTCTTATTATTTCTGAATCTTCTTTTCCATCACAATTTGATTCCACTAATTTTTTTTAATAATTTCATAGTTTTTTTATGAAAATTGCTTTATTTTGAATTTTAACTTACTGAGGAATATATAATGGCTCAAGTGGAGCGACTTTATATCCAGGACCTAAATCACCTGTCGCAATTCTTGGTTGGAGAGTTTTAATTGCATTACTAAAACATTCACTTAAATTTGGATGATTTCTAGAGCAAACAGGAATTGTTGATGCTGAAAATTTATAAAAATAATTTGTTATTTTCAAAACTTAACAATTATTTTATTAAAACTTACGAAGTCTTCCATTTACAGTTACAAAAATTGCACAAAAAAATACAAAAACTCTTAAAGAAAATTTTGTCATTTTAAGATTTTTCAACTTTTAGAACTTAACACTTCGCAAGATGACTGTAAAATGGCACAAGAGGCAATAAAAAATTCTTTTTAATGTGTGAAGAAGAATATAAAAATCATGTATCAAAAAAACTGCAAAACTGGTATACTGGATGATCAACAAGAATATAGTATAATAGCGATAGAATATTAATAAGAAAACTGCGTCAGAAAGAATTGAAAAAGCTAATTTATTATGTCGAAAAAAAAACAGGAACCAGTTTCATAAGAAAGATTCACAAAAAGTGTTTTTGAATTAAATATACTGGACCTAAGGCAAAATTAAGATGAATGAATTAAAAACAAAATATTTAAGAAATAAATTATTTAAATTAATTAAAAAGAATTTTTTATTATTCATTTTAGATTTAACTAGAATGCAAAATTTTAAGAAATTAGATCAGAAAAATAATTACAAAATATTATTTTAAATCATGGAAAATTTTAAACTCGTGATTGTGGAATTTCTTTATAAAAACTTCTAGAGAGAAATTGAACAAGTTGCATTATAAAAAGAAAACAATATTTTCTTGATTCTTCGATTCTTGCAAATTTAAAAACATTTCGAAGAAATAAATTTTCTAAGTTATTTGTTTAATCCAATAAATTTTTTTAAATTTCCAAATTAACAAACAGTAAATTAGTATCAAAAATTTTGTATACTTAATATTGAAATCATTCAGACGTTGTGAATGGTATGCCAAAAGTTGAGCTAAAATTTATCTTATGATGAAAAAATTATTTTAAATAAAGTTTTTTTATATTTTAAAAAGAATTAAAAATCACAAAAAACTGGTATTTGAAGAAATTTGCAGTAAAAGAAATTACTTGAATTTTTTGGAAAGATTTAAAAAAAAAGTTTTGTACATCAAATTTATAAGGATAAAAATTCTAATAACAAAAAATCATTTTTTATTGAACTTGCTCATTTATCTTTATTGTAAAAATCACTATGATAAAATAACAAACAAAAAGAATTTTGACGAAAACTTCTTCAACAATTATAAGTAATCTGCGAACATAATCAGACAATTTGCTGACGACAACTCTGTTCAACAACCTATATGAAAATTAATTAAAATTAAAACAGTAATTGTTCCTTTTTAAAATTTATTATTGTGAATTTTTATTTAAAAAATTTTAAGTTGATAATTTTGCTTTTATTTGCAAAATTTTTTCGATAAAATTTTATTTGTTAATATAACAATATCATTTTTAATTTATTTCAAAACTTTAAACAATCTTCAAAGAAGACTTTTCTAAGAACTCATTAAAAACTAACGTATCCATTTTTTAATAACCTCAGTAGACGTCAAAAATTAGTTTTACCTTGTTACCAACTTAAAAAATTATATTTTATTCCCTAATTCTTTTAATAGTAAATCTGCTTAATAATTATTCCCCCCAAAATTTCCATAATTTAAAATTCTATTAAAAAAACATAGCCATATAGAAACTTAACCCATAAATACTAAATTAAAAATTACTCAGGAAAAACTTCATCAAAAGTTGCTTTATAAACAATTGTATTTGCAATATTTGTCATTGCTTCCGATAAATTTTTCTCAAAATGTGGAAATAGTCTATTTGGTTGAAAGAGTGGATTTTCTTTAATCAAAGCTGTTGCAATTTCATTTAAAGTTTTATTATCCCCAAAAAGTCCTTTAAGTTGAATTCCAGTTGGTTGTCCACTAATTTTAATTCCAACTTTATCAAATTGCAAATATTCTTTGCCATCTTTTAAAACTTTATGCATTTTTATTGAAATTCGATTTCTTGAGTCACCAATTTTTACGACAATATCGCCTTCACTTTTGATTGGTCTGCCAAAAAATTGTGCAATATAATGATATTTGGCTGTCAACTCTAGTGATGGATATGAAATTATTGCGTCCATTTTTAGCTCTTGCATGTTGGCACTAAAATAAAATTTGAGAAATTTTTTAAAATTTTGCCATAAAAAATTTACAAATTCCAAAATTTACCGTAGTTTTTCAATGTTGAATTTGGTTGTTCCATGAAGTGCAACGTCTGTCAATGTTATCTTCATGTTGCTAGCGTCACTCAATGCGATGCTAAGCGTAAGAGGAAGAAAAATTGCTTCATTAGGTCAATGTCAATGCTTTAGTTAAATAATATAACACGTTTTAAAAGAAGATGAAAGTGTGAAGAAGAAAAAAAGTTGTTTTGTTAGTCAGAACGTGTTACATGTTGCTTAGTTTAAAACCGGTTGTGCAAATTTTTTTATTATTTTGCAAATAAATTAATTTTTTTTCATAGACTCGATGACCTCATTAGTATTCTATTAAGTTAACCGGTAACATGCTTGTGCAGAATTATCGAGGTTTTATTTGCAAATTGCAATACTTTCAATTTTTTATAAAAAATAATTTATTTCTTACTCATTGATATAAAATGGCTCTTGTGGTGGAATTCTAAAACCATCACCTAAATTTCCATCTGCCATTTTTGGTTGTAATGCTTTAATAGCCTCAATCATGCAGTCACTTATGCGTGGATCTGAACGCCGGCAAATTGGTATCGTTGATGCTAAAAATTGTATAACAAATTAAACACAAAGTTCAATTAATTACTGTGATGAGGAAATTGAATAATGATTATTATTTGATAATAATTTTGATATGGAATTTTATGGAAAATGTCAGTAATTTTGATATGAAAAAATTTTCTTTTTTTATTGGTCTGTCATTTTAGCTTATACAATTAATTTACAATTTTTGATATTGTTTACTTTTATGTATTGAAAAATGATAGCTAGAGATACATTGTTTTTTTTTGATGTATGAAAAACTAAAAGCAAACCATTAAAAACAGAATTTAAAATTGGTACTTGAATTATAAGTGAGTGGTGAAAGAAAAATATCATTCCTTATTCTTTCCCTTGAATAATTTTACAAAATAAAAGTAACAAACTTTGGTTAAACGTAAAATGAACTCATTGAAACAAATAAAAAACAAAACTAACTTGAGGTATATCTTTAATTTAATTTTGAATATTAAAAACCATTTAAATGGTCAATACATTACTACTAAAAACATTCATTGAAGTTAACATTACATTTTTGAAAAGACAAATTTAAACAGAAAATATTGTTCATCTCTTTTCATTATAATATTTGAATTAAATTTGTATCTGTTCGCACAAGTAAAAGACCAAATTTTTAAATCTGTATTTATGCTATATTAACGAAATTTCTTGGCCTTAGAAAATTTCAAATGATGTTCTTTAATATTTTAAATTTTTTTTTAAATAGAATATGAATTATTTAGTTTTATTTTAATATTTTATTGAAAATAATTTATGAGCAAAATTCACAACCATTTTATGGAAAAATTATACTAGAATAAAATACAGAACGATTTAAGACACAAAATTTTGATAGTTTCTTTTATGAAAAACAAGTTTTTACCGGAATAAAAATTTTAAATTAATTTTCATCGTAAACAAATCGGTAAAAGCTCAGTTTCAGTAATTACTGTATTAAAATATTGACATAAAATTTTCAAGTATTTAAAGGAAACTTATAAAGAACATTCAGTATGTTTTTCTTTAACAATAATGATTTTTAGCAACAAATTGTTGAATTTCTGATAATTTAATGAATTTTGAAAGAGTCCATATCTCTTGCATTCTTCAATTTGATTAATTTTAAGTTTTTCATTTATTTTATCAACTTAATAATTCAATTTCAAATAACTCGTTACAAAAAATTATTTTTTATCATTCAAATTTTTCAAGTTCAAGCAAAACACAAAAATTACTTACGAAGTGCGGCATTTGTGATTGCTATTGATGCGATAATTAGAAGTATACAAATTGTCAGCTCACTTAGTGCAGTCATTTTGAATGTCTTTAAAAAAGCTAATTTTTCACTTAGTAAATAAATAGCTAAAGTAACTGTTGAAGGATGAACTAGATTTTTTTAATTTTTATATATTTAGCTAGCTGTTAGAGCTAATTGAAAGAAAAAAATATTTTAAATTTTTTGTTTGGTGGCAGGTTTGTTGAACTGAATTTTTTAAATGTCACTTATGTGGGAAAGAAAAAATTAACTTGTTTTATTGAGTGGTGTAAAATATTTCGTAATTTAAAATAAGTTTTTATAAAAGTTTTATTTCATTTTTCTGTTTATTGTTTCGTTGGTTTTTTATTGAAGTTTTTTAATTTTTAATTTTTTATTAAGAAATTTTTAAATATTAAAATTTTAGGAGTTGGTTTTTAATTTTCTTATTTGTAACTTTTATGATGTGTTTTAAAATAATTTTTGAACTTTTATTAAATTTTTAAGTAACTATTTGAAAATTAACAGATTTTTTTAAATTTTTTGTTATAAATAAAAAGATTTTTTTTATTAATTTTGAACAAATTGTTTCAAATATTTTCTGTTATTCTGATATTTTCTTTAAACTTTAAAAACTTATTTTTTTAAATTCACCAAACAAATTTTCAAAAAAAAGTTTCAATATATTTTTACAAGTATTTTCTATTTTCTTTTGCAGAACCGTAATGACCAACCGATTATTTAAGACTGATCATATTCATACAACTCAACCATGCTTAAATTCCTATTTTGATCTCAAAATGGCAATAAAAAGTTACATCGACGAAACGAGAATTTGAAAAATGCTGCACAGCTAACACGCAAGCTAGTAAGTTAATGTTTTGTGATCAAAAAACGAGAGCCGAGTAGATTGAAGAAGTCACGAGATGCGAAATGAGACTAGAAACGGCAAAGAACGAGTTTTTTACAATGTCAAAACTTTATTGAGTTTTTTTTGTTTTTAAATGATTAAAAATTTTTTATTTAAAAAGTATTAATAATTTCAATAGTTCTAGGACAATAAGCTTTAGCAAGTTCCATATAGACAACTTTCGAGTCTCGCGTTAATTTATAAATTTTATTATAATATTTCAAAGAATGATTCCAAATATGAACAAAAAATGCACCAATTTTCATCATTCTTTCTAAACCTTCATTTAAAAATTTTTCTTCATAAAATTTTTCATATTCATGCCACATGAATAGAAAACATTTTTCATTTGCTAAAGCTGTGATTTTGTCACATTTTGTTGTTTTGTTTCTCTCAAGATTTGTGTTATTGCAGAATGAGCGAAAAGATTGAGTTACAAGAACTGGACCATTAGCTAGAAAAAAATTTAGGAAAAATTGAAATTCATAAGAAAATTTGCAGTCCTTTTTTTTTATACCTGGCCATGAATTTGGATCATAATGGTTTGCAACTTTTCTATAAAGAAATAGTAAAAATTTTAGTAAATTTTATTCATACTAGAATTTCATTTCATGGTCATCCAATCGACAAACTTCTGCAAAAACCCTTGAAAATCTGCGGATAATTTTAGAAAACTGTCATTTGGCTGCCATTAAAATTTTTTTCTTTTAATCTTTCTACTTACTCCAAATACAAATCCGAATATTTTTTCCCCTCAATTTTATCCAATTTTAAAATTGCATTTGCAAAAAAATTTCTTTTTTCGAGACATCCAAAATTTTTGACATTTAACAAACTTATTGGAAAAAGTGACAACACATCATGATCTAAATAAAGTCCACCGAATTTATTAAGAATCAACATTCTTAAAATGTCACTTGTGTGCTCAATTTGGTATGGTGATTTAGCAATTTTGTTTTCTTTAAAGAAATTTTCCATTTTTGTTCCTTTTGTGAATTCTGTGATGTTTGCAAAACGAATTTTTATATTAGAATATGAAAGTAAAACATCAAGTTGTATTGTGTGCTCTAAAATAACTTCATTTTGATCAGTCATAAGGAAAAAATAAATATTGAAATCATGATTCATTCGAGCTAAAAAAAATTTTTATTATTATTAAAATTTTACTTTAAAACAAAAAAAGAAAACTTTAGACAGATTGTCTCCTGACTTTAACTTAGAGTTCAATTTTATTGTCTTACCAGCTGATTCAATGCTGCAAATTTGTCTTGAATTTTCTAATTTTCTTTTACCAAATAAATGAGTTTCAAGAAAGAAAATTTGTTTACTTTTGGGATTTTCTAATTTTTCTAAATCAATTAAAAAATTTTGCAGTATAAATGATTCATCAGATTTATAATTTTCAAAATTTTCTTTTTTTATTTGTAAATTTTTTGAACATTTGTCGAAAAATGATTTGAAATTTAAAAACGTAAAAATCAAAGCCAAAATTGAAATTGGTATCAAAAGATTTCTTTTCTTTCTGATATTTTTCCACATTTTTATAAAAATATTTTAATACCTTTATTGTGTAGATGTTTTCTTTTTGTATCAAGAAGCTAATAAAACATCACAAAAATGAAATAAAATAGAAACAATTTGCACAGCTGTTAGAAAAAAAATTATTGAAAATTTATTTCATCGTTATGAAAGTTTTTATACATAATTAGTTTGAGTTTTCAAAACTTTTAAAATTTTTTATTTGTTTTCATAACTAGTTTTTTATGAAAAGCAAAAATTATGATAAATAATAAAACATTTTGAGTTCTTCATATGAAAATAATCCAATGGGTTTGATAATGTCCCTCTTTGAAAAAATAAAATTTAATCCTAAAAGCAAATGTTTTACCAAGGAAGAAAAAATTTTATACTGAATATAAAAGTTTCTGTAGTCAAAATTATCAAACATAATTTTTTTTGAATTCATATCATTTATGAATGTTTTTGTATTTCATAGAAAATTAAAACTTTAATAAAACAAACAATATTATAACAATTATTTTTCATTTTATGTCTTTACTTAATTAAAATTATATTTTATTCACAATGTTTGATTAGAAGAAAAAAATTAATTTCTAATTTAATATGGAAAAAGTTCATCAAAAGTTGCTTCAGTAAGAAACTCGATTAGCAATATTAGTGAATGTGTTACTTAATTGTTTCTCAATAGCTGGATAAATATCATTAACAGAAAATTCAGATGTAGGCAAAAGTAAACTTCCAATAATTCTGCCAATGAATGAATTTCCATCAAACAAATTTGACAAATTATAATTAATAATATTTCCACGTTGAATTTTTATTCGAATTGGTTCACAAATTACATATTCTCGTCCATTTTGTGTATATCTATGAGCTTTGAATGCAATGTGAGCTCTAACACCATCGACTACAATTGATAAATTGCCTTGACTTGGAAGTGACGTTCCAAAAAGATTCAATATAAATTTGTACTTTCCATTGATGTTCAATCGTGGAAATGTTAAGTAAAAATCAAATTTTAATTCATTCATGTTTGTGCTGTGAAAGAAATTAATAAAAGTTAAAAACAGATAAGCAAAAGGGATTAATATTTTTACCGTAGTTGATCAATATGGAAATTTGATGCACCATAAACGTAAATATTTGTAACAATATATCTCAAACTTCTGTTATTACCTAATGAAAGACTGAAGAAAAGAGAAAAAAGAATAAAATTTTAATTTCTTAATATGGATAGAGCTAAATGTATTTAAAAGCAAGTCTCATTTTTGATGAAATAAAATTTTTTGTTGTCGAAACTTCAAAAATGATAATTTTTATTATCTCAAATGTTCATTACTTAGGTAACATTTTAGGTAAATTTTTCTTACCGTTTAATATACAAAGGCTCAAGTGATGGTATTTGAATTCCTGGACCTAACATTCCTGTTGCGAGCCTCGGTTGAACTGTTTTTACTGAATTTAAAATACAATCACTAATTCTTGGATCATATCTGTGACATACCGGAATGTTTGATGCTTAAAATAAACGAAAATACAATTTTTAATTTGTAATGAAGACAAAAAAATTTCATTTCAATCAACAATGTAAAATTCGTTTAAATTTTATTTTAATGAAATCAATTTATTTGTCTATTCTCCATAATTGAAACGAAACTTACGAAATTTAGCAAAAACTAAATTTAATAATGCAGAAATTAAAACAAAAATTTTCAACATTTTTAAAAAAATTTTATTCTTTTCTTTTTTCAACTTAGAAAATTCAACAATGACTGTTTGAATCAACAATTCACAAATAACTAATCTTTCTTCTTGTATAAAATTTTTGCTTTGTCATTTTAGATGAATTTACAAGTCCATTTAAGTGATTTTTCTAAAACTTAGTAAATAATAAAGCACTTTGTCTGTTCTCAATATTCCTAATTTTTTCAATAAACTTTTTATTCAAATACGTAAAGAATCAGAAAAACTTATCTTTTTAGTAAAATTTTTTTTTCCTTTAATGAATATCAAAAAAATGTCAAATAACAAAAATATTTTGAAAAGTTTCTTACAAAACTTTTTTAAATTTTTGTTAAAAATAATAAGGGTTCTTATCTTTTATTTCTCTCTTTAAAGGCAATTACTGAGAACCGTTCACTCTGGTTTAAGTACTATATGGTTATAAAAGCTTTTTGTTTGTTGACTGATTAAAATAAATTAAATTATATAAAGCACTGAAATTTCATATCATTTTATTTTCATTCAAATCCTAAATGCGTTTTAAGAAACGAAATTCTCAAATATTTCTCTTGTTAATTCTAAAATACAAACAATATGAAAATTTTATGTATTTGTTTATTTTATAAACACAATATTGTGACGTTAAAAGGCCGTAAAAAGAAAATCAAGATTTATAAATATAATTTTTTATTAAAATGTTGTAAAAATAGCAATTTGATTAAATTAGAGGCAAAAATAAAAAAGAAGGTTCAAGTAGAAATGTAAAAAAAAATTCCTAATTTTATCTTTTAAGAAAAGTTTAATATGGAAAAAGTTCATCAAAAGTTGCTTCAGTAAGAACTCGATTAGCAATATTAGTGAATGTGTTACTTAATTGTTTCTCAATAGCTGGATAAATATCATTAACAGAAAATTCAGATGTAGGCAAAAGTAAACTTCCAATAATTCTGCCAATGAATGAATTTCCATCAAACAAATTTGACAAATTATAATTAATAATATTTCCACGTTGAATTTTAATTCGAATTGGTTCACAAATTACATATTCTCGTCCATTTTGTGTATATCTATGAGCTTTGAATGCAATGTGAGCTCTAACACCATCGACTACAATCGATAAATTGCCTTGACTTGGAAGTGACGTCCCAAAAAAATTCAATATGAATTTGTATTTTCCATTGATGTTCAATCGTGGAAATGTTAAGTAAAAATCAAATTTTAAGTCATTCATGTTTGTGCTGTGAAAGAAATTAATAAAAGTTAAAAACAGATAAGCAAAAGGGATTAATATTTTTACCGTAGTTGATCAATATGGAAATTTGATGCACCATAAACGGATATGTCTGATACTATATATCTCAGAATTCTGTCATTACCTAATGATAGACTAAAGGAAGAAAAAAAAGAAATTCTCTGGTTTTTAATATTGGCAAAGATTAATTTTTTTTAACTAATCCACACATTAAAATGGAATGATTTTTTTTTCTCTTTTTTAACACAATCATTATTTTTAAATGTATGTTAAACTAACCTTTTAATATACAAAGGCTCAAGTGATGGTATTTGAATTCCTGGACCTAACATTCCTGTTGTGAGCCTCGGTTGAACTGTTTTTACTGAATTTAAAATACAATCACTAATTCTTGGATCATATCTGTGACATACCGGAATGTTTGATGCTTAAAATAAACGAAAATACAATTTTTTTATTTGTTTTATTTTGCCAAAATCATTTGTAAATTTAATTTAATAGTCCATTCCTGTGTAGTGTTTTTATTCTTTTAATAAAGAGGAAAATTTGTAAATAAAGTTTTTTTTTTCATAAATTTTAATAAAATTCATTAATTGCATCATCTTTAAACTTTAATCATTATGAAATCAACTGTTTATTTTGGATGTATAAAAATTTAAATTAAATCAAGATTTGGAAAGCTGCCGCAACCAAACTGTCTACCAACTATGAATGAATTCAAATGCTTGAATTTTAAACTTTATATATTTCTTATTATTCTTTAAGAAATAACTCACGAAATTTAGCAAAAACTAAATTTATATTGAAAAAAATTAAAACAAAAATCTTCAACATTTCTGAAGTAAAAATGTTCTCTTCTTTTTCAACTTAGAAATTTTTATGTCAGACTGGTTAAAACAACTATTCACAGATAACTGATACATCTGTAAAAGGTAGGTGCTTTGTCATTTCAAAAGAATTTACAAGTCCATTTAAGAATTTTTTTTGTAGCATAGAAAATAAAGAAATGATTCACTTTGTCCTATCGTTTTATTTTATTGATATTTTTTATTTGACAAATTTATTTATCTAACAAGTTTAAAATTCAGTAAAATATAATTTTTGAACTTAAAGATAGTCATTAGAAAATGACTTCTCTGATGTTATGCATTTTATGACAATGAAAGTCTTTTGACTGCTGCTTAATTAAAATTTTAATTAAAAACATTAAAGTCGTGCAAAGTACTGAAATTTCATGTCATTTAAATTTCTCTCTAATTTAAAATGCTTTTAGTAAAAACAAATTTACAAAATTTTTTTTCTTGTTAATATTTAACAAGTTTTAATACCATAAAATGAAAATCAAGATCTTCTAGATAATTTTTTTTTTTTTCAAAAAAGACAGTTTGATCAAATTTCAAGAGATGAAATCAAAATTGAATAGAGAAATTGAGGTAAAAATATTGAAAATATTCTTAAATTTTAATAATAAAAATTAAGTCAGTATGATTAAATTGCAATTCAATAAGGAAAAAGTTCATCAAAAGTTGCTTCTATTAAAATTCTATTAGCAATATTAGTAAAAAGTTCACTTAAATTTGTCTCAATATGTGGATAAACATCATTAATTAAATATTCAGAATTTGACACCAATAAACTATTCACGATTTCTCCAATAACAGGACTGCCACCAAACAAATTTGTCAACTTTAAACTTTTAATACTTCCACGTTGAATGTTTATTCGAATTGGCTCCACCTTGATATATTCTTGACCATTTTGAAGATATTTATATGCTTTAAGTCCAACACGTGCCTTTGGTTCATCAATTGTACCAAAAATTTCCCCCTGACTTGATAACGGTGCTCCGAGGAGACTTAGGACAAAATTGTAATTACCTTTGACATTGAGGCGTGGAAAAGTTATTATAAAATCAAATTTTAAGTCGTTTATATTTGTGCTGTGCAATAAAATAATTTTTTTAAGCTATTTGAAAAGTTCAAATTAAAAAAATTTCTTACCGAAGTTTATCAATGCGAAAATTTGAAGAACCATGAACTAGTAGATTAGTGATTGTTACCTTGAGATTTCTTTCGTTGCCATATGTAAGGCTGAAAAAAGAAATAAATAAAATATTTTTAAATGATAGAAGAGAACTGGATGAAGATCATTTCAGTGTCAATAACATTCGCATAAATTTGAATTTTTTGTTAAAATTTTTATTGTGTTATGAAAAATTTTTATGTATTCAATGAATCATTAACAGTAAAAACTTTTTACTTTACAAAACAATTTTCGTATTTTAAAAATTTTTTTATAAACTTAGGAGCTAGTGATTCTTGATTATAAATTCAGCTAAGCCAAAGTAAGAAAATTTTTATTAAATAAAGACTTGCACAAATTTTTTTTGATTTTGGGACTACATTTACTTTTTTGAATAGATTTTTTAAAACAACACTCACAATTTAATTAATAAAGGCTCTAGTGATGGAATTTGCAAGCCAGATCCTAAATTGCCACTTGCAAGTCTCGGTTGAATTGTTTTTACTGATCGAAGAATACAATCACTTATTTTTGGATCATATCTGCCACATATTGGAATTGTTGATGCTGGAATAAAAAATTAATTATTTTAGATAAAATTTAAACTAAAAAGTTATTTGCTTTATAATTAAGAAAACCTTAGAAATTTTCAGTCATTTTAAATATTAAAATGTGTAAATAGTTCAAAAATCGAGTTAAAAGCATAAAAATCGAATTTTCTAAAATATTAATCTTTAAAACATTGATTGAGAATCAGAAATAATTCATGAATTTAAAACTTACGTAATTTTGCTTTAGTTAAATTAAATAACAAACACAACAAGAAAATTGAATTAAAAAATTTCATTTTTGAATTTCTTTTAAATTTTTTTGCTTCTTCTTTAACTGACTATCTTTAAGAAGATTTAATAAGCAACTGAGAACACCTGATGAAAAACTACTTGTGATTTTTGGAGATAATTTTTTGAGATTTTACTATTGACATTTTAAAAACACATCAATGTCAATAATTTATTGGCGCTTTAATGTTAAAAATTGTAAAAACTTGTTTGAATAATTTTCTATATTTAGAATATATATAAAATGAATATTTTTATAAAATCTAATGAGAATTAAATATTTAAAAAGTTCAATAAACTTTTAATGTAAAATAATTTCACAATTTAGATTTTATTTATTTTCTTATCATAGTTGATAATTTTATGTATTGATAAGATAAAATTGTTATAAAATTTCCACGTCGTTCGTTTATTTAGTTTTTGTTTAACTGCTTCAGAGTCAAGTGCTTGGGCCGATAATTAAAAAATATTGTAATTTTTTCTTCCGAGTTTTTTATTTTTCTTTAACAATTTCCAAATAATTTTAATTATTGAAAAGTTTTCAAAGACTTTTTTTTTAATATTTTCAATTTTATTTATTTTTTTGATGCAAACAATTTTTTTATATTTTTTTATCAACTTAATGACAAATACAAGAAAATCTATACACAAAAAAAAGAAATATATGTTTACTGGTATTTAATGTTAATCTCATATAAAACATCTGTTTACATAATCAAGAAAATGTGCCTTAGCTCAATTTTTAATGTGTCTAGACTAAATATAAACAGCATCACAAAACATCATCATCAATAATCAGCTGTAAAAGAAAGTGAAATTTTAGTTTAAAAAAAGACATTAAAAGAAAAAGACAAAAATTACCTTGTATTTTTGGTTTTTTATGTTTTAAAATTTAAGTGGGAAAGAAAGAAATCGTAAAAGTGAGAAATTTGTAATTGATTGATAGAAATTCGTTTAAATTTTATATATTTTTTGTAATGTTTTATTTTATTTTCAAATTATTTTTGAATATTACCCTTAAGGATTTTTTTTTGGTTTTTCATCTAATAAATTAATTTTTGAAAAGGCAAATAGAAGATTTGTTCCGAGTGATTTGAACAGAAAAAAGTTACAAAACATAAATATGTAAATCTAAAGATTGCAACCAAATAATAATATCGAACTGTAGATTCTTTTTAAAAATTTCGATGATTTTTAAGCTTAATAAATTTCCTATTTATAATTTCAGCTTCTAAAAATGGATTTAATAATAGCAAAATTAGCAACAATCTTACATCCCTATAGTGGTCTAATTTCTCAATCAACTACTTATCTGGCTCTTTTACAAATCGTAACTCCCGCGATGACACTTAACAGCATTCGAAAGTCAAAAAATGGCTCAAACATTCCAATCATTCCATTTCTTTTCATTGCTATTTTGTGAGTTTTAAATTTTTCTTCAAATGTTCTTAAAATTTTAACTAAATTTATCAATTTTTAGCACTGTCCTGAATCTGTTCCATAGTAAAATTCGCAATGATGAAGCTCTTTTCAATTCAAATCTTGTTGGATTTTCATTAGCTGCAATTTACCTCACTGTTTACTTTCTCATCTCACCAGCATCAAAACAAATGGAGAATTTAATTTCTATTGCAAGTGGTGTGACTTTTTGTAGTTTGATTTATTTCTACACACAATATGAAAACCCAGCAAAACTTGAACATCGATTTGAAAATATTTTGACAAGTGTTTTGTGCTCTTTTCATTTTGTTGCATTTTTGGGAACACTCAAAGCTTTGGGTGATAAGAATTCTGGACATTTGCCTTTTGAAATGATTGCAAGTGGAATTTTGATGAATATTAATAGAGTTTGTTTTGGAATTTTAGCTAATAATAAATTTGTTTTGGTAAGTTCTTTATTTTACTATATTCTTCACGTATTTCTCTAGGGTTATTCACGTTCAAAAATTGTTAAAAAATATAACGAACAATGAAGAACTTCTGAATGTAATTTGTGAAAAATTGACAAATTTAGAACCGTAAATATTCTTAAATATTTTTCAAAAAAAAATTTAAATTTAAGAATTTTAAAGAAATGCTTATAATCTAAATATTTTATAAAATTTAAATTTCTAATTTTTTCTCGTTTTAGATTCAATATTTCATATTTCTCCTTGTAAATCTTTCACAACTTTTCTGCATTTTGATTTATCCAAGAGATGCAATTGTTAAAAAGACAACAACAAAAAAGACTGAAAATAAATCAAAATCTTCTGCAAAAAAGAGTAAGAAAGAATGAAAGAAAATTTGTTGGCAATTAATGAAGCTTTTGTCCTAAAATAAAGGTTGAAACTGATTAAAATTTTATAATTAAATTTTTTAAATCATCAAAGCTTTATTTCATTTCTAAACATTTTATATATTTTTTTAATGCAAAATACATCGTGCTATTAGCAGATAAAATACTTTGAATTTTTAAATTAATTTATTAAATTTTTTCATAAGGGTTATTCCAGAGTTAGGATGTCAGTCGACTGCTGAAGTCTTCTAACTTAATTTTACTTTTGCAAAAAATATTAAAAGTTTTGTAAAGTAAATAAAAATTTTCATATTGAACACTTTTGAGATATTTTTGTTGGTAAATTTTTGTAAATATTTGTGTTTTTATCTTTTGTTTTATTGTAAAATTCTTGAGTATTTTTCTTGTGATTGTTGAAAAGTTTTCGGTATTGTTTTGTATAATTTATATTCTATAATAAATTAATGAAATATTTATTTCTATTGATTTATTCTTCTTCTAGTTTCAATATTTAAAAACATTTTCTGTTTTTTCAAAATAATTCTTATTAATTGTTTTTTATTTCCACGCATTTCCTTTTCTTCTTTTGTTATTTTTTGTTATAATTTTTTCCCTGCGTTTCTTTGAATTGTCTTTTTTGCATAGTTTTTTTCTCGTGAAAATGCTTGATGATGTTATATTATGCTGTTTACTGTTTCAGATTCTTCAAGTTTTTTTATTAATGGAATGAGGTAAAGACTTGAAAATAGTAAGCGATGTGAAGTAATTGAAATTGTTTGATCTTATTTTTTATATATTAACTAAAAAAATCTGTATGACACTATTATCATGTCATAATTCTTCACAAATGTTGTTTTATAATTCACATTGGAATATTTGTATATACAGCCTTTGGTTATTATAAATTTCAATTTCAATAAAATAAATAAGATCGGTCGTCATTGATCAAATTTGATTATTTTGTTGATTAATTTTTGATCTTGGATTTTCCAGTCTTTAAAATTAACTTAGCATGAAAAATTATAAATGTTTAAAAAAATTGGGCAAAAGACACACATTTAAAAATTCTTTTCAATAAAGTTGTTGGATTATATGGTGACAGTCAGCAAAGTGCCAGGAACAATATTTCTTTTGAATGGCAACAAATTAAAGTGCTCAAAAAACAGTCACTTTTAAACTAAGTTTTTTCATGTTTCAAATTCTTTTGTATAAACAAAATAAATTTAATTTTTTATTCTTCATATTTTTCAATATTTATGTGTTTAATTGCTTGAGTTATGTTTAATACTTTTTTGCATGTGAATAATTTCTTATAAAAAGTAATTTTATATTGCATTTTATGTGCATTTTACAAAAACAATAATTTTTAATTCTCAAATGTGATAGTGAAAGAAAGAAAGCTTTAAGAAAATTTTCAAGCATTTTTTGTTTTTAAAATTTTGCACATTTAATAAGCTGGGAAAGAATTTATTGCATAGGAAAAACACCGCCTTGCTGATGTGTTGGGCTTCCACCACCTTCTTGAAGAAGAGGAATGCCTAAAATTTAATTAAATATTTTTATTAAAAATTGTAAAATTTGTACGAAAAATTTTTTAATTGCGTAGCAACAAATAAAAATAAGAAAATTCCTAATAAAAAAGAAAAAGAAACTCACGTGATGGATCTCATAGAGCATCAGTTTGCGCATTAGTATTAGATTTGAGTTTTCCAGTTTCTTCAGTTGTCAAGCATTTAAATCTCATTTTTGAATCATCACCAACAACGACAGTTTTTTGGCAAACAGTCAAAACAAAGCATGAAACAACAAGTAGAACAGTTGGCAATAAAAATGCAAACATAAATTGTTGATATTCAACTTGTAGATCAAATCTCTGTTAAAAAGTTAGATTAATAAATTTTGTAAAATTTTATAAAAGAAATCTTACTTGAACAGCTAAAGAAGTGTCAGTAGGTGAATAAAAGCATGGAAATCTCGCTCTTGCATTATGGTCAGATCCATCTTTAGCATAAGTCCTGAAAAATTCTTTGCATTCATCTCTTAAAGTGTTAACACATCCTTCCAAATTTATCATCAATTTTGATTCATTTGAAATTATCAAATCTGAGTCAAGTGGTGCAATTTGTTTGTTCAATTCTGTCTCAGCATAATGAAGATAGGAAAGATATGTGAAATTTGACAAATCTCCAAGAACTGTTTTGTTTAATAATATTGAACCATTAACACAATCTGTTGCATCAATTATTCCCGTATTTGCTGTATAATTGGCAGTATAGCATGAAGCCATTAGAATATTGTCACCAGTGTCACTCCATACTTCTTCTTTTGATGTCGCATTGTATGCTACATTACATTTTGACAAATATGCCTAAAAATGAATAAAAAAATTAGAAAACTTTAATAAATAAAAGTTTTAAATTAAAAAAAAAATTGAAAAAGTTGAAAAATTTGAAAAGTTTGAAATTTGGAAAAGAAATTTCAAATGTACTTAAAAAATTTAAAAAAATAAAGTTTTTTAAAACAAAATTTTCAAGGCCTGAGAACTTTTTTGATTATTTTTTTGATTATTCGCATCAAGTTACCTTTTTTTTCGAAAAAATAAAAAAAATCAAGACTGGACTTTTACAAAAATAGCAATAGTTTCTATACAGTATTTGAAAGCCACAAAATACATTTTGATTCCTGTTTCTTTTGGTCATAGCTTTCTTTAAAGCTATTAAGATAATTTTTAGGACTTATAGAAACGAACTTAAAGAAACTCACGCCTTGAAAATTTTTTTTAAATAATTTTAAAAATTCTGTAAATACTAGAGAAATTAATGTTTCAAAAGAAATTACATTGTCACCGCTAAGCAAAATAACATTCTTATTGCGGGTAGGAATGTCACGGCATCGTCGATCACAATTGTAAGGTGCTTTAATTTTCTCACATCCACCTAAGAAATTTTAAAAATATTAATTTTGCATTTGTATTTTTAAACTGTAAATTTACCTTTATTGCAGCTGTACAATCCATGAATTTCCATACAAGTAACTTTTCCTCTTCTCCCAGAACATTTCAAAACAGGATCAAGATTGTGAAATTCACATTCAAAAACATCAGTTATATTGTGACAAACTCCTTTAGTGCAATTAAAAATGCCTGTTAAATTTTTGCATTCTTCTTTGATGCATGTAAAATTTTTAGCGACTTCTGTATCAAGACCATAGCATTTTTTAGTTATAAAATTTGAACAATTTTGAAATTGCACCGAACTGCCATTTTGACGGAGAGTAACAA
This sequence comes from Polypedilum vanderplanki, assembly GCA_018290095.1. Classification (NCBI taxonomy): domain Eukaryota; kingdom Metazoa; phylum Arthropoda; class Insecta; order Diptera; family Chironomidae; genus Polypedilum; species Polypedilum vanderplanki. The sequence goes on along the minus strand of CM031382.1, from coordinate 1,888,501 downwards.
AGATTTGCAAGCATGCACCTGTGCCCTAAAATTTTAGCATTTGTTTGTTTTACTTTTAAAGTTGACTCAATCAAATTTTTTTAACAATAATTTAAGAATTTAGAAACTTCTGTCTTACTTTACTCAAACACCATTCACCACAGGTTGTCCAATTACAGCTTTCTTTCAAAGCACTTTTTGTTGTTATGCACATAACTGGATCAGTTTCAATTCCTGATGTAAAAGCTTTCTGAGCAGGAACGTAGACAGCAACTATAACAATTGTTTTTAAAAAAAATGAATTTTTAAAAAGTTTGAAAAAACAAAATTTTCATGAAAAATATCATATGACGACTTTACATTTAATTTTGTCATATTAGAAGAAAAAAAATTTAGCGAAAATAGTCAGTTTTATTACCTGTAAGATACACTATAGCAACACAAGAAAGCACAAGTGTCATTTGGCAGACACATATTGTTCCACATATTCGACTATCTTGTGGTGGAATTAAAAGGTCTTCTTCAGGAACTGGCTTCTTCTTTCCCATTTTTATGCTTTTTTATTATTTCTGTCTATTTGAATATTTCAGAAAATGTTCATAATTTTATCCTAAAAAAGATTGATAAAAGTTTTAAATTTTTTTTGAAATTTTCAAAAAGGTTTTAAAAATTTTCTTTTAATTTTTGCTAATTTTTGAAAATTTGTTCACATGTGAAAAAGATTTCTGCACGCGATCAGAGAATTTTTATGAATGAAACAAATCATTTTTATAAAAATGGTGACATGAACGCAAATTTATCGATTTTTTATTTATCATCCATTGCAGATGTTTTTTTACTTGTTATTTCATTGATTTTAAGTCATATATTTAAACTAGAGGATAAATTTTAGGATTCCATTCTTTTATTTTCAAATATATTTTCTTTTTTAATGAAAATTTCATAAATTTTATAATAATTTCTCATAATTTGAAGCTTTTTTATAGTTTTGCTAATTTTCCAGCTTTATGAATAATCTTCAAGATTTTACGAATGTTACACAACTTAATAATTAATTAAAAATATTTTTATTTACTTTTCACTCCCAAAAATCATAAATTTTCACATAAATCTTATTTTTACTTAAAAGCTTCTAAATTTTTTCTTCCATTCACTTTCACACCAAAAACTTAAATGAATTTTTTTACTAGAAAAGTCTCTTCATTGTCATGCGCAATTTGATGTAAACAGAGAGTCTCTCACAAAAAAAATTTCAACAACCACGTGCTACAACAGCGATTTTCAAACTTTTTAGTTTGATTGTTTGTAAACTTGTTGCTTTTTATGAATGAAAATTTAGTAAATTTATGTTTGTGTTTTCTGAGAATTTAAAACTTTTTATAAAATGAATGAAAATATATAAAAAAATTGCTTATACTTTAAGGAACGTTACTAATTGTGGGCTTTATTATTTTAATTATTGAATAACAAGTAAATAAAATGACATGAGAACTTAAACCCGTAATTTTATAAAAAATATAACTAAATATATTTAGAAAAGGGTAAAAAGTAGCTTAAATAGTCTAAAAAGATTTTTTCTCCTACTATGTTCGATACTACAATCACAAGATATAAATATTTTTTATGACGAAATTAGAATGATTAAAAAAAGATCAATGTTAAAATTTGAGACAAATGATCTGCAATCCTTGCTATTGTAGTTATTACTCTTAGTAACCGAGTTCATTGTCAAAAATAACAATAAGCTACAAAAAACCTATTAGGAAAAGTCTGAATATTATAATAAAGTAGAACTTTTTTATTTAAATTTTAAATGATTTTCGATAAAATCAATAATGAATGTTAATGAAATAAACCTAAAGTCATATTTCAAATGAAAAAAATTAAGGAAAATACAAGGCGTGAGAACTCTTTGATTATTTTGATTATTTTTTTGATTATTTTTGATTATTTTGATTATTTTTTGATTATTTTGATTATTTTGATTATGCGTTTTTTCTCTTTTCTATATTCCTAAAAATTATCTTAATAGCTTTAAAGAAAGCTATGACCAAAAGAAACAGGAATCAAAATGTATTTTGTGGCTTTCAAATACTGTATAGAAACTATTGCTATTTTTTGTAAAAGTCCAGTCTTGATTTTTTTTATTTTTTCGAAAAAAAAAGGTAACTTGATGCGAATAATCAAAAAAATAATCAAAAAAGTTCTCAGGCCTTGGGAAAATATAAATTTTGGTGTTTTTTTGGACGAAATGAAATACTTTACTTAAAAACTCACGTCTTGGATTTGTTCATATTTCACAATGTAAATAAAAATCACGATTGTGAAATATTTTTGATTTTAAAAGGAAAAATAAAGTTTATAAAATGAAAACTTTAAATTATTTTGAATTTGCTAAAATTTTTTGGTAGAGAATAAAAATATTGTTTTTGAAATGTTCAGAAAAAATTGCTATTTGCAAATTATTTTATTTTCTTCAAAACATATTTATATGAAAAATTGAAAAATAAAATTAAACAAGTTTCCATTGAATGACGAAGCATTTTTTTGCTAAGAATTTATTGAATTTGTTAAACTTATTTATTTATTTCTTTTCATATTGATGCTATTTTGATTTTAATTTATTCCTAATAGTTTGTAGACATAAATATTATTAGTTCCTTATCTTTTTCTTAGAAATTTCATTATTTCAAAGATTTTCTTCTTAGTCATTTATTTTAATAAATTAAATTTTTTAATTGATCATAAATTTCCAACTTGAAAAAACCAATTTTTTTTACAATTCCAAACTTCACAGTTCATAAAATATTTGAAACTAAGTCAATAAGTTTTAAAAAAACTCAATTCCAAAGAACGTAAAACATTAATCACCATAATAGTGGTCTTTGCACTCTCATCATCAGAACAGTCGCGAACATCACAAAATAAATCAACTACTTTATTTTTCTAAAATTCAAGTCACATCGTCAGCAACAAGTATCTCTTTGCGTTTGCAAAATCAATTTTTTTTCTCAATTATAAAAGATTATATTGAGATGAAAAATATTGTCTAGTCATCTTTTAGCCATTACTGTCTGCTTCAGTGTAAAATTTTGTTCAATTATTTCGCATTGACGGATGTAACAAGAGATGGAAATTTAAATAAAATTTATAAAATATTTCATACTGAGAAAATTATGAAATTTTTAAATTTTGATTTTTTTCATAAAGTGATTGATTTTTGATCCAGGTGTAAACACTTGATAAAAGAGTGTGAAAAATCACAAAAAGTTTACAAAAAATAGTAAAAAATGCAGAAACTGTAAAAGATTGCAAAAAATTTCATAGATTGTCAAGTGTCAATGCCTAGCTTTTTATCAAAAATTTTAAACTTTTATAAACAAAAAATTGTCTAAAAATTTCTTAATTTAATTTAAATTTTTTTTACAAAAAATAAATAATTACCATCTACAGATACTTCAAAAAAAAAAGCAGAAAATTAAAAGCCAATCAACCTCGCTGGTAACTAAAATTCTCGTCATTCTTTTTACTCTTCTTCCTCATATTTTAACTTCACTTCCACTCTTTAATAACTCTTCTTCATCGGCGAATCAACCTTGATCTTGAATGTAAATAAACACATAAAAAACGCCAAATTTGATTCGCTCCGATGACGTAGTTGATCGAGTGTAGCCTCTCTGAGAGAGTAAGGCAGCACAGCACTTGTCTGTAGTATTAACAAAGTATAAAATGTTATGCGGCAGTGAAACTTTTCTTTAGTTCTCAGCAGAATTTTATTGTGAACGGAACAAAAAATAAAATAAAAGTCGTGATGAATCGAGTGTCATTTGTTATTGTGATTTTAGCAGTTTCTTGCTTAAATTGTGCAAACAGTGCATTACGTAAGTTATTAAGAACAAGTTGATGAATTAATTGCATTTTAATTAGGTTAAGCTAGTTTCATGTGTTTAACAAAATTAAATGGAATTTTTAAAAGTGATTTGATATTCTTGAATTAAAATTTAACCGGTTGAAAATGGGGATTGTGGTTTTTATAATTATTGAGGGAATTTTTTAACAAATGATTCATAAAAGTGATAATTAAATGGTCTATAACATTTTAATAATTTACCAAGCGGAAATGAATTTTAGTGAAGAATAAAAAGTATTTTTTGTGCACGACTTTGTTGACTTAAAAGAATTTAAAATTTTTAAAAAAAGCAAATAAAACCATTGCTAAATTTCAAGTGAAAAGTTAATGAAAAACTTGTGTAATTTTATTTTGGATGAAAAGATGGTTCTAAAGAATTGAGTATGAATTAAAATAATTTGTCTCTTTTACTATCCTTACCAAAAATAGAAGAACACATATTCAACTCAGGATTTGTTTTTAAAAATAACTTTTAAATGCCAATTTCTTAAATAGAAATTTTTTATCATTTTCTTAATATGGAATTCTTGATAAAAAAGAAAACAGAGCAACAATGAAAAAACTAAAGAATTATATGAAACTATCAAAATGTCAATTTCAAGACATGGAAACTTTTTGCTCCGATTTTGATTTATCAGATCATTGAGTTCTTAGGTTAAATTACTATTTTTCTTGTTAATTTAATAGTTTTTTTAACTTCTTGATGATATTTAAATCAAAATATACTTGAATTTGAAATAAATTATTTTTATATGTTTCCTATGTTACCTAGCTATTTTTTAAAAATATTTTATAATAAAAAGAAAAATTTATCACTGCATGCAGTCTCTGTCTTAGTTATCGATGGACTGAGTAACCAAAATTTCAGACTATTTCTACAGCTAAACAATAATTTGACTACAGCAACTAAGCTGACTTTCAATACTCATATAAAATAAATTATTTGAATTTTATTGATTTAGGGTAAAGGAAACTATTTATCGGCGTATATTACAAAAATATTTTTCAAAACACTCTATCTCACTTAATATAAATCCGATTTTGATTCTGTTTGAAAAATTCAATGAAGAGTGCGAACCACTTTTTTTCAAATCTTCATTTAAAATTGAGCGATAAATAGTTAAATCACAATTACTTTTAATACGGAACCTAATTATCGGCGTATATGTTTACACTTTACTTTTTACACGAAAACTTTTAAATACTATTTAGAACTATTCTTTTCGACTTATTATCAGTATCTAAAGACATTTTAAAGCACTAAATACTAAGAAAATTGATTTCAAATGAGAAAATTAAATTTCGAAATTTTTTGTTTTGATTTTTGTCGACGACCTCTGTAATATTTTTCGTCAAGCGCAACTAAAATCGCAAAATTTTAGGTCGATAATTAGGTTCCACAAGTTTCACTCAATCTAGCTCTTTAATAATCATTTAAATTAAATAATGATCATTGTAATGTACAGTTCAAGAAAAGTGTAGTTCAAAAAAGTCAAAAGCAGTGTAAAAAGTAGATAAATTTAGTGAAAAATTGTCAAATGAAAATATTACAAAATTTTCTATTTATTTTGGAAAATTGAGAAATTGATATTTTGCGTAAAATACACCCAGAAAAAAAATTTACTGTTTGAGTAGTAAATTCATAATTTAGTAAATTAACCTAAAATAGTTAAAATTAACAAGTTTATAGTTAATTTTAACTATTTTCGCAATTATTTTTTACTTTTGCATAGTAAAAACCATTTTTTAATTTTACTATAAATAATTAAAATAACTACAAAATAATTAAATATTTTAATTATTTCGATAGTTAACATTTACTATTTTCATAATCTTTTTTTATTTACAATCAAATAGTTAAATTTACTATTCGAAATAGTAAAAAAAGTTCAATATTATTCATTTACAAATTGAATTCTAAGCATAATTCAAAGTGTATTTTAAACAAAAAAGAATTTTTTTACGGTATTCCTGTAATGTGTGATTGAAAATAAAGAAAATGTTTCTTTGAATTTTGTAAATTCAAAAATTATTTAGAAAATGAAAATATTCTTTTTGATTCTTCAAAAAAAAATATTTATCGTTAATAAAAAAGCAATCATTTGATTTTTTAAAGTTTTATCTACTACTATTACTAACCAAAAAAATGAATACTTTATATTAAAATTTTGTTTTAACTTTCTTAAGGTAAAAATATGTCTTATAGATTACAGGAATAAAACAAAACTTCGAAAGTTAAGCATCGTTAATAACAATTAATACTTAGATGGGTGACGGGAATCAACTGTATAATAATTAAAATTAACTATCATAAAGTTAAAATTCAATCCTTATAAAAATAGTTTATTATTGTATAGTAATTTTTTTGCGAATTTAACTATTCAATAATAAAATATTCACTTACTATAAGATAGTTAAATTTTACTATTTTATGGTAAAAAGTTTTTACTTTTTTATAATAAAATCTTACTATTTTGATAGTAAGAGAAAATTTACTATATGTAATTAAAATTAACTATTTCTTAGTTAGTGCGTATTTTATTATGGAATAGTTAAATTTTCCATACTAATCAATCAAAAAATAGTAAATTTTTTTTCTGGGTGTAAAGACTCTGCTAATCAAATGAAGTGCTAAATAGTGTTTTAATATCATAATAAATCATTAGTTTATCAATGGAATGAATTTAAAGTGATAAATTCAATTTTTCAAAATAGGACGATAAATAGGTTCCTTTACCCTAATATTTCTGAAATTGATTTTTAGTCAAGTATTTAAAACCTTTTTGCGTTTATAATTTGATTCTCCTGATTATTATATCAGATTATAACCAACAAAAGAAAGTAAAAATATGTAGTAAAAATAAACGAATATTAATTTTCTTATTCTTAAGTAATTTTTATTCCATTCACTCAATATTTATTACGGATCATTCTGGTAACTGATTTAGTATTCTTCAAAAATATTTAACTAAGCTTCTGTTTTTTTAACAAAAAATATTGTAAATATTTTGCTACTTGTTATTATAAAGAATAAGTTTTTGGTCACTGTGTTGAATATTAATTCTAAAAGTATTTTAAGATAGCATACTAAAAAATTTTTGATGGTAGGTCAGGTAAATTAGGTATTTAATTTTACAACATTGCTTTCTAAATACGTAATAATAATCAAAATCAGATATTTTTGAATTATCTAAAAATATTAGAGATTACTTTTGACGAAAATTAAAAAATGTCAAATAAAATCAAAAAATCAAAGACCTTTAAGGGTTCGACTTTGAGACTTCATTAAATTACTTGTAAAAAAATAACCTCTTTATTTCAAATTTCAAGATTATTTTTAATCTTCTAGTTCTTTCATGATTTTTTAAATTTTTTTTTTTTTCATTTTTTTGCCATTCAAAGTTTAGTTCAAAATCCAATTCATCAAAAACTTATTTTGTTTATAATTTCTTAGAAAATATTTGAAAACAAAAAAACATCTAAATTTTTTTGTTATTTTCAGCATCAACAATAAAAGTTTGCCATCGTAATGATCCACAAATTAGTGATTGTGTGATTAAAGCAATTCAGCATTTACAACCACGATTAGCAATTGGTGATTTAGGCGATGGAATTACAATCCCTAAAATTGAACCATTTACAATTAAAAGGTGAGAAAAAATATCTAAAAAATTTAAATTTTTCATAATATTTGTTTTAAAGTAAATTTTTCTGCATATTTAAATATAAATCTTCCTCATGACATTGAAATCTCTTTCCTCATTAATAATTTCAATATTTTTTTTCTTTTTATTCTACAGTACACAAATCGGGCAAACACCAGAGTTTAGAATTCTCTTAAAAAACATCATTGTGCGAGGTGCTAGCAATTTTAAAATTGAGAAATTGAGGTAGGTTATGAAGATGTGAAAAAGATTCATTTTTTCTTATTTTAAATACACAATAAATCGATTTTGTGATTCAAAGTGTATTCGTGATTTGTTTTTTGAGCTTTGTCATATTTTTATTCGAGAGAGAAGATTATGAAAATTAGTGAGAAATTAGCAAGATAATTAACGTGTCTTTGAAAATTCCTTGACCTTCAGAATTGAAGTTTATTTATTTGCAAGAGAGAGAGAGAGAGAGAGAGAGAGATTGAAAATTGATTTGTTTTTTTTTTCTATAGTCTGATAGCAATTAATAATTTAATTTTTTTGTTTACGATTCAGAATTTTCAATTATTTTTTATTATTTTTTTTGCAAATTTATTTAGGAATTTCTTTCAAAATATAAACAAAGAAGATAAATGCAATACTTCCATAAATATCTACACCAGTGATGCTAAAACTTTTTAATTTTAAGAAACTTTTAACATAGATTTAAAAAATTTCGTTATTTTTATGAAATTTTTTCTTTCCAGAGTAAACCTAAATGAGCTCAAAGTTGATGTTCTAGTTGGATTCCCAGTTCTTGATATTGATGGCAGTTATGATCTCAAAATTAAACTTTTTGGTCAAAATCTCGACAATCGTGGTGAAGGATCAATCAAAGTTGAAAATGCTCGTGCAAGAGTTGCAATGAAAGCTTCACTTTATAATAAAAATGGACAAACTTATCTCAAATTTGACCGATTCAGAGTAAAAGTACAACCTGGAATACTTCGTAAATTGAAACTTTCAAATCTTTTCAATAATGATCCAAATTTAGTCGAAGCAGCAAATTCGTTCATTAATGCCAATTCTGACTTTATGTTGGCTAATGTTTATCCAACAATTGAGAAACAGTTGAGTGAAATTTTAACTGATGCTGCTAATGAACTAGCGGCAACTGCAACCTTTGATGAACTTTTCCCTGTGTAAGGGCTTTTGAAATGTGATTTTTTATTGTGGTTAATTTTTTTTAAGGTTAAGTTATTTTTTTGCGTGAATAAATCAAAATGATACAAAATTAAATTTTTATTGAAATTTTTTTGAAATTTTTATATTTTTCAGGCAAAACTTTAATATTTTTCTTTATGTTCAACAGTTTTATGTTCCATCAAATTAATTTTTGTATCAAAAATTTTATAACAGATTTCACAGTCAAAATTTTTGGCATGAAGGCTTCGTGAAATTGGAATTTTCGACAATTTCTCATTTGTGAAAAAATTTTTTGAATTTTGTTTTAATTTAAAGATGTTTTTCCTTTTTGATTTTTGGTCCTTTGGTGATATTTTATGAACTCTTATCAAATGAATAGTTAATGGTCCTTTTTTAGTTGATTTTAATCCACAAATTTTACATTTAAAACGATTCATTTTATATTTCATACTTGTTTACTGATTAATTTTGTTTTGATAAATGTAAGGATTAGAAAGTAATTATTTTGATTGTATGAAAAATATTTTAAAACTTTCTGAATATACCTGAGAAAAAATTGATAACTTACATACAATACATTAAAAATAGTAATTAAAATCTCATTTTTTTATCATTTATTTTTAACAGAAAAACAAGATGATACAAAAAGTGTCCACCATATTACGGATTCTCAAAGTGCATTTTTGGTACCCAGACCAGTTTATGTTGACAAATTACAGAATTATTAAATTTGAGAAATAGATTCACTCTTTAAAATAAATAAAAATTAAGCTATCAAGTTAAAGAATTAGAGAAAATTGTTTCAAAAAGTTTCCATTTTATGAAAGTTTAAATTTAAATTTGTAATAAATTAACAATAATATAAGCTACAAACATGCAACAAATCGTTTGAATCTAACTTCGTAGGCCTACAGAAGGAACAAAAAGCATCTTCATAACAAGACTGGATATAGTTGAATACATATTTAAAGAGGAAATTTTCCGAGAAATGAAAATTACTGTTTTTAGTGTAATTTTAAACTGCTGTTGTCAGTCTGCGTATTGAAAGTTTATGTTTTCGCATCAGTCATTTTTGAGTAACTTTTTGGTGTTTCATTTGTCTAAAATTGTGTGATTTACATTGGGACTGTTGTTATTGTTGTTCAGACTTGTATAATCGACTGTGTAATATTTTGATAAAGAAAATTTAATTATTTTACTAAGAAATGTTTAATCAATTACGAAGAAATTTTTAGATAATCTTAAGTAGAAACGGAAATTTTTATTTTTGACATTTTAAATTTTAATTTCAGTTTTAATTTAAAATCATTTGAGAAAGGATGAAAAATTTATTTGTGTTACTAATTCTTAGTTTATTACAAATTCTTAAATATTCGTCATCTTTTACAATCAGTTGCAATTTTAATAGTGATAGGAACTGGATAACTATTGGTAGAGTTTACACATGCATGACCTATATTGTTCTAGAATCATCAAATGCAGTTACTAATGTCACTGGAACACATTTACCTGGTTTTAATAACAGTAATGTCAAAGTTATTGAAGCCTTCGGAAACAATACTTTATCATTTTTTCCAAGAAATTTTAGCCAACATTTTCCAAATCTTATCGGAATTACACTAAAAAACACGACTATTGAAACACTTTATGGTGATGAAATTGATGAATATGGTGAACTATTTGAATGGTTTGCATTTGGTCATTCAAATTTGATAACGATTTCAAGTAATTTATTCATGAAAACTCCAAATGTGGTCTCGATTTTTTTCTTTAATACCAAACTTGAACATGTTGGTCATAATCTCTTTACACCACTAAATATAACACAATTAAAACATATGAATTTCCAAGAAAATATTTGCATAAATCAAATTGCATCTTCTCAAACTCAAATTACCACTTTAATCAATACTTTACAAATACAATGTCCATTTGAAAATGAAAATTTATCAACAACAACAACAACAACTTCGATAACTGAAACAACTACACAAATAACAACAACTGAAAGTTCAACCTGTATTGAAGGCAACATTGATGACTTTGTTTGTGAGCTAAATGAAAATTTTGAGAATGAAATTAAGAATTTAAAGGAGGATTTAAATTTAAAAACGTTAAAAATTAATGAACTCAAAAATGAATTACAGTGGATTAAAGAAGAATTACTAAGATTGACAACACATCCCTGTGCATGCAAATAATATTATTGATTGTGATTTGAAATGTTTTAAATTCTTTTGATAGAAACTGTTTTTATGTTTTCTTTTTAATTTTATGAAATATTTAAATAATACGTTGCAAATAACTTAAGAATTTAAAATTCAAACTAAATAAATAAAACTTTTGTTACAAATAAAAAATGAGTCTAAAAATTTAGAAATTTTAATTATGCAAATTTGCATATTTATAAATATATTATGACTTTTTTGTTATATCAAGCATTAATTGTAATTTTAAGCGTTGCTCCAATATTGTTTAATAAATTGTTTGCTCATTTTGATTTTTCCAATTTGATTGTGATTTTAAAAAAATTGAGTATAATATAAAATTTTTAGTTTTGCCTAAATAAAATATGATTAGCTATGACTAATTAAATTTATCTTACACAAGCCTTTAATCAAGTTTATTACAAAATTTAAAGCTTAAAAGATAACTCTGAAATCAATAAATAAAAAAAGATAAGAACAATTGATAATAATAACCAAAGTAGATTTGAAAGACAAACTGACCGCAGTTAATTGACAACTTTTCAAGTCTTAAAAAATTTACATGGCAGATTATGTCACTGATTTTTATATTTAAATCTGAGTGTCTTCAACTTGATTTGATTAAAAAAACGCAATAGAATTTTAAAATTTAATTTTTCACCTCAATTTTTTTACAATAATTGCAAATTTAATTTAAATTCTAAGAACTCAATAAATCTTCTATTTTCTATGCTAAAAAATCAATTGTGTTTTTTATTACAATACATATGTAAATAAGTAAACAACATTAGAAAAAAATAAAAAAAAAATAAAAATCGAAATTCTCTCTCTTAAATCTAAAAATAAAATTTCGAAAATGTGGAAAATAAAACTGTGAATTTCCCTGTGCGGAAATCTAAAATTAGTTGGAAAAAATCTGTCGTGGTTAGACAAGTATTTGTTTTTATTTTTAATTCGTATATATTTATTATATTTGTTATATTTTAGTTTTATTTTGAAATTCAGATTGTTTTATAAGTGACAAATAATTACAAATTTATCAATAACTTGAAAACAGCTAAAATGGATAAAAAATTTGTCGCATATGTTTCAATTATCTCGGCAATTTATTTGATTTTATTCAGAATTTTGTACACAACCAGCGGCTCAGATGACTTTAATAAAATTTTCAAAAAATGCGACTCTTCTCGACCTTGCTTATCATTCTGCAATGCATCAAAAAATAAAACACTCACAAATGATTTCATTAAAGAACATTTTGAAAATTATGAAAATGAAGAAGATTTAAAATTGAATTTGACAAATTTAAAAGTTTTTCGAATGTCATTGAATTGTCGATTTTTAGAAGAGAAATTTATTGAAGAAGCTGGAAGTTGTTTTGAAGCAGTAAATGTGAGTAGAATTTTGTAAATAAAATAGTAAATTAAATATTTATTTAGAATGTTTCGCATAAAAAATATTTTATCAGAAAATCAAAATTTCCCAATAAAGCCTGCTGTTTTTTGATATTTTTTCTATACCAAATTTTAAAGGCGAAAGTTTTTATTTTGTCAAAAATTTTCAACCTAATATTCTGTTACAATGAAAATAATTAAAAAAGTGAAACTTTTTGGCTGCAGAGAAAAATTGACTTGGAAATAAATCGTAAAAAGAATTAAATTTACTTCATTTTACTTATGATTAACTTCCATTGTTTTCCAGAAGAAAATTAAAGTAAATTTACTTCTTTTCACGATTAAATTCTGAGTGATTTTCCCTCTGCTTGACTATGTTTGAAAAAATTTTATTTGCCATCGTTAAAAGAGGTTCCAGACACAGAATAAATATTTATTTCTTAAACAATGCTTGTAATTAACATTTGCTTCTAAAAACAATCGTCTTTTGCATAAACAATTAGCTTTTGAGTCATTTATCATCAACCATAGACAATTTCTAGAAATTCTGAACACAAATAGTTAGTAAGGGCATTAGGAATTTTTTTTTGATATTTAAAATTAGTTTAAATTGAAATATTTTAAAATTTTATTTCAGATCGGTAAAACTTCAAACTTTGGAAGTCAAAATTTAAAATGTTTAAGCTTTGATCACGAATCAATAAATATTGAAAGTTGCAAAAGAGACATTTGGATTCCTTTTTCAATTCAAACGTTCTGTGAGTTCAAATTCACAAAGTTTATTAAATTCTGTTACCATTTTTCAAAATAATTTTTTTATTACAGTTTTATTATCAGTTTTAGTTCTTCTCATTCTTCCACTTGCTGCATTTATAATCAACATAAAAACTTCCAATACAGCAGTTGAAAGACATTTAATAGCACTTTTGTCATCTTTAATCATAATGAAGCTAGTTCTTTTCGTTTGGACACTTTTTGGTGATCTAACAGATCTTGAAGCTTTCGTTGGTTTTGCTGCTCCAGTTTTGGTTTTAAACTTTATGATCTTTGATACATTTTTGACTTTGAAGCAATTTCAAACATCAAAATTTAATCCACATTATTTAACAAGATTTGGATGTCTTATTGCACTTTTTATGTTCCTAATTTTTTTGCTTACTTTTGTGGATGTTGAAGAAATCTTTGGTGGATTTTTGGGATTTCAATTGTCGAATGTTATGACTTTATTTCTTGTTATTGTTTATATTATTAATTTCATAATTATTTCCATTAGTGGAATTTTTTATTTGAAAGTCAAAAAATCTGTCAGAGGATTGGAACATCCAAGATTTCAATTTGAAAGAGCAAGGTAAGAAATTTCAAAGTATGGAATGGAACGATTTTGAGCAATTTTTTAGCGAATCGCGTTCGTTTCCATATCTTGTTAAATTTTAAAATTTTTTAATTAAATTTCTGTTTCATTTTTGTAAACAGATTTGGTCTTTATGTAGTGCTTTTTGGAATTATATCAATTGATTGGATTGTTTCAATGATTGCAGTTGCAGTTTATCAAATTTACTCTTATGTTTTCTTCATCATTGCTGGAATTACTGCGCTTTATTCTTCATTTTTGGTTTCATTTATTTCACTTTTATGGTTTAAAAATACTCAACCTTTAGCTGATACTAAAATTGAAATTGAAAATGGAAAAGTTTATTAAATTTTTAATCAATTGAACTTTAATTAAAATAAAAAACCGTTAAAGGATTATCAGTAAATTATATTTCAAGAGCAAGTTTATTTGTTCTATTTTTTGCTATAAATTATCAGATTATTCTCATAAAATTACTACAATTATTTGAGATTATTGAGAAAATTGCTTTTATTTCATTTTTCGCTCAATTTAGTATAGTTTTATTGTGATTATTGAAGAATACAGATCGTCTTAAAAATGAAAATTTGTCCAATAAATAAAATTAAAATTTTCATGATTACAATTATTTTGTGTTTTTGTTTTGTGAAATGTGAACTTAGTAAAGGTAAAACATATAAATGAAGACAAATACTCATAATAATCTAACAAACTTTTAAAAACTTCTCAATTGAAATTTTTTTTAAAAAATAACTCATAAAAATAATTTTATGAAAATAATTTTTCTTTTGATATCAGCCGAAATTGTCCTAATTAAAAAAATTACACAATAAAAGTTAGCAACTTCAAAATTTAAAACGTTGAAATAAACAATTCTATTTTGTTGTAATAATAAATTTCCTTAAAACTTTTAAATTTTCAGTTCAGCAAGCTAATGCAAGGAACTCAAATAAATTTCAATCTAGCAATAAAAATAATTTCAATGTTACTGATAATACACAGAATTATGACGTCTTAGCTGATACTATTGAAAATCGGTTGAGTCAGCATGTTTATGCGATGATTGAACATTTCAAAGATTCCGATCCTGTTGGTGAGTTTTTAAGAAATTTGAGAAATTCTGCGGAATTTTATCATTTAGATAAATTCCCCACAGTTTTTAATAAAATTTTTGTTAATTATTTGAAAATATTTTATTTTTAGGACTTCTACTACCAATTCCTGATCCATTAGATATCCCTGATGTGCCTGAAGAAAAATTCACTGGTGGAAGAATATCAATGAAAAATATTCAAGTCGCTGGAATTTCAAAATTTCGAATTATTAAATCAACAATTGAACTTGAGAAAAATGTTCAAGGGTTTTGTCATTTGACTTTTGAAAAATTAAAAATTACTGGAAATTACACTTTAAGTGCTTTAGTTCAAACAAAACGTGGACATTTTACAATAGTATTAAATGAAGTTATAGTTCAAGGTTCAGCTAAATTTATGACAGCTGTAAATGGAAAATTAAGAACTGAAAATATTTTAGCTAAAGTTGATATTGGAAGTAAATTATTTTATTTTGAAAATGCTGGAATATTGGATTATATTATTCAATCAGTTTTAAATTCCGAATCTGTAAGTAAGAAAAATAATCAAAAAATTTATTTTAATAAAAAAAAATTTATTTAAGCTTTTCAACAACATAAAAGAAAAAATTATTCAAAAATCAAAAGCGACAATCAAGAAAATTGTTGATGATAAACTAGATGATACTCTTGCACCTTTGGGTCTCTTACCAAATTCAATTGGTCCTGTTGATTTTGCGATTGCTGAAGCAAGGAAATTGATCCGTAAAAGGTAAGAAAAAATAAAATGCAAACAATTGATTTTTTGTAGACCAAGACATGAAATGTAACTTTCATTAAATTTGTGTTAGTTTTTCCCAAAATGTATGTATTTGGACTTTTCAAACGGCAATGACTAATCAAGTTATTAAATTTTTTAACTTTTTCATAACAATTTTTTTAAAGAATTCTTTTCAAAACTTTTACTTATACAATTTTTTTTATTTTATAGTTTTGATCCATTGAAAATTAATGATTATGAAACCACTGGAATGATTGGATATCGAATCCACAACACAGAATTGAATGGACTTTCAACAATATATCGAATGAAAGATATTGGTGTAAAAATTGAAAAAGGACTGGCTGTCGCTAGTAAGTTATAGTTATAAAAATTAATTTGTTAAGTTCAGAATTTCGTTCAGACAATTTTTTTATATTAATACTTGGCTATAATTTTTGTTATTGAAATTGCATACAAGACAAATTCTAATTAGTTCACTTTTAGCCATTGATTGAATTTGGGAAGGTTTTCAGATATAAACAGTTTGAGTTTACTAAAGTTACGGTCAATTTAACAATACTATTTGTTTAAATTTTTGTGCTGTTTAAGCGTATTGCAATTTGCGATTCGTAAACAAAAAAATTCATCAAAAAACTTTTAGATAGTAATTTTAACGAATAAAAAGGGCATTTTCATTAATGTATTTTTGCCATATGTCATATCATTGAAAATAATTTTTACTTTTGGTTTTTTTCATAAACTAATTTTAAATTTTAATTTGTCTAGATATTGAAATCGGAACAAGTGAATTAAAAGGAAAAGCGTCATGGGAAGTTTCATTTGCAAATGGAATGATAACACGTGGAGGAAAATTCCAATTTACTGTAAACTATTTGAAAATAAATTTAATAGCAATTCAACCTGTTGATTTAAGAAAAAGATTTAGAATTGATGATTTAGAAATTGAATTGGGAAACATTCAAATTTTGTAAGTAAATTTTTTTAGAATTTCTTTTCATTTTTGGACCTTACGTAAATTTGTAAACTAAAGAACTTCACTAATGAATAATATATTTTTTAGAAGCGATGGTTTCGGTACAGCTGACTATTTAATAGAATTTGTCGTCAACACTTTTCCAAATATTATAAGGTATCAAATTATGGATGCATTGAAAAGACCAATAATTCATAGAATTCTCGAATATACAAACCAACATAATCCTGAAAAAGTGTTAAAAGAAAAGCTGAAAGATTATATTGAAAATGGAGCTATAAATTTTGATATTTTCAAAAAAGATGAATTGTGATTTCAATTTTTGTGTTTTAAATTTTATTGCTAAAATTTATATCTGTTAACAAAATAAATCCATCAATTTTTAAAAAAAATTTAATAATTAAAAAGATTCATTGTCAGCAAACTGAGAGTTCTCTATGATTATCAACGATTTTTCGAGAAAATATTGTTATTTAGCTGACCATGTATTAATTTGAAAATTCCTTTTAACTGTAAAATTTCTTTGCTTTAAAATAAATATACATTTATCATTTATAATTAGCGCATTTTTGCAAAAAAATACGCTATTAGGCTCACGATGGCTGGCTGTATGTGACAGTGATAACTCGGCAACGGTAAGTCGTGGAGAGGTGGTTGATAGCTTGTTAGAAAGGTCTTGACGTGTAGGTAAGCCATCAAAGAGTTTTTTTGGGAAAGTGTTGACCCAAGGGTGGTCCACCACATGCATGTCCATCACATGGAGCAAAAAAATTTTTTCACCAAAAAGTCTTAAAATGTCATAAAACGTCGAGAAAACCTGTCAAAACTTTTTAAAAAAATATATCAATCTCGACACCTTGGATGGTCAAACGATTAGAGCGCATTTTTGCCTAACAGATCAGTGTTTGATAACAAAATTTCACATATTTTTAGTCCTATTTTCTTAGCGACATGTCAATTTTTTTTAAAAAATTTTGACAGGTTTTCTTTACGTTTCATGACATTTTAAGACTTTTTGCGAGACATGTGATGGAATGCATGTGGTGGACCACCCTTGGATCAACACTTCCCCAAAAAAACTCTTTTGATGGCTTACCTACACGTCAAGACCTTTCTAACAAGCTATCAACCACCTCTCCACGACTTACCGTTGCCGAGTTATCACTGTAACATACAGCCAGCCAGCCAGCCATCGTGAGCCTAATAGCGTATTTTTTTGCAAAAATGCGCTAAAAAATTGACATGTCGCTAAGAAAATAGGACTAAAAATATGTGAAATTTAGTTATCAAACACTGATCTGTTAGGCAAAAATGCGCTCTCATCGTCCGTCCATCCGCGTCGAGATTGATATATTTTTCTCCTGGTTGTTGTGTTTTTAGCGCATTTTCCATCATATTTAGAAAAAAGCGCTATTGTGCCCACTTTGTCCGTCTGTCCGTCTGTCTGTCTTCGTAACTAGTCTTTCCAGAAACGGTTTTTTTTTAAACTTTTTGCACCAATCTATTGGTTCTGACTTTGAGACCGGTGTAACGGAAGCTTTCCGCGAAATTCGTTCTCCATGCCGAGCTATGACATGCATATGGTGGACGTCCACCATACGGACCAAAAAAACTTTTTTCACCAAAAAGTCTTATAATAATATCATAAAACATGGAAAAAAACATGTAAAAATTGAAGCGTACAATAAGATGGCATAAAAAGTTTTTAGATTGGTGTTGAGCCAAGGGCATGCATGTGGTGGTTGTCCATCACATGAACCAAAAAATTTTTTCATCCAAAAATCTTAAAATGTCATGAAACGTCGAGAAAACATGTCAGAAGTAGTTTTTGGACATTTAGACCCAAGTGTATGTTTTAGGTTGTACAGTCTTCAAAAAAGCCGGAATAAATTTTTTTAAACTTTCAATGAATTTGAAACAAAACTAATCTGTTGTGAGAAAATGCGCTTTTAACACGTCACTGACGGTTAATATTACTGATTTTTTATTTTTATTGCATGAATTTAAAGATACTTTGAAATTTTTATTTAATTTAAACAAGTACAGCTATTCATTTTTTTTTGAATCAAGAATTTTTGAAAATAGCATACAGCCCAAAGCTTAAACGAATTGCCAACTGTATACAAAAAAAATCTTCTCACTTTCAAAGTCTAATTTTTTGTGTTGCCAGAATAAAAGAAGCTTTCGTACTTGAACTAAAAATATCTTATTCATATATCAAGTCTAAAGTCGAAAGTTTTGAAAAAAATTCTTTTACCATTTAACTATTGGTGTAGGTTTTCAATTCTTTTGAAATGCTCAACTAGTTCGTTGGATGCGAATATTTGATAGAATAACAAATAAAATAAATTCATATCCATAAATTTCCAATTCCAACAAATCAATATTTATTCTTATTTACAATCCACACTTTTCCCTTCTAAGTCTAATGTATTCATCTCTTTTATCTTTTCTCATAATTTCATAAAGTGTTCTCGTCTTAACTTTTCTCGGCATTGTTTTTGATAAATAATACAAAATGAAATCATGAAATGGTACATAGAAACTAAATTCATCTCTTAAAATTCCTTTCAAAATTAAATTTGCCATATAATCTGGATCATTCATTTGCACAAATTTATCATACATTAAATTATTATAAAGATCTGATAAACCATCATTAGTTTGAACGAAAGAAGGATGAACTGAAGTTGTTTTTATAAAATCATCGTAGCCATAAAAACACATTTCTTCTCTCAGAGCTGCAATAAAACCGGCGTTCCCATATTTTGTTGTGCAGTAGGTCACAGCATTTGGACAAGTATCGAGAAATTGTGTTGATGAAATTCCAACAATATGACCTCGTTTTTGTTTTATCATATCAGGAAGAAACGCTCGTGCAGTCTAAAAAATTTATATAGTAAATATTTTTCCAAAATAGTTTGTATAATTTGCAAAATAACAACTTTTTCTTACCCAAATGTAAGAAGTTAAATTAACATCAATAATATTTTGATAAGCTTCATCATTTCCTTCAAGCAAAGAATTTTCAAGACCTAATAATCCAGCATTATTAATTAAAATATCTACAGTTCCAAGAGTAATTTTTATTTCTTTATGCAATCTTTTTACTTCTTCAACTTTTGACACATCACAACGGAATGCTTTGACTTTTATATTTTTATATTTTTCACTAATTTCAGCTGCTGTTTTTGACCCAATTTCTAAATTTCTACTTGCAATTGCAACATTACAGCCAACTTCAGCAAATTTAAATGCTAAAGCACGACCTATACCTTGTGAACCGCCAGTTATTAAAACTAATTGTCCGCGAACATCCTTGAGCTTTTTTGGTATCCAAAATGTGAGCAGAAATTTCACCAAATGTAAAAGTGATAAAGAAATCACCAACAACCAAATTCTTAAATATCCAAAAAGAGAAATTTTGCCTTCTGAAGAATTCATGTTTATTGTGAGACTTTTGAAACGAAACTGAGATGAAGAGATATTTTTTCTTCTTCAAAACTCATAATAAAAGTAGAAATAAACAAGTTTTGTTTAGAATTTATAATGAAGTTTTTTTGTGTGTTATGATCATAACAGTGTGTATTGTGAAGAAGACAACACTCAAGCGTGACCTTGATAAATTTTTAAGAATCATTGAACTTGAGTTTAACTTTAATATTGTTAATTAACGCAAAAGATTTTTAATAAATGGTAATTATGGAATTAATCGAAGTTTTTATTATTTATAAAGATTCTTGTGCCTTATGTGTTTTGTACTTTAAATTTTTTTAGACTAAGTTTTTAGCGCATTTTTGCAAAAAATACGCTATTAGGCTCACGATGGCTGGCTGGCTGTATGTGACAGTCATAACTCGACAACGGTAAGTCGTGGAGAGGTGGTTGACATCTTGTTAGAAAGGTCTTGACGAGTAGGTAAGCCATCAAAAGAGTTTTTTTGGGTAAGTGTTGACCCAAGGGTGGTCCACCACATGCATGTCCATCACATGGATCAAAAACATTTTTTTTTCACCAAAAAGTCCTAAAATGTCATGAACCGTCAAGAAAACATGTCAAAAAAATTTTTAAAAATAATTGACATGTCGCTAAGAAAATAGGACTAAAAATATGTGAAATTTTGTTACCGAACACTGATCTGTTAGGCAAAAATGCGTTCTAATTGTCCGACCATCCAAGACGTCGAGATTGATATATTTTTTTCATTAAAAATATTTTCAATAATTCTAAGTTTTGTTCATTTTTAGCGCATTTTCCATCAGATATAGAAAAAATCAGTAATATTAACCGTCAGTGACGTGTTAAAAGCGCATTTTC
>CM031382.1:1779794-1863615 GCA_018290095.1 Polypedilum vanderplanki | reverse complement strand
CCGAACGGTTTCAGACTCTGCGATTTACAGAATCTTACAATAAATTTTGTTGATTTGAAGTAACGGTTTAGTAATATTCAAAATATTTGAAGTTCCAATATTTGCCGTTGGTGGCGCTGCAATCGTTTTCGCAGCTAACTTCGCTTGTTTACATTTTTCATTTTGGAAATTTAAATTCGTAATTTCTGAATTAATGCAATCAGTGACAACATTCTAATAAAGAATGCCGCCAATAACTCGATAGCACAAATCAAACACAACAAACCGGAAGTCGCTAGCTATTATAATTTTCGAGATCTCGCGCCTCACCAGCCAGCCAGCCAGCCAAAGTGAAGATATAAGCGGCATTGTTGTTCCCAAAATGCGCTAAAAAGGGCTTAAGAATTTTTCAATAAAATTTGAAACCAACCGCATTCCAATGCTTTTTGAGTTAAATTTTCTATAAATTTCTAATTTTTAAAGGAAAGCTGCGCCTTTAAAATTTGTCACTGATCATTGATTTCATTAATTAATTCATAACAAAATTCGTTATTTTTAGCTTGAAATAAAAATTTAAAAAAATTCAATTCACTAACAAAATCGGATAACCGAAACTTTATTAATAACAAAAACCGTAAAATTAAGTATAGAGAATTTTTCTTATTTTTTTACATTTTCAATCTTTCATATTTAAATTTTAATGACTTTTAGATTGCTTTTAAAAAGTTTGAAATTAAAGTTTTTTTTTAATTTAAAAATTGTTAAATAAATTTACTTGACATTTAAAGTTAAATTACTTCTGTTTTATTTTCTTCTGTCTCAATTTTATTAATTTTGGAACAATTTGTAATAACTATAAAAAAAATTAACCATAAATCTAACAATGCACTTTTTAAAAAATATTCACCTTCTGTCTGAAAACAAAAGAATTTTCTCTATTTACTCTCTCTTTTGTCAGAAAATTCTCAATAATAAAACATGTGATCATGTGATTGAGAAAATAAAAATACATTTTCTCTTATACTCTTTTTTTGCAATGAGAAATAAGTGCAGTTTATAGAAAACTTTAATACAACTACGATTTAAATAAAAAATAATCTTTAATGTTTTCTTATCTATTTTAAAAACAATAATAATATAAAATATCTAGGGTTCGGACTTGCATGCATGTAGTCAAGTGCATGCGCATGTAATTTTGCAAGTTACATGCAAGTTAATTTACTTTAAAACATCTCTAATTATTTCAAATATTATTAAATTTAGTCAAAATTTTATCAAATTCATATGAAAGTCAATGATTTTTAAATTTACATAGTTTTGGACCGAACTAAATTTAAACTGAATGAATTAGAGACATTTTCAAGTAAATTAACTTGCATGCAACTTGCAAAATTACATGGATGCAAGTCCGAATCCTAAAAAAAAACTCTAAATATTTTTCAATTCATAAGTGTGTTTTAGTAAATAAAATAATTCGTTTTTATTTCCTTATCTAAAATGTGATAAGACAAAGAAAATTTTAAAATGAAAATTCCTAATTTTTATTATAGTTGACATGGCTTTAATTATAATTAAATTTTATGTTCAATCACTTTAAAGTGTTCTAAAAAACATTTTGTTAAAGTGAAATTACAAAAAATAAATTTTTTAAAAGAAGTTTTTATTCCTAGCAGTAAATAAAAAATTTCATTCACAAGTGGAAAAAATTCATCGATGTTCAATTTATAATAAAAATATTTGTGGCTGTGTTTTTAAATAGTTTTTTACTATTGTTTGCACTTTTTTTGAAATTGGACAAAAAATTTACAACAAAATGAATGACACTGAAATGAATTGTGATGATAGCGAGTAAATTTTTTTCTATATTTTGATTTTCTAGTAGTTTAATATAGACCAGCCAGTCATTTCTCGCTGCAACATCAAAATATCAGCAAAAAATTTAATATAAATGTTTTTATTTAATTAATGCAAAGTGTGTTACGATCTAAAATTGTCGTGTTTAGTCTTCTAATAAGTTCTATGCCAAATGAATTTAAACTAATACTAGTTAAATGGTTCAAACCCAAATCAATGACTGAAGATTTCTTATATTATTTTCAAAAGAATTATCAGAAAGATGCGTTATTTAATTAAATGGTAAAAGAATTTCTTCCAAATAATTGCAATTTTCAAAAGATTTATGATTGATTGTAGTTAAACCAGAAAAGGAAACAATGAGATATCTTAGGTATAAAAATTAATAACAAACGATAGACGGGATATTTTTAGTAAATTGAATGTCAATCCATACCCGAATTACACTGTCATTAGTTGTATTTTGTGGTAATGTTCCTAAACATCATTTTAAGAATTATTAATTTGTAACTTGGTAAAATGTAAAAATTACCTCCAATTCTAACAAATTCTTGTCCCAAAGGATTAAAAATTTTCATATCACAACATACTTCACTTTTAACCCATAAATTTGAATAATTGCAATGAATAAAAGATGCGTTAGGTAAAATAGTTGTTTCATCTGCTGGTTCTGTTGTTGTAAAACTTTCATCATAATTAACAAAACAAGGTTCAAATGCATCGTTTGCTTTTTATAATACTCGCATCTAATGGAACTTCCATCGCCTGTCAATTGATTTGCTCGTTGTTCATTGAAATTATCAAAGTTTGCAAATGAACTTGAAGCATCATTGTTAGTTATGATATTTAAAGGCTTTTCTGCAATATCTTCGGAGTCTTCTCGTTTATTAAAGGTAAAGTTGCACTGATAATTTAACAACTGATGAATATTATCACATCGCGGTTTTTATTTTTTGACCTTGATCATGCAAGATTGAAAATTGTATCACTAATAATAGTATCAATGTTTTCATGTTGAAATTTCCTTTTTTTACTAAAAAAATTATTGTTTAAAAAAGTGAATTTATATTAAAATGTTATCAATAAATTACCTTTTTTATCATTGACTAAAAATTGCAAGTGATTTTAAAAACAAATTGTCATTAATAAATTAATAAAGACATGAAAATCCTATAAATTATAAAAGAAAGTCATATTCTAGAGAAGGATTTTATTAATCTTAAATTGATAAAATATTACTAGGAAATTTTAAAATTCATTTGAAATTGTCTTAATTCTAATTTTTTATCATATTTCCGTTGCTAAATTAATTTGTGACTTTTTAGTAAATCAGTAGTTATCTATTCTTCTAGCTTTCAAGTAAATACAGTTTCAATTATACTCCTAACGTATATCTGATGGTATTATGATACAACAGACATTAATTTATATGACTTGTATGTTATTCTAATAACTTTACTTGCTTAATATGAAATCTATACACACTAAATTAAATAAATTTTATTTAAGTAGATTAAAAACACCAATTGACTAAAATTTAGTAGAATTTTTCAAAAAAGTATTAACAAAAAAATCAAAGAATAATTTGAAGAGTCTTTGTAATTAATATTTATTAATTGTGACTTGATTACAATTAATTTTAATTTTAACAAATTAAATTTACTATAAACTAAATTTAAGAGTAAAAATTGTCAAAAAAAGATCAAATGTTGGATTTTTTAAAATTTAAATCAGTTGCTTGATTTATGCATGTAAAATACACTTTGACATGTCATACTTGAGCAAAAATCAAAGTATTGTAGAATGCCAACTCAAACTCTTCTCTACTCAAGTTATACTGCTGACAGGATTTGCTTTCTAAAACAACATTACACTTACATTTAAATTTTTATGTATTTTAAACTTACTGTAATTTATTTAAACAAAACTAATAAAAAAATCATAAATTTAATTTTTTCCTTCTATTTTCAATATATTGATCTCTAGTGTCTTTTCTAAGTGCCTCATAAACTACTCTCGTTTTCACATGTCTTGGCAATCGATTTGAGGCATAGCACATCAGAACATCATAGCAAGGCACATTCACATAAAATTTATCCTGCCTTATTCCTTTCACGATCATGTCAGCAATTTCATCAGCATCATTTAAGACGAATACATTTTCATTAAAAATCCCATTATGAAGTTTGGTCAATTCAGGATTTGTTTCAATAAAAGTTGGATGTACAGCAGTGCATTTTATAAATTCATCATAGCCATAGAAACACATTTCCTCTCTTAATGAATTAATGAATCCGGTGTTTCCGTATTTTGTTGTGCAATATGCGACCATATTGGGAAAAGTATCAAGAAATTGTGATGATGAAATTGCAACAATATGTCCACGCTTTTGACGAATCATATCAGGGAGAAATGTTCGAGCAGTCTGAAAATATTAATATATTTTAAAAGTTTAAATTAAGTTTGTTATCTTGATAGAAAATATAAAAAAATAACAGATTTGAGACTAAAACCATAAGGTGGTTTCAGTGAAAAAATCAAGGATGTGAAACAGCTCTCAATGCCTTCTTTAAAAACAAAATAAGATTATAAGTCTGTAGTTACAAAAAAATTTCAAAAAGGATTTTTATTAAATTCGAATTGTCTATCATTCAGCTATTCTGCTGTTAGGATCTTTTTAAAAAATTTCTTCGAAAACTTTCATATTATTAATACAATTCATTTTTGTTATTCAGTCTCTAATTTATGTTGTGATATTGCCTTGCTTAGACTTTTTTGAAAACAAAATAATAAAATAATCTTTTATGCTTCATTGAAACATTTAAAATAAATTTGTGAATTTTGTCAAATTCAAACCTGTTTCTGTTTATAAACAACTTCAACTTTGAAAATTCACAATAAAAAAATATTTTTTTGAAGATATAGAAATAATAATAATTTTTATGTTTATGGACTTTAATAAAATAAAATAACATAATAACTGAATTTTTAACAAAATTACAAAAGACAATTAAACAAACCAAAAAGTGAGAATTTCTAAAATTTGTAAATTTTCGAAAAATTTCAATATTTTTATTTAAGGTATTAAATAAGTTCATCATATTTCATACAAAATTATTAAATTTTTCTGAATCTTTATTAATAATTAATAAAAAATTTAAGAAAAATGTATTTTCGAACAATCCTCAATACATTAAAATAAATTTATTTTATTTTTCGAAAACTTGACATTTATAAATTTTTAAAAACAAATTTCTTACAAACTTAATTTTTTTCCATACAATTAAATTTTGTTATCCATTTAACAATGTCCACACTTTGGTGTTGAAAAAACAAACAACTACTAATAAAAATCTTTTCTGAGGTGTGTCACTTGAAGTTGACAGTTTCATATTAATTTGCTGTTGTTTGTTGCAGTTTTTTTGTGTAACTTTTATTCGAATTTTTTTATATAAAAAAATTATTATGTCACATTTAAAAATTGTCATTTAAATGCTCAAGGTTAAAAGTTGATCAAAGAAGCTACAAAAACACTGATTGACACTTAAGTTATTGAATGGATTTCATTTTATTATCGTAATATAAAAACCTTCAAATTAATGACCATTTATTTTATTTATGATGGACGGAAATTCCATTTATTGATAAAAGTAACAGGAAAACAATATTTAGAGCTTTTATTTGAGCTTTTATCATAAATTCAGAGATTTTTTTATTATACTTTATATAATCATGGATATTTTTCTACTTTTCGTTTCTAGAGGTTTCTATCATAGTTTGGAATAGTTGTTTATCGAATTTTTCCTTGCATTTTTTGTTATGAGAATTTAAAAAAATGGTGAAAACTTAATAAAAACAAGTAGGGTAAACGTTCCTAATTATGGACAGTTTTTCGGATTTTGATTTTCAATCATAAATATCTCTCTTGTGTGAAGAATTGTAACAAAAACGTCTTTGTTCATCTAGTAAGATTCATAAACTTTAAAAGTATTTTTAATTTTTTAAATTTGAAATATGGAAAAAAATTCACTTTAAATACATTAAACAATTTTTTAATAAAATGAGCAAAAAGATTGATTTAAATCTGCACAATGATTTATATTATCTATATTTGATAAACTTGAGATTGATTTCACTGTGAAAACTGTTTTTTTTTGATGTATGTCTGTGGTGACCAAACTTTTTAGATGTATTTCATTCTTTTAAAATTTTTGTTTTTCTTCGAAAATTATCTTTAATTTTATGATAGAGTTCCCTTTCCGCAATTTAATATTAATATAATTTTCAAAATTAAATAAAATTTTTAGAATTCGAAAATTGAGAACTTTTTAGTTAATTAATTTTTCTTTTGTTTGATAGTAAACCTTGCATCACAACATGCATAAACAATGAATAAAATTAGAAATTCTAGAACATATAAACATCCTTGTTTAAAAATATATAATTTTAAGTTTTTTTTCTTCACTAAAAAATCCATGCAAACGGAAAATTCCATTTGCTATGATGAGTATATTTCTATTAAAACATAACTGGTTTGCATATTTTTTAAAAGAAATTTTTTATTCTTACCCAAAAATAAGAAGTTAAATTAACATCAACCATTTTTTGATAAGTTTCATCATTTCCTTCTAAAAGTGAATGGTCAACACCAAGCCAACCAGCATTATTAACTAAAATGTCCACAGTTCCAAGTGTCTTTTTTATTTCTTTTTGTAAATTTCTAACTTCTTCTGGTTTTGACACATCACATGCAAATGCCCAAACGCGCACATCTTTAAATTTTCCACCAATTTCAGCTGCTGTTTTCATTCCTACATCTAAATTTCTACTTGCAATTGCAATATTACAGCCTGATTTTGCGAATCTGAATGCTAAAGCACGACCTATGCCTTGTGAACCGCCTGTTATTAAAACTAATTGTCCGCGAATTCTTTTCCATTTTTTTGGTATCCAAAATGTAAAAGCTAATTTTACTAAATGAATAAAGGTAAGAAAAAATGCAAGAAAATGAAGCTTTGCTTTACTAAATTTTGACGAGTTATTAAACATGTTGCGCGCACGAAAGATGAAAATAAACTGAAACAAATGTGCGACAGTGAAGATGAGGGAAAATTTATGGAAATGAGATACGTCTACATGAAGCGATCAAAGTGATATGAACTTGTGCTATTAGATTATAAATAATGGTTAAATTGGTTTTTTGAAGGCAATTTTGTAGAGATTTTTATTTTAAGTAACTTGAGTTACATGCAGGTTTGTAAATATTTTAATATGTTACAAAAAATATATGAATTGATAAAAATGAATGTAGTCGTTTTAAAAAGTATTTATTATATAATTTGAAAATAATTCAAAATTTAATTTTTTAATGCAAAAATAAAATAAATGAAAGTTATTAAAAAATTTAGAAATATAGCTATACAAAATAATAACAAATGAAAACAGATTTTTTAAAATTTATTAAAAAAATGTTTCAAAAGAAAACCACATAATTAAAGCTTCTGAATTTGCTAACTAAGTTTTCTTCTTTCCTTAATATTTTTTAATATAAAAACAACTTAATGCAAATATTTTGTATCGCCTAAAAAGTAGAGATCGATAGAATTTTAAATGATTATGAAAATTATTAAAGTCAATGTTTTATAAGATTATGCAAAAAACCTCAATTCGTTATTTCAATTTTGTTGATAGTTTAAGTAAAATTTAAGGCGAAGACTCTTCAATTAATCGTTGGTTAAATTTAATTACATAGAAAATTGTGATTTTTCTAAAAGAATTCTACAAATGTTATTTTTGTGAAGAATCGTAAAACTCAATGATTAATTACAAAATAGGCAACAAATTGAAGTGTCTATGCCTTTTTTTAAAATTCCACTAAAAATCTTTACTTCGAAAATTTACTAATTAGCATTTATAATTCTATAGACCTCTCTTTTAAATGATATAAAATATTCGCATTGTGAAGTTTTGTTTTGAAATTCATAAGTTTAAAAATTGAACCATTAAGACGATGTCAGAAACCCTCTTTTAAATTTGAAACTATTGTTCCATTTATTGATGGTATTAAAGTTTACTAAAGTTTTCTCTCGATAACAAGAGCTGGCTTTTATATTTAAAAGTCCTGATTTTTACTAAATTATTGTTTATTTTTTGTATATAAATTCTGTTGAACTAACTATTGATAGACGACTATGTTTACTTGAATTTCCTAATAATTTTTGCTTTTTCTTCAATAACTTTTTCTTACAAAAAACTAATAAAATTTCTCAATTAAGTGTTAAATCATCTTCAAATCCACTCATAAATTTTTTGACTCTTATTATATATAAAATATATATGTTAAACAACAAGCAATTTTTTAATCTAGAACTTATGCTATAAAACAAAAATTAAGTAACTACCAACCAGATAGATATGTTAATCATAAATTCCGTATTTTATTAACTTTACAACCGATGATTTGACAAAAAAATCAAAAACGTTTTAAACAAAAAACGTGAGGTGAGTCACATGTATGAAAAAGATAAAGGCGATGAGAAAATGAATGAATGAAAGAAAAAGATGAGACAGAAGAGAAGTAAATTATGCAAATATGTTAATGAATCTACAACTAATAAAAAATTAGCATATGGAAAAATTGAAAGAAATGGAAATGTTCTAAAATATAAGAAAAGTTTTGGAGAAATATTTATTTCATTTTGTTGGGTAATGAAAATGAAATTAGAAAAATTTAATTTTCATTTTGTAAAAGAAACTAAAATTTCTCTTATCCCTTGGGCCTAAGATTCATTTCACTATTTTTAAGAAAATTTATTTGGTTTTAAAATCATTTCTACAAAATGCAATAATATATTTCAATTGCGTTATATAACGAGTTGGAATTTCTCCTTTCTGTCTGAATAATTTGCCATTCGATAACAGAATATGAATAACTTCATAAAAATGTTTTTCTTATTTTATATATTCAAAAGAAACATATAAAGAAACTGCATACTGACAAATGTTTGTTTGTATATTTTCTAAGCACGAATAATATTCATAAGAACTTTCTAGAAATCATCAAAAAAACCAC
The DNA here is from genome assembly GCA_018290095.1 of Polypedilum vanderplanki. Taxonomy (NCBI): domain Eukaryota; kingdom Metazoa; phylum Arthropoda; class Insecta; order Diptera; family Chironomidae; genus Polypedilum; species Polypedilum vanderplanki. The sequence goes on along the minus strand of CM031382.1, from coordinate 1,854,710 downwards.
TGAAATATCATATTATTTGATAGTGTTGTTATAGTTGAAAACAAAGAACGAAACTGGATATTGTATGATTTAAAAACTTGAGCAGTTTAGTGCCTTGATAACCGAGAGGTTAGGGCACTGGCTCTGAAAGCTAGGTAGGTAAAGATCCCTGGATCGATCCCAGCCTATGCATTCAAACATTTGTAATATTTTAATACCTTGAGTGCTTAGCAATAGTGGAGATAAGTTGATTTTCGGACTCTGAACGAAAAGTTTTCAAGGGAACGGTACAATTGTCACTTGGAAGATAGTGCGTTGGAATGAGAGCCCTTGAAAAAATCGGATAAGTTCGGAGGAAGATTGCCAATGCGTTTTCACAATTGCATTCTGAAGCTCGTCCAGACATGGAAGATAAATTTATCTAGCTAGGGAAACTTTTATTCGTCCGATAAGTGACACTGTAGTTACCTAGCGACATGAGAATTAAGGGAGGAAAATCTTGGCTTATCTACCTGTCCAAGCTGTAATTGTTTGATGCAATGAAATAAGTCAAGAGACATCTAATGTTAAAAAAACTAAAGTGTTGACTTTTTTCAATAACGATTTCAAGGGGTTAAAACTTTTATAATTAATATAAAATATCAGCAAAAATTTTTTTGTTTAACAGGTTTCTTTATTCAAAATATTAAAATTTACTAACAAAATTTTTAATACTTTTCAACAAAGATCACATAAGAATATCGTGTGTCTTCGCCCAGAAATAAAAATATTTTAAAAACAAACAACTGGATTTTTTTAAAATTTAGAAATTTCATCGGTTTTTTCTATATAATTTTTTTTAAAAAAATTCAAAATTTGAAGCTGAAACTCGCAAAAAAAATTGCGCACAACTTTAGTTTTCATTTTGCAATAACACAACAAAAACATCATCTTTCATCATTTTGAGTATGCGAATTTATATTTTTTGCTATACCTGATTCCCTTGTTTATTTTTGAAAAAATTATAAATACAAAACAAATTTTTTTGGTCACTTTTAAAAACAAATCAATAACAGCTAGCAACAAACATGTTAGATAATAGACAAGAGAGCTTTTGTATGATCTCATGGAAGTATGATAATAACAATATCTTCCTCGCAAATTTTTATAACTTTATTTTTTTAACTCATATAAAAATTTTAATCATAATATTTTTTATGGTTTTTAGGGTTAATTTTGCCAAGGTTTTTATTTTATATCTTTTATGCATTTTAAATTTTTTGGCAAATTGATTTTCTGTTTTTTGACCTTCGATTTATATTTCCTTTGCATTTCTTTCATCAACTCTTTCCATGATATATTCAAAAAAACATCTCATCTTTCAACCTTGACTTTCTTATATATTTTTGTTTTAGTGACTGAATTTTCTTTGAGTCATTAGTGAGCACAAACAAAACAAGTTTTAACAAGCAAGCATTCATGTTAGCAGCTGCAATGTTTTTTCCATGTAGAAATCAATTTGAAGTTTTTAAAATTCTTTAACGTTTTTCTTAAAAACTTTAATAAATATTAATGATTTTGAATTTCTTTATTGCTAAGAGTTTCCCTTTTTTTGAAAATTTTATTTTTTACTAAAGATTCAATAAACCGAATATTGAATCTTCTTTTCAAAAAATTATAAAAATTTTTATTATGATTTTCATAACAAAATCAAGAGGTGAGAACTCTATCAAAAAAGTATCAATAATTTGTATGGGATTTATGATATTTTTCATGAAGTAACCTGGAAAATGAAATTTCTTAAAAACTACTTTATGAAAATATCAAAATTCCTACTTCTTGACATACATAAAAGTATGTTTTTCATGGAAAATTTTTTTTAATAATTTCTTTTAGTTTTTTTTTTCTTTTTTAAATTCATTTTCAATGTTATCATCAAATTTGTTTATTCATGATTAGCAGTATTAAAGTAAGGTTTTCCGGCGGTTCTCCAAACTATTTCTTGCACAAAAGAACTCTCAATAAAATTATAATAAAAGACATTTATGATTAGGTATTTATGTATATAGTGAATGCATAGGGGTTGCATAGACAAAATTTATATAAATGAAATATATGAATAGATCAATCTAGACATAAAGCAACATTATATTCAAGAATTGAAATTTAACTGCATTTAAATATTTAAAAATTTTGGATGTCTTTTAATTTCAAATGAATTATTTCAATAATTAAATACTTCGATGATCTTCTGAGTACTTAGTAAGTGCTGACATAATGACAGCAAACGAGAGGGAAAAACTCTTTAGAAAAATTATGTTTACGAATTTTAATGAATGAAAAATGTATGAAACTAAAGATATTTATGAATGAACTAATAAACTAGACAAATTGAACGATTGATTTTTTTTCTATGAAATATTTAGTAAATTTGAAGTGTGCATGCAAAAATAAAATGTTCAAATTAAATTTTGCGTTTATTGTAACGCAAATATTTCCGTTTTTATTATCAACTATTTAAAGTAATATATTTTTCAAGTAAAATTGGTGATGAATATATGATTATTATTACAGATTTTGAGTGTTGATAATAAATACTCAAATACTTTATTAAAAATAATAAAATAGCGACTTAAATCTACTAATCAACAATAATAATCGCCGAATTTATATGCATTTTTGCATATTTCTTGGCTAAAATTTATTTTCCAATAGACCTCAAAATTAATTAACTTCGATCGAAAAATTAAATATTTTTTTTTTCATGATTGAATTTAGCAAATTTCTGAAACATTTTTAATATAATAAAACTTTAGCCTATCAGCAAAAATGACAAAAAAGAAATATTTCCTTATTATACTCTAACTATGGAATATTTCTTGATGGCTATATATTTTACTTTTAAAAAACAAATATTTTTCAATAGGATCCTTATTCACAAGTAAGTCAATATTAAACTAAAAAAATTGATGCAAATTGTAGATAAGTACATGAAAACGCATTTAATTAATTTTACAGCTAAACAGCTTTTAATTTTTTTTTAAAGGTTTTTAAAAAATAAATTGATTTATTTACGAAGTCTTTTCATATTTAAAATTTTTTTTTTGTTTTTTACACATCAAAGTTCAAAAAAATTTAATTTTCAAGTATTCAAAATCCTTAAAATTTCTTCAACTTTAATTCTTTCACAAACATAAATTTTTTCACCACCCAATGATAGTTTAGTTTGAATATTTCTTTCACTTCTTGCTGATCCATGAATTTCTTTACAATTGGTTTGATCGATTATTAATTTTGCATTATTTTTATTTACTCCTGATCCTGGTAAAATTAACAAATTAACTTCATCAGCAACTTTTTTAATCAATTTTAAATTTTCAATTCCTTTTTCAGCAGTTGACTCAAAACCGCTTGTTAAAATTCTTGTAAATCCCAAACTTGCAATTTTTCTCACATTATCATCAATTTTTTCAATTTTTGTTTCATCAAAAGCTCTGTGAAATGTTGCTGGTTTTTCATGTCCCCAAATTTGTAAAAGTTTGCGACAACTTTCTTCATCGATCTCAAAGCTTTCATCTAAAGCTCCAAAAACAATGCCATCAGCATTATGTGATTTAAAGTATTTAACATCTTCAATCATTGCTTCAATTTCTTCTTGTGAATAATTGAAATTTCCACCACGAATGCGAATCATTACGAAAAGTTTTGTTTTTGTGTTTTCGGTCTGAAAGAATTTGAAAAAAAATTTTGAGAATAAATTTTTTAAGATTTTGGTTCAAAATAAGAAAAAGAAATTTCTTCAAGAAAGCATAAAATTAGATAATTTTAACTAACAAATTTTGATAATCTTTTATCAAAATTTTAAACTGTTTTCAAAATGCTGTTATTATTTAAGTTCACTAATACTTCATATTTTAAAGCAGTCAACGAGTTTTTATTACATTCAAAATTTGCATAAAAATCATTTCGTATAATCAGCAAAAATTATACAAATTTATTTAATGCATGAAAAACAAACATTTGATATTAAAAACAAAAATATCCAATGAAAACCATTCATTGTGATATAGACCGCACCTCTTGATTAGTGTATGGATGATTCTTTAAATCATTTGTTTTACTTGAAAATTTTGTAGATAAACTAATGTTTTTGAGAGATCGTTCATGAAATTGTAATAGTGTTGAAAAACTATCATTTTTCATGCAGTCAGCTTGCCCTTCAACGCTGTTTTAAATTTTCGTCAAATTTTTTTCTCAACCAAATATATTTTTACCTAATTTTTTTAATCAATTTTAATAAATATTGACCTCTATCAATTTTGTTAACTTTTTATTTGTACTAAAAAAATTTTTAGAAAAAACTAACAATTCTTTTAGCTCCTTCAAACAGTCCTAAACTTGGAGTCAATCCAGCTTCTGAAAGTGAGCTACAAAGCTCAATACGATCAGCTCCTCCTAATACTGCATATTGAACCGACTCAAGTGAATCAACACAAACTTCTAATTTTATCATTTTTTATTTTTTTTATAAAACCACTGCTACTTTCAAATAAGTTTAATTTTGATTCTACAATTTTTTGAAATGAGGCTGATGACAAAAATAAATCTGAATGAAACAAAAAAAATTGTTAAAAATCTTTAGAAAAAAATATTTTTCTATAAAATTAAAATTTTTGTAAGGAAAATAAGCTAGTAAATTTATTTAGAATTTTTTTGAAAAAGCGGGCAAAATAAAAACAAAGAACTCATAAACTAGATGTTAAAGGGTATTGAACTATAGAGTAAACATTTACATTTTTTACTTTTGTTACTAGCCCTCTAATTTTATATTTATTTTTGTTTAAAAAATTCAAAAAACACATTTTAAGAAATTTTTTTAAAAAATGCAAACTGAAAAGAAAATTACAGAAGTAAGTTTATGATAAAAGTTAAATTTTGAAACTATCCGAAAAGTTTTTTTTAAAAATTTTAAAATATTAATTTTGATCTGATGAAATATTTTTAAAAAAATTATTTTTAGTGCGTTTTACAGTAAATTACGATATGAATAAAAAATTTTTAACTTAAACAATATTAATTTCATCAGCAAATTAGTGAAAATTTTTAAATTCTTTGTTATTTTATTTTAGATTGCTGGTGATGAGCATGATAATCAAACTTCATCAACGTTTGTCATAGAAGGCGAAGGACATACATTAGGAAATATTTTGAAAAACATCATTTCTAATTAGTAAGTTGAAAAATTTTGTTTTAAAATTTAAAAGTTATTGAAAAATGATTTTTAATTTTATTCAAATATTTGTAATTAAAATTTTTATTACTTTCTAGTGCTGATGTACAATTTTGTGGCTACACACTTCCTCATCCAGTTGAAAATAAAATTCATTTTAGAATTCAATCAACAGGAAAAACAAAAGCAATTGAAATTCTTAAAAGAGGACTTGAAGACATAAAGTTTATTTGTGACACAGTCTTAGAAACTCCAATGTAATTTTTTTTAATGCTGATTAAAATTTATTTTTTATTAACAAGTTTTTAAAAATTCTCTGCTGTATTTGCTTTATTTGTATTTTCAGTCACAATTTATTTTTGGTCTTTGCTAGTTGAATAAATTTTTAGCCCATTTGAAAGCATCTTTCCAAGTTTGTTTGTGCAATTTCAATTCTTTTCCTTCATCAAATTTAATATTTAATGTACTATCGCCATCACCACCATCATTTCTTACAATTTCAAATAGTTTTTCACCCAAACGACTTAGTGTAAAATCTTCAGCAGTTTGAGTTATAATTTCTGGTTTTGCATGAATTAATATTTTAGTCAACCGACTTCCCATGGCATTTGAGAAAGACATATAACTGTTGGCATCAGGATGGCTAAAAGTCACTTCATTATCATGCCCATGCAGCATTAAAAATTCAAGACTATTTTCTCTTGTTCCTAATAATGCTCGAAATGTTCCAGCAAATCCAGATAGCACAAATTTTTCACCATCTGCTTTAATTTGTGAATTTCCAAGAAGATTTTTAATAATTAATGAAAGTGATGCACGAAATCGATTAATGGAATTAAAACAATTTGTTATTTGAACTGTTTTGCCAATGACTGTAAGTTCTGAGCAACGGCATTCACTAACATCGACATGACCATCACTGGAGTTGAGAGCAATTTTATCTAATTGACCACCATAAAGTTCTTTTGTTGTAATGTCATTTGCTGTTGTAACTTCAACGTCATTAAGTCTTATTGACTTTAAAAGAACATTTCCTTGCTCGAGTTCGACTTTTAGTGACTTCATTAGTAAATCTTGAATTGTAACATTCGCTTTAATTCCATGGATTTTTACATCTAAAAATAAAATTTTGAAAAAATTTTGTATGAATATTTCTTTTCATGGATAAACAACTTACCAAAATCAGTAAGTCTAGCAGTCAATGGCAAATTAACAACCAGCTTATCATCCTCTGATCGATTATAATTCATATAAAAACCATCTTCTCTTTGCATTATATTCATCTGACTTCCATTCTGCAGTCTACCTTGATTATCATAGACCTTTACATTGACTTTTTTACCTGGACCAAAAACCTTGTCTGCTGCAATTTCAATTGAATCAATTGCTTTGACATTGAGATTGACTGTGAATGTGCTATGACGCAGAAGAACTTTTGCTAAACTATTTGAAGTTAAAAGTGGTCGAAACTTTAGTGATTGCATTATGAAATGACTTTTAGAATTTTTAATTGTAAATGTAAATATAAACAACAAAGGGATGTTCACTATGATAAAAACAAATTTTGTAGAGTAAATTTTTTTGTTTTTCTAATTTTGATAACCCCCTTAAACATTTTATTTTTTTGTAAACAAAAGTTATTTATATTTTTAAAAATTTTAAATGTGCCTTTAAATTAAAATTTTGAATTAAAAATGGCAAGCGACTTCAATCAATGGTGTCGATTATGTAGTGCAATTGAAACTGAACTTGTTACTGATGTTAATCAATTGCTGTTTATTGAAAATACTTTTAGTGTTAGTTTTATGTTATTATTTTCTTTGGGCTTGGTTTAAAAAATTTAGAAAAATTAATTACAAATTGCGATTTTAAAATTTTTTTAGAAAAAAATCAAAATCTTTTTGAATAATTACAATTTTTTATTCCTATAATCTAAAATTCCATTTTTAGGTTCCAATATTAGAAATAATGATATGCAGCACATGCAAGACAAAAATAATTGCAATTCTTGATCTCATTGAAACTTCCCATTATATCAATCAAATGTATCTCGATCTACAAACATTTGAAAATGAAGATTTAAGTTCAGAAATGTTGAATGAAATTAGATCAAATTATGGTCTTGAAAGTATTTCAACTGATAGTTATTTTGATGATAGTGGAATGAGCTTTTGCAGTATAAATGGAAGTATTTTTGAAATGAATAATAAAATTCAAGAGAAATCAAAAAATGCAGCTGAAAATCTGTCCAATGAAAGTTTTGAATTAAAAAATTTAAAGAAACAAAAAAAATTATTTATTTGTAAATTTTGTGGTAAAATTTTCAATTACAAAAGTGTCCTTAATTACCACGAATCAATACATGAAAATGCCTTAGATTTAAGACAAAAATTTACCTGTGACTTTGATGGCAGCAAATTTACAACAAAAGGAAAACTTTTACAACACATGAGGGAAAAACATTTAAAAAATTCAGAATTTATTTGCTTTTGTGGAAAAATTTTTTATTCAAAAATAAGACTTAAAGACCACTTAAAAGACATTCATGGAAATTTAAATTTTAAATGCAATTTTTGTGACTTTTCGACAACTACAGAACAGAAACTTAAAATCCATTACAAAACAAAACATAAAAATAAAAATTTCATATGTGAAATTTGCTTCAAAAACTTTAAATGTGAAAAGTATTTAAAAAGTCACAAAATTACACACGAAGAAAGGAAAAATTATCAATGCAATGTTGAAAATTGTAGTAAAAAATTTAAAAGATTGAGAGAATTGAAAGCGCATTGGAATCTACATACTAAAAGGTGAGAACATTTTTTCAAGAAATCTAAAAATTTACTAAAAAATTTGTCAAAATTTATCTTTTTTTTCCAGCAAACTTTACAATTGTGAATTTTGCCCTCTTACATTTACTGATTCAGCAAATCGTAACAAACATGCAATAAAAATCCATCCAACTAATGTTAATCACATGATAGCCACTTATGGTTCAAAGTGGCGTAAAAATAAAGAAAAAATTTTTTATTAAATTTTTAAATGCTCATAGCACATTCGCGTTTTTCAACCTTAACATTTTTTAGTTTTGAATGATAAACACTAAAAGGAAATGAGTCAATACCATGACATGCAGCTCCATAATTGCCATTTTTATCAACTACAACAATTGCACCTACAAATTTTGGATAATGATGAGAAATTCTTGCCAATGCTTTTCTTCCAGCTTCATCTGGTGTCATTCCATTTCTCATAAATTCAACAGCCAACATTGAAGGCAAAAATCTCATCAAAATATCACCATCACCTGTCGCTGCAGCAGCACCAACTGCATTATCAGCATAACCACCAGCACCCTAAAAATTGTATTTTTTTTCAGAATTTACAATGTTTATATTTTTAATATAATAAAATTTAATACTCACAGGAATAGGAGAATCTCCGACTCGACCTGGAATTTTATGGTTCACTCCATTTGTCGATGTTCCAGTTGCAATATTTCCATTAACATCAATTGCAACCATTCCGATTGTGTCATGATTATAATTTGAGAAAAAACTTTGATATTCATGAGCTGAAGTCAAAAAATCTTCACTCATTGGCACATATGGACCACAACTGTTTTCCGGAGATGGCAGGACATTTGTCCAAAAATTTGGCTGGCAGTTTTTCTTTTTCCAATCACGATGCATTGCTTTTGATTTTTCAGTGCTTAAACTTTGTTTTTTAAAGCCCATCATAAGAGCAAATTGAGTCGCTTGCTCTCCAACTAATAAAGAATGTTTGGTATAAAGTAAAACATGTTTTGCTACAGCTATTGCATCCTTTATATTCCTTATACTACCAACTGCACCAATATTCATTGTGCGACCATCCATTAAGAATGCATCCAAACATGTTTCACCATTTTCATTTGGTGATCCGCCGTAGCCTAAAAAATTTATTTTTATTTTAATTGAAAAAATTTAAAGATATTTCTACTTACCAACAGTTCCATCACATTGTTCCCTTTCACATACACTACAACCTTTAACAATAGCATCAATCTAAAATAATATTCCATATTACAAAAAATTTACAAATAAAATCTTTGTTTTCTTTTTACCGCTGATTTTTTCTGTCTATTAATCACATCCCATGCTTTTACTGTAGCATTTGTAAAGTCCCATGTATTTATAACTATTGGAATTCTTTGCTCATCTGATGAGATTATTGATGGTGAAATGAGATTAATTAATGGAGATAAAAGTAAAATGAATCTTTTCATTTTTATATACTGTCAGATTGGAGAGATTTTTGAGACTGATTGTTGTTGTTTAGAGTTTTTTCTTTTGTTGATTAAATGGGAAAAAAAGTTTTTTAAGGGGATAGAAATAATGGAAAGTTTTTAAAATTGTGTTTAGAAAATATAATTTTTTTGAAACTTTTTAACTGAAAATTTTAAGGATGTTTAATTTGGGAGAAAAAGCTTAAATATAGTTTATATCAAGGCGTGAGAACTCTTTGATTATTTTGATTATTTTTTGATTATTTTGATTATTTTTTGATTATTTTTGATTATTTTGATTATTTTTTGATTATTTTGATTATGCGTTTTTCTCTTTTTCTATAAGTCCTAAAAATTATCTTAATAGCTTTAAAGAAAGCTATGACCAAAAGAAACAGGAATCAAAATGTATTTTGTGGCTTTCAAATACTGTATAGAAACTATTGCTATTTTTGTAAAAGTCCAGTCTTGATTTTTTTTATTTTTTCGAAAAAAAAGGTAACTTGATGCGAATAATCAAAAAAATAATCAAAAAAGTTCTCAGGCCTTGGTTTATATAATTTTTAAATATTTTTTTACTTTTTTTGTAAAATTTAACATACAATTTGAGTATTTTTTTAAATAAAAATCGTTTCAATATTTCTAGATTTATGAAAAGAATTTATGATTAAAACAGAACCATCTTTCATAAATTTTTATATTCAAATTTTAAAAGAAATAAATTGAAGTAAAATTTTTAAAAGGTTTTTTAAAATATTTTTTGTTCCCCGTTAGTAAAGTTTTTTTAACCAAAATGAATAATTATGCATGTGAACAGTTGGGTTGTTTGCAAATTCTGAATAAAACTTCTAAAATTTTTAGTGAAACGTTGGGTTCTTAAGCAACTTTGAAGATTTATTGATATTATTTATGATATTTGTATAAAAGTTTGTCAAAATTTTAATTCTTGGTAACTAATAACTTTTTTGCTTACTAGATTATTATGTAGACTTTATTTTTTGATGGTTAACTTTAAATTTTCTAAATCATATTAAAAGTTTGAAATATTTAAAATTTCAAAATGTCTTTCTATCAATGTATATGAAAATTTAATTGACACCTTTTCGTTGCTTTATTTTTATCTACTCAAGTGTTTTAGAAATCAGTATTGTGTGAAGACTTGATGAGTTCACTTAAAAATATTAATAAATATAAAATATAATTTTTTTGGCTTAAGAATTTCCCGGTTTGATTACAAAATTTATAAACTAAAAAAACTTTTAAGGTAACTAAATACTTTGTATATATGTAAAGTTTTGAAATAATTATGAAAGCTATAATATTTATTTCTAATTAAATTTTTATATTAACTTTAAAATAAGAAATTTCTTATCTTAACTTTTAAACTAAAAAAACCAAAATTGATTAAATTATTCAATTTACTTCACATATTTTAAGGAATATCAAAATCATTACTAATCGATGATTTAATTTTTAATTATCACTTATTAAAACTTCACTTTATCTTACCAAAAAAAAAAACTTATAATCGACGTCACTGTCAATTAACAAAATTCATTAGCACTAAAATAATCTTCTTTATATATAGACCAAAAAAAACAGCAATGTCAACTCAACGAAATATCGAGCTTTTTACTGCATTCAAAAATGGAGATATTGAAACTTTCACTGATATCATGGATCTTCATAAAGTCAATACAAATTTTGCAGTTAATCCTAAAATGACAATTTTTGAAGCAATTCTGAGCACACCGAAGTCATCAGAATTTATTAGAAAAAGTGTTAAATACGATGCAAGCTTGTATTTGGTATGTGGGAAAAATTAAAACTTTTTTGATTGAATTTTACATTCTTGATAATTTTCTAAGAAGAAAGCAAAACTAAAATTATAGAGTCAAATTTTAAATTATTTCAAAAAAAAAATGTTTTAAATTTTTTTAGAAAAATCATCGCCAGCAATATCCATTAAAATTTGTAATTGACTCACAATGCATTGAAAATCTCATGACAATCAAGAATTTGCTGCTTGAAAATGAAAAATCTACAAATCCTGAAATAAAAATTGCTTCGTATTTCAACCTCAAAGATGATTATGAACGCAATTCTCTCCAAACACTCATCAGTTTATTGTCAGATGCAAATTTTGATCAAATTTTTGAACTTGTAAAATTTTTAATTGTTTCTGGTGTAAATCTTCATTATGAGCTTAATGGGAAGTCAGCATTGATGATGTTAATGGAAAAGTTTATTGAACTTAGCATGGGACATAAAGAGGAAGTCATTGATTTTATGTCAATGGTAGAAAGTAAGGAAAATTGTGACATTTTCATTCAACTTGCAAATGCAAAGCAAAAATGCAATGTTTTGATCAAAAATTATGAAGATTTTGAAATAAGTTTTACAAATATGCGGCAACTTTTAGTTGAAGGACAAATAAACACTTTTGAAGTTTTATTGCCAACTTTTCGTTCATCATATTCTGAAGCTTTTTATATTGAATGTGCAGTTGCATTTCTAGAAGTTGCAGTTGAACGTTCATTGATAAGCATTGTTGATTTACTTCTTGAAAATCAAGTTGATGTCAATAAAGTGTCAAGAGATAATAGTACAGGATTGCCAACAGTTTTTGAAGCATTCAAACAATCACAAGTTGGAATTTTTCAAGCACTTTTGACTCATCCAAATTGTCAATTATTTTATAAACAAAACAACAAGAAAATTAACATTTTGCATCATTTTTTTGAGCAATTTGATTCAAAACCGCTAACAAAATCATTTCAAAATACAAATTTACCAAAAGAACTTTCACCGGATCAAAAAATTTGCTTCAATTTGCTTTTAAATGATCGAAAATGTGACAGAAATTTTATTAATGCTCATGATAGAGATGGAATGCATATTTTATATAAAACTGTTAAACATCGTTTCGATTATATGACATTAAAATTGCTAGAAAGAGGCGCTTATCTTGGACAAGCTGTTAGAGGCATGCGAAAGGCATTGTTGGAAGAATTTTTAGATGAACGCATAAAAGCTGATGAAAAATATTACAATGGAGATGTTGGTAGTGTAATTGAAATTGATTATGGATTTTTAGTGCCTGAAAAGAAAAAGAAAGAAAATGAAGAAAATGTTGAAATTGCTGTTGAGAAAATCGGTGAGTGACATTTAAATAATTTAGAAATTAAAAGTTTAGACAAAAATAATAATTAAATTTTAATTGCTAACAGATCTGATCTAAAAAATAGTATTGTAAATTTTTCTTCTTCAGTTTGTTATTGCACTTAAATTGTTAGGTTTTAAAATTTTATTTTTGGATTATTTTGGTTTAAAAATGTAATTGATTTGACTTTTTCTAAGCCTGACATTTTATACTTGACTGAACATTTAGCACTACCCAACTACTTTACTTGACTCTTATACTAAAAAATGCAATAATCCTTTTCATCAAATAACTTATGAAAAATTAGCATAAAAATTCCATGAATTTTTTTTTTTTCGAAAAATATTTTTAAAAATATTTCTTTTATATTTTCTTCTATTTCTTTTAAGAGCTTACAAAAAACGATCAATCATCATTCGACATTTATGCAGAAGAAATGAAACCACTCGCTGCAATAACAGAAAAATTTGAACTTCAACAATTTCTTCTTCATCCTGTGATTTCATCATTTATTCTCATCAAATGGAAAATGATAAGTTTTCTTATCTACGCTAATTTGTTGCTGATTCTTTTTTTCATTTTTTCCTTTATTCCTTTCAATGTTCTTTCACAACTTAGAAGTGATTCCTTCTTGTACAGTATTTTTTATTTTCTTAGTTTCGTCAGTATTTGTCTCTTAATTCTTCGTGAATCAATGCAATTTTTTATTTCTGTCAAAACCTACGTGACTTCAACATCAAATTGGATTGATATCATTATGTTACTTTCTGGTTTACTTCTACTCTTATTTCAATATCAAATGCCAGCACACATGGCTCGTGTATTGCGTGTTATCGTGATACTTTTGGCAGTTGCTGAGTACTTTAATCTTCTCGGTTTGCTTCCATTACTATCTGTTTCTATTTACACAAAAATGTTTAGAAAAGTTTGTGGAACATTCATTAAATATTTGGCTTTTTATTCTGTGATGATTCTTGGATTTGCATTTAGTTTTTATGCACTTAATGGTGATGTCTTCTATGAGGATATTCATGATGTGTTGAAAGAAAAAAAGCCATTGATATCAAGTGATACTGTACCAGCTGTAATGGTGACTAATGGAACGAGAAGTGAAAGATTTAATAATTTTTATACTATTGGACATGCAATTATGAAAAGTTTTGTTATGTTGACTGGTGAGTTGAAAAATTTATTATTATAAAGAAATTTTATGTCTAAGAAGGCTGTCTGATATTAAGTAGAATTATTTTCATCCTAGGTGAATTCGAAATGAGTTATGTTCAAACAGAAGGTCTAACATTCAAACTTCTCCTTCTTCTCTTTCTTTTCCTTGTTGCCATTGTACTTTATAATCTTCTCAATGCTCTTGCTGTATCTGACACACAAGAAATAAAAAGTGAAGCAAAACTCATCGATTTACATCAAAGAATTTTAACAATGCATGAAAGTGAAGCTTCTGTTTTTAGAAGAAATTCTAAATTTGGCAATTGGCTTAGAACTGTAATATCATTATTTCCTGAAAATGTTCCAAATGGCAAGATTTTTATTCGTAATTATAATAGAATTTTCATCAGCGACTTTGAGACAATTAAAGTTAACGCATGGATGCCAAAATGGATGTCATTTATGAAGAAAGATGCAAAATTAAATGAAGAAATTCTTCAAGATATTCATATTTTATTATTGAAGAAAAAGGAAAAGAAAACCAACGCTGAATTGGCGAGATTAAAAGAAGTTAATGACAAAAAATTTAAAAATGAATTGCAACAACTTCATGAAATGATGAGAAACATTCAAAAAAATATGAACGAGTTGAGGGAGGAGATGAAGATAAGAATGGAAATAAAACAGTCAAAATAAATTTTTATCATTAGAATTTTCGACAGCAAGTGATTCATGTTAGATGATGTTTTTAAAACTTTTTTTTTCGTATTATGTAATGAAAAGATAAAAAATAGTAAAAAATTGATAAATAACTTTTTATCAATTGTCGAATTAATTTCTTTTAAAATGAGAACAAGTTATTTTCAAAAAAAAAATTTCAGTTGGTAGGAAATTTTCTTCACATTTACTTCCAAATGACTTTTTTCGATGTTCAATTTTCACTTGAAGTTTTTACCAAATTTGATGGTAACTGAAGTTCAGCTACTTTTTCAGAAGTTTTTGAAAATTTAACTTAAATTTATGAAGTTCAATAAACTTTTCTTATAAATTATAAATTTCAATTTCTTTTGTTGTCAAAAATGAATACCAAACTTAAATTTCAATAATAACTGAGTCAACGCTTGCATGATTCAGTTAAGCAAATATTTTGAACTCAAATTGTGTATTAATGCCTGGAAAATACAGAAACAAAAAATAACAAATTTTATTATCAATTTCATTTGAATTACATAATAACTTTGATAATCACTTTATTCCACATTTATTAATAATATATTAATACACTTGGCAACAACTTAAAATTTTTGTTTTTATTTCAGTTTTTGATAAAGAGTTGGAAAATTCTTTCATTTATAAGAAAATGGGTTAAATGAAATTGAGTTTAATTACATGAAACTAATTTGATATATGAGAATTGTTTTTACAAATTTTAATTTGTTTTATTTCTTATCTATATAAAGCCTGACACAAAGCCTAAGAATTCTTTGATCTGATAAATCAAAAATTAAAACTCGAAGCAAAGAATTCTCAGGTCTTGTTCTGACATAAAAACTTAAATTTTTGATCCTTTTGCCTTCTAACATTGATTTATCATTGTGGTGGAAAAAAATTCCATTTATCAATTACAAATGCATACAAAAATAATATTTAATCATAACAAAAAGAGAGAAGATAATTTTTTCACGATCAAAACAAACATTTAAAAAATTTCATTTGTATTTGTGGCTCTAAAAAATTCTATTTATAAAATTTATACATGCAGAAAACATTTGCTCATTAATTCTAAAGGAGAGAACGAAATGGCAAAAAACAAGTCTTTAAAAAATTTATTAACAAAAAATATGCAAATAATTTGCTCACGATTATTGCTTAGTTACAAAAAGTTCTTTGTTATTGTTACTGTGTAGAAATCATTTGTTATTTGATAATGACTTAAATATAGAATTATTCAGGGTTTGAACCTTTTTAGAATTTTTTTAAAATTTTCTTTTGTATGTTCATCAAATTTTCATAATTTTTTCTTTCAAAAGTCAAAGCACCTCTAGGTATAAATTTTTTTCATTCCATGTAGATGAATTTTTTTTGAATTTTCGTCAATGAAAAATTTTTTTAAATTGATTTTTTCCTTTAATTTTTAGATTTTATACAAAAAAAACTTTGAAAAAATCACAAAGATAAAATGTTCATTCTTCCAAAAATTCTCTTCTAGTATTTGCGTCCATTGATACCAAATAATGATGATCACCATGAGCCATGTCATTTAATTTTCTCATTAAAACAAATGCAGTTCCAGCCCATCCAATAATTAAAAATACACATAGGCATGTTAAAAACACAAACCAAGTTTTATAATTTTCATTCTCGAAACTCGCATGTGGAATTGAAGCAGCAAAAGTCATAGCAGCTCCTGTGACCTTCACAACATCGTCTTTTAAATCACTTGGATTTGTGACGTTATTTTGCAAATCACGGACTCTTTTTTCAAGTTCTTTAACTCGCTTTGCTGTTGAACTGCCACAACGTTCAATTACAATTTTATTAAGTTCTTCTACTGTTCTTGCTTTATCACTAGGAAATGTTCGATCAATGCATTGATTTGCTGATAAATCAATTGCTCTTAAAGTATCAGGAAATTCAATGTCAATGACTTCAATTTTATTATCCATAAAGCTAACTGTCTCAAGTTTACGATTATAAACAAGAAGATCGCGTGGCAAATAGACAATTTTATTTGCTGCAATTTCAAGCTTTCTTAAATCTTCCATAACTGAGAAAGTGTCCTCAGGTAACCAAAACACCTCAGTTCCAACAATTTTCAAACTTGTAACTCTTTTGCAGTCTTTAAAATCATCACGACGAGCAATTTCAAGTGTTTCAATGTGTAAATGCAAAAGATTGCTAAAAGTCTTACAGAAAACTGATGAAAATTCAATGTCATTTTTAGCATTTACAAAAATTGCTGTGACATCGGAATCACTTCGATCATTTTCATGTTTTCCAGTTATAAAGTCAGTTTGATTGTTGAGATCTTTTAGAACTTCACATCCATAATACCCAACTTCAACGTCAAGGAACAAGCATTCGTAGGATTTTGTTGGTGTTATAATTGATAGAAGTAGGATGAAAAATGATGTAAGTGCTATGAATTTCATTTTTATAATAATTGAATGTCACTGCTTTCAATGAATGTAGAGTGAAATTATTACAATATTTTTTTATTTTTAATAATTTCAAAATAATTTTAATTTTTGATACTTTCAAATGATGATTTTCACATAAGTTTTAAATTTCTCTCTTAATTAATTTTCAAGCTTTGTTGCTATTTTCTTTAAATATTTTCTTATAAGTTTGCAATTATTGTTTTTTATTTTTTCAAAATTTTAATTTTTTCAGATAAAATCTTCAAATTTTCTCTTTTAATATTGCACATAGATTAAATTATAAAGCTCGATTTTTAGATAATATTATTTATCAGAATTTTGATATATTTTTTGAAATTTTTATTTTTGCGAAATTTTTAGCACATTTTAAAGGAAATTTCGATTACAAATTTGAAACTTTTTGAATTTCACATAAAATTTTTGAAAATTGCTATTTTAAAATTTAGAGAGACTGCAATTTCAAACAATGAACTTTAAATTAGTTTTTGAATTCTTAATATCAATAATTTCTAATTTTATTATTCGCACAAGATTAATTTTGTTAATTATAAACCTTGAATATTTGATAATAATTTCACACTAGCTTTAAAATAAAAAAAATGTCTGTCATTCGAAATTTTTATTAGAATTTTTTTATATGAATCAAAGTTCTTCTTTGCATTCAAATAAATTTTCTTCTCACTTTATTACTTTGAAATTTTTTATTTCTTAAACTTTTTTCTTTCTTTATCTAATTAAATATTTCATTATTCAATATTTTATTAATTTTCAATTAAAATTCACAAATTTAATTGAACAAAAACTTTTTTTCCTTCTAAATACTCCAACAGACGAAACCGAAATGAGAATTTTTATGTGATATTTTCTTTGTATACCACATACAATTTTGACTCTCTTTCAAAGTGATCACATGTCGAATGTATGAGTCTGTTGCTGACCACTAATGCGGGTAGATTAAATTAAATAATCATAATGCCGAGTCACACATACAACACACTTTTTTCAAAATCTTCAAACCACACACAAGAGAGCTAAAAATGCATAACTTTGTAATCCAAAATCCTCAAACAAAGACAAAAGAGAGAAAAAACCACACGCGTGTCAGATCACACAAAGATGTGCGTGTGTATTTTAAACTTGAACTTGATTGTGTGCTGTCGATCGTTTGCAAAATAAACATTTATATTTTTTAAATTTGAGCTTGTATTAGATTCTTATTAGATTTTTGACTTTTTCTGTTTTTTATGCTTGTGTTAGGAAACTGACGTTATTTTCATTGCTTCTTCTTAACTTTTCTGTGTTTTAGTGCAGGGAAAAGTTTTTTATTTCTTTGTTTGATTTTGAGAAGACTAAGGTGACTTTTTTAAATACTGAACAAATTAATATTGTTAATTTATATTAAAGCAATTTTTATTCAAGTTATAGGGAACAAAAATTTAACAAGTTTGTTTAAAAAAAATTTTTTATTTAAAATTAATGAATTTTTTTTATTATAATCCAAGACTTTGAAGTCAATCATAAAAATAAAGGACAAACAAAATCAAAAATATTAATATCATCTCTTGAATTTTTTAAATAGTATTAAAAGTTATTTAATTTTAAACTTAATTTTCATCAACGTTTAACTTTGACAATAACAAAATATAGAGAAAAAATGATCCACGTGTGCAATACAACAACAAAACTCAAAAGCCGGTTCACAGCAAAATGAATAAAAAAAGATTATATACTCTTTCTCATTTATTTAGGTTTTCAATGTCAAGGTCTTGCGAATGTATTTTTTACATATCTTGCTTTACCCATACACGAGCAAAATTTTTAACAGATGTATCGGATGTAGTGAAATATTTTTGAGTATTTTTTTTTGGAGAAATTTTCTAGGACCTCGAAATTCATTAATCTTAAAAAACTTTTTATTGACTGAAATCTTTTGCAGTTAGCAAACCACCCATCATGTCCTTTTATCCCACATTTATAAAAGTATTTAGGATGTCAATTCATCAGTGTCTGATCTATAACTTACGTATTGCATTTTTTGATCTGCTCTATAGATTTTGTTGGAAAAACATTGAAATTCTTTATGCAAATAATATAATTTTTCTTTATTCAATTTATTTTTATCCTTACAACCAAATTAGTCAGCATAAAAAAATAAATCCAATCAATAAATTTCTCACTCAATGCACAAAATACAATTAGTCTCCAAATATCAGCATTTGCCAACTACAACAAAGAAAAAAATAGAAAGACAGAGATATCAAATAGCAAATAACATGAATGATATCAATGTGATGATAAGAATGTATCGAATAACATAGACAGAAAGGAGACTGTCATTTGTACAATTGAGTTGACTTTATTTATGTGAATTACCACAATAAACGACAACACAAAAATGTTATTGAATATTGAATGAAAATAGAACAAAAAAAACTTTTATTCATTCTTTATTTAATCAATATTTTGTGGCAAAGAAAATCGCTTTTATTTGGTGTTTTGAGTTCAATAAGTTTTTAACACGATTTTCTATCTATTGAAATTTTTTATAAGAAGGACTCATAAAATTCTTTCAAAGTCTTTTGTACCTTTTTAATACGAACTGATAAAATTACACATAAAAAACAAATGATTGGAATTAAAAGTGAAACAAACCACAAAACAAAACCAAATTCTAAACCAGTCATTGATAAAATTCTTCTTGAATCTTCTTATTCTATAATCAATGGCTTATGAAAATACCATTGTGCATATTTTATTTGATGTTTTACAATTTCAAATGAAATGAAGCAATTTGTTATGTTAATTATATTATTTGAAAGTAACATAAATTTGAGCACACCATAACTTGATTCTATTGCAATATTTTCACCTTTTCATAACTGGCAAAGTGTCTTTGAAAGAACAATTAAGAGGTGCATGATCTAATTCATTAATAAGAAATGCAAATTTTGTATGTGATTAATTTTTTATTGTAGAAGATTTTCCAGCAAGAGAATTTCCATAAATTCTTTTAAATTCACGATGATTTACGTAAAAAAAGTTTGGTCTATAAAAAACAGAAATAGTAAAAATATGTTAGACATAAAATGTGAAAGCTTTAGTACAATTTAATCAAGACTTGTGAACTTATAAATGCCAGCAAATTAAATACTCAATTTTAAAACAGAGTTAGAAGCAAGCCTGGCTGTTTCAGTCAGTTACCAAAGTCGATAAATAATGCAGTTGATAGTTCATAAATGATGAAATCATATTTCCATTAATTACCTTAAATATTGCTTGATTTGTCTATTCTTGCTCCGAGTTTAGAATAGTTTTATTGAAAGCGAACTGCAGATTGTTGCCATATATATGATAAAAATGATTTAAAATAATTAACTTTTATTGAAAAATTTTTAAAATATTTTTCGTTCTAATTAAATACAGAAAAAATTCTGCTAAAAATTATTCTTGAAATTTGTTACCTTGATTATCCAAAATGAAAGGGATTTTTTATTTCTGTTCACAAGTAAACAGTTTTTAATCCAACAGAAGAAAAAATGGATTCAATATTAGGTGAAGAGAATAAACAACTTTGTTCTGAAGAATTAAATTAAAATAAAACATTGAAAAATAAATGATTCACATCTTTCAAAAATCAATAAACGGTTATTCTTTTTATTTTGTTCTAAAATTTATAGTTTTTTATAAAGTACATAAAGAATTTACAATTTAGTAAGATTAAACTAATTTTTATTAGACTAGAATTTAATAACTAATGTGATTTTTTAAATTGATTAAAAATTACTTAATTTTGCATTCTGAATTTTTGTTATTAAACTCTTTTTATAAAAATCATTGATATTTGTTTTTAAAACTAAAAACATTCTTAACATTTTTCAAGAGGTATCAACACTATAGTGCACTATCAAAAAATTAAAAAAAAAACAAAAATCTAACAAAATTAACAAAATTTCACAACTTTTACGTTTAATTTAAATCAATATTTTTTTATGCGTGTATGGATGTTACTTTAATTAATAGTCTAAAATTTCAATCAAATTCGTTTTTAAGTTGACGATTAATGGCTGGTTCATTATAAAATACTGCACACAAGTAAATACCTTCTTGCCGTTCAATGCTCAATTTGGGACTGTTCGATATTTTCCTACATTTCTTTTTGTAAAATTTCCCGTTCACATTGTTTTCTTTTTTCTTCAAAATAATTAATAGTAATAAAATGTTTAATTTATTAAATTTGTCTAACAAAATTAATCTAATTAAAAATGAACCAACATTAATGAGTCAATGCAGTCTCAATTACAATGTCAGGCAGTAAAACATTCTTTTTAAATTCTGTTAAAACAATCAAATATCTAAGAATTTTTGGATATGCAACGTTTTCAGCTCATAGTGTAAAAGATGAGCGAGTTTTTGTCTCAAAAGCAGATTTTTCATTTTTCTTTGGAAATTTATTGATTGCTTGCCTCATATTTTATCTTTCAATGATTTACAAACCCGTCAGCAGTAGTGAATTAAAAATTATGGCATATGTGACAAAATTCGTTATGAATTCAGCTTCAATAATTTGTATAATTTCACTAATTTCAGTTTTTTGTTTTAGAAATAAAATTTGGCAACTTACAAAATTAATTGATTCAATGAATGAATTATTTTTATCAATAAATGTTGACATAAATATGAAAAATTTCAAAACGTTCTTTATGACGATTGCAACAACTTTTATAATTTTTCAAGGCTTCGGACTTTTTTGTATGAGTTATTTTTTAAATTATCACAAGAAAATCACTGTGCTGATGCTTTTTGGTTATTTATCTATGAGTTATTCGACAAATAATGGATGGATTATGATGTTTCAACTTGCTGTTAATAGAAGATTTAAAGCTGTTAATGAAAAATTGAGGCAAGAATTTTTTTTTTCAAAATATAGTTTCAATATTCGATATTTCATTTTTAGAAATCTCGTCGATTTTTCACATTCTTCAACAATTGAACACAATAACAAAATTGTTAAAACACTTCAAACAATTCACTATGATTTAATAAAATCCATCAAATTAATAAATTTAGTTTTTGGTTTTCAAAATATGTTGGCAATTGGAATTTGTTATCTTTTTACATTTTTCACATTTTTTGCTGCTTATAAAGCTTTTTACAATGACATTAGCAGTCACAAGAATATTTCAATAACGAGCTTTTATTGGTGTTTTTATTACAATTCATTGGTCATTCTCATGATTGTTATGTGCTATCGAAGTCGGTGTGAAAATGAAGAAACTTCCAGATTAATTTCAAAATTAATGAATAAAGGAAATTGCAGTTTGGAATTGTTACAGTCATTTGGAAATCAATCGAGTGGTGAAAAGGCTAAAAGTTCTTGTGGATTGTTTGATTTTGATTTGCCTTTGATTGGAATGGTGAACTTTTTTTAAAAGCTATTTTTATAAAAATAATTACTTTTTATTAATTTTTCTAGATGTATTCATCAATTGCAACTTATTTTGTCATCATGGTTCAATTTGAGTCAGTTGTACAAGGAAAATGAAAAAAAATATAAAAAATAGCGAAAACAAGAAAAATACAAATTAACTTTTTTAAATTGTAAAATCAAAACTAGAATGTTGACGGTAAACTAAAATAATTTTATCGTAAACTTATTTTGATTAAATTTACAAAATAATTTCAGAACTTATTTTGTTGCATAACTATAAGGCGCTTTAAACTTTTTAAAAAATTACAAAAATTTCCATATTCACCCTTTTTTCTTCAATAAAAAAACACTTCTATTTTCCCACAAATAAACAAAAACATCAAACGAAGCATAAAAATAAATTTAACTTGTAAGCTTATAAAAATGTCGGAAATGTCAATCGGAAAGAAATGTGAAATAAAAATGTGAAAAATAAGGCAATTAGTGCCAGGAGTATAATGGTGTCATTTTGTATTTTATTTTATCATAGATTATAATTTATCAATCAGCATGAGAGTAATAAACTTTTTTTGTAATTTTGATAGAGAGAAATTCATGAGAAAATTATTGGAATTTACTTTAGTGAAAATTCAGAAAATTTCCTACAAAAATTTGTTAAACAAAAATTTATAACTTTTTAAAATAAAATTAAAGTTTTTGTATTAAAAGGTAAACTTTAAAATTGTTATAATTTTCTAAAAATATTTTTTATAATTTTTCACAAAAAAACCAATTGTAAAAAAGATCAAAAATTTACGCATTAATTCCTTTAACTTCTCTCTCTCTTTCAATATATTTTTTCTCTCTCATAAACAACAAAATTAAAAAAATTCTCTCAAATAAAAATACCAGCTGACAACGCTTTGTTGCACTCTCACGCTGTCTTTGCTTTTGTTTTTGTTACAATGCTTTATGAGAAACGAAAAAAAAGAAGAAAAAAGTTTTCTGTACTTTGCTGTGCCGACACTACCGACTGCTGTTGGTATTTACGATTGCACGCTTGATTTTTTCTCTCTGTTTTGCTTTCAGTCGTAAAGAAATCGTTGATGTGAAAAGATCGTAAAGTTTTTAAGGAAAAAAAAATATTTTTGAAAAAATGTAAGAAAATTTTAGTTTTATTTGTTGTGAAAAATTGGAAAATAAAATTTAAATTTTTTTATTTTAAACTAAAAAATTCAGTTAAAACTTTGAAAAAAAAAAATCAACAAACATAAAAAAAATTGGAAAATAATGAACAAAAAATTTATTTTAATTTTCAATTTTTAAAAAATATTTGAGAACAAAATTGATTTTGACTTTCATTTATCAAGAAAGAAAAAATTCTTTACAAAAATTTTTTACAATAAAATATTCATTTAAAAAATCAATACCAAATTTATTACATATAATAAAATAATTATAACCTTAATTTTAATATTCAATTATCTAAGCTATACATAAAAAATTATAATCTTCAATTACTTAAAACTGCTTTTATTTTATATTTAAATTTAAATTACTCACGATGCAATTGTTTAATCATTTTCATTTCGTGATATGAATATTAAAAGTAAACTAAAGTTACACAATGAGTGGCAACAACAACACCAGCAATACACACGATTAATCAAAAAGCATTTTTTCCATATTCATTTTTTATTTGCACCTCACATGTGGTGTAAAGAGAGCAAAATAGATAAAAATGAGACTATTTCGTTGCAACATTGTTAATTGTTGTTGTTTGCAAAGCATGAGAATGTAAAATGATTTACAGAGTTGAAAATTAATTTTTTTAGAAAGTACGAATTTTGATTAAAATCTTTTTTTAATGGTTAAAAATTTTTCAAAAAAACAAAGATTTCAATATTTTTGTTATTTTAATTATACAAATAAAAAATTGTACAAAATGTCAACAACTTATGCTTTGTAAATATGTAAATTTTATATGTGATAAATTTTCAAAAGTTTTAGAGAGTTTCTAAAAGTTTAGAAAAAGTCAAAATTTTTAAAGAACTATAAAAAAATTTTTAGCGCATTTTTGGAACAACAATGCCGCTTATATCTTCACTTTGGCTGGCTGGCTGAGGCGCGAGATCTCGAAATCTACAATAGCTAGCGACTTCCGGTTTGCTGTGTTTGATTTGTGCTATCGGTCGGTTTATTCCGGCGACGCTTAGTTATATTTCTATCACTTATTCCATTAATTGGGAAATTACGAATTTAAATTTCCAAATTGAAATTTGTAAACAAAAATTTTTTGTCGCGCAAAAACGATTGCAGCGCCACCAACGGCAAATATTGGAACTTCAAATATTTTGAATCTTACTCAACCGTTATTTTCAAGTCAACAAAATTTATTGTAAGATTCTGTAAATTGCAGAGTCCGAAACCGTTTGATATTTTATTTGCAAATAATTAGAAATCAACTAAAACTTATTCAATTAAAATTTTCAACGGAAAATCAACTAAAATTTAATCGATTAGGCTTTTATTTTTAATCGAATAAGGTTTAGTTGATTTTTAGTTATTTGTAAAACCGTTTCGGACTCTGGTAAATTGAACTTCAATTGAAAACGCTCGCCGTACTTTCATGCATCAAATTTTATAAACATGATTTTTCCTATATTCTTAATTTATTTCGATCAAATTATTTTAAACTGTAAATCTATTTTTCAAACGAATCTAATAATTCTGTAATTTGTCAACATACACTGATCTAGGCACCAAAAATGCGCTAAAGTAATCCGACTTAAGGCGGACACTTTTCAGTCTCGTTTAAATTAATTCAATTCTGTAAAAAAATTTTCAAATTTTCATAACTTTTGAGTTAGTTCTTTATTATTTAGAAAAAAAATTTTTTCAACACTGTAAAAATCATATGTTATTTTATTCATTTAGGTAAAGGTAATACTTTACTTGGAATTAAAACCTAATATTTCATGGCGCTATTTTAATGTTTACATTTAAGTTGCTGATAACAGACAGAAGAAAAAAAGCGAAAGTGAAAGTAATAAATTGCTTTAAAGGCTTAAACAAAAGTCGCGAGTGAGGAATAAACATTAAAAAATATAATGAATAGAATTGAGACAAAAGAGAGACACATAAAGTGCTATTAATGGAAAAAGATAAAAGAAATAATTGAAAATTGTTTTCTAGCTGTTTTTTTGCATTTAATTTTATTTTCACGAACACGATAATAAATTTACTGAGAATTGTAGCTTTGGTTTGCATATTTTCTTATCTTTTTTGTACTAATGAAAGTCAATTTAGTTCTTAAATGCATTTTTAATTGAACATGCAAGTATGAAGTGATTTTTTATTAAGATTGAGAAAGAAATATTGTTATAGTTACATAAAAATAAAGTTCTTCAAAATTTAAATAAGTTCAAAAAAATTTTTTCAAAATGTTTACTATTTTCTATTATAGAAATTAAAATGAACAAACGTTTCCTTATCCAAAAATTTTTTAAATATTTTCTTAAGGTCTTTAAACTTTTTAGAAATTTTTCAATTTAATCAAAAAACATTTCAAATTTATTAAATAAAATTCAAAAATTTCTTAATTACTAGTTTGTCAATAATTCACAAAAAATAATTAAATAATTTTAATTTTTTTTTTTTTCAGATAAATTCATAAAAATAACAATAAAAAGTGAAAAATACAAAAAATTCGAAGACACAAAAGAAAAAGAAATCAATTAAAAAAATTCCACTTAAAATACCGTGAAAGTGACGCAAACAAAAATTTCAAGAAACAAGAGAATCCCATCGAATTTATAAAAAAATTCTCAAAAGCCTATCAATAGCAGACACAGCGAGAATTGCGAGAGAAATAAGATTGACGCTCTCGCAAAGCACTGATCAAACTCAGTAAATTGTAATTGAGCACTTCACCTCAAAAGGCAGGCGCCGCTGCTCACTTGAACAGTGTCATTTACAAAACGCGAGAAACGAAACATTTAAAATCAATTAAAATAATTTTCATTATTATGTGATGAGAAATAAATTTTAATTTTTATGTGTAGTTTATAAACATAAAGAATTGTAGAGAAAAAAGTTTAAAAAAAGTTTAAAAAAACTTAAATTAAAAAACAGAAAATTTACTCGAAAACAGAAATTTAAAAAAGGTTTGCAGAAGTACTTAAAAGTTTTCAATAGTGAAAAAATTATGAAAAATTTTTAAATTTTAAATTGCTAACAAAATTCATAAAAAGTTGTTTTACAAAATAATTTAAAAATTACCCTAAAATGCATCAAAGCCTCAACAATCTGAAAAGTAATTCTACACAAGTCTTCAGTAATCAACTTCAAAGCCACACTAAACAAGATCGAATAGTAAAGACAGTAATGACAGCTCAAGTTTTATGCAAAATGCCGCAGTCGCTCCTATTTGCATTAACTTTCATTCTCACATTCTCAGTGATGATGCAATGCTGTTCTGCTTCTATTGTGGAAGGTCAGTATTGAAATAATTTATAAGAAGAAATATTTTTTTCGATGATGATATAATATTATATTTGTGAAAATTTTTAAGATTACAATTTTTTAAGAACGTTTTTATTTTTTGAGAAAAAAATATTTTAAAACTTTTACGTTCCTAAAAAACAAAATAAAACTGTATTGTTTTTTTTTAACTTTTTAAACTTTTCGATTCTTTTTAATTATTTTCCAAAATTTTTCAAAATTTTTTTTTCTAATAAAAATTTTTAAATTTTTAAAAAATATTACTTAAAGTTTTTCGGTTACTTTTTCAATTTCTATCTTTTTCTTTCTATTTAAAATCTCAATTTTTTTCTAAAAACATAAAATGTTTTAAAATTTTGCTTAATTCCAAACTTTATTTGTTTAAATCTTCAATTTTCAATATAAAATTATAAAAAGCTTCAATAAAAATCAATAAATAAATTTAAAAACCATTGCTGACATCCTCATTAGTCACATTGTCATTATTAATTGACATTTACAACTTACTGCAGACTGCAATCAAAGTTTCTCATAGCGCAACACAACTTATTGTCAATAAAATCATAAATCGTCATTTTTATTGACAACAATAAATCACAGTTTGTATATTAGCGAAATAAAAAGGAATTTTCATTTTTATTGATTGACTCAGCGTGAAATGTTAGACAATTTTAAATTGAAATTTTGTTACATTGTTTTAAATATGGATTAAAATTTATTTTAAAGAAAAATATTCATTTAAACGATATTTTATGACATTGTTGTACAGTAATTGAAATTGTATAACATTTTGATTGGAAAATTTTAAGATTTTTTATAGTACATAAAATTTGAGTATCTTGTTTCCTACAGCTTCACCAAAGTGTGTAGAAAAAATAATATTTTCGAAGACACAAAAGCTACATTTAGTAAAAGTTTTTTTTTAAAATTTTTGCTGCAAAATTTTATGTTGACGAATTTTTACATTTTAGTAGTTATCCACTTAAACATTATTTCTAGTAAAAAAAATTAAAAAATATTTCCTTGAATTTTTCAAATTTTACGATAATTTTCTCCCTCGAAAAATCAACAAATGCAATTTTTGTTTTAAGTTATTTAGTTTGCCATATTTAAAATTGATAATAATTGCATAGCAGTACTGCATGACTACAGATTGAAAAATAAAATTCATTTATTTAGATCAAAATAAGAAAATCTAAAATAACTGCATGCTTGGGCATCTGGCATATAATAAATGCAATTGAGTAATTTGATTCGCTCAATTCTCTTTCAATAATAATATTTTTTTATTGTTTTGTACTTATATGGTCAAATGTATGATCACATGTAAATTCCATCTTTATAGGTCATAAAATAAATTTTTTGTTTATTAAAATCAAGCGAAGAAAATTTAATTACTCGCGAGCACTTTGATTTTGATTTTAATGTCAATTGACTGACATATGTCTATTGAGGGCCACCATGAAAAAAAAAAATAAAATTACCGACAAAGGGTCTAACTTTTTTTTGATTTTGATATTCGTCAATTATAATTTATTTTTTATTAGATTTTGAGGTCGTAAAAATGTTTTATTCCGAGAATATTAATTTATGAGCTTCTGAATAAATTTTTATTTTTATTATTTGTTTTTGTTGACAAGTGAAAAAATTTCTCAAAGGAGAAATTAAAAAACTATTTAAAAAAAACAAAAATAATTGAAAAATCAGTAATATTAACCGTCAGTGACGTGTTAAAAGCGCATTTTCCCGCAACAAATTAGTTTTGTTTAAAAATTGATTGAAAGTTTCAAAAAAATTTATTCCTGCCTTTTTGAAGTCTGTACAATTTAAAACATACACTTGGGTCTAAATGTCTCAAAAACTACTTCTGACATGTTTTCTCAACGTTTCATGACATTTTAAGATTTTTGAATGAAAAAAATTTTTTGGTCCACGTGATGAACATCCACCACATGCATGCCCTTGGCTCAACACCAATCTAAAAACTTTTTATGCCATCTTATTGTACGCTTAAGACCTTTCCAACGAGTATAAAAATGCCTATATTTGGAAAATTTCGATTTTTGGTCCATGTGATGCACCTGTGCGGCACATGCATAGACTTGGATAAAAATGTCCAAAAATCATTTTTGACATGTTTTTTCTATGTTTTATGATATTATAAGATTTTTTGGTGAAAAAAAGATTTTTTGGACCATGTGGTGGACGTCCACCATATGCATGCCATAGCTCGGCATGGAGAACGAATCTCGCGGAAAGCTTCCGTTACACCGGTCTCATAGTCAGAACCAACAGATTGGTGTAAAAAGTTTGGTAAAAAACCGTTTTTTGAAAGACTAGTTACGGAGACAGACGGACAGACAGACAGACGGACAGACAGACAGACGGACAGACAGACAGACAGACGGACAGACAAAGTGGGCACAATAGCGCTTTTTTCTAAATCTGATGGAAAATGCGCTAAAAATTTTAAAATTATTTAAAAAATTTATCTTTTAAATTTTCAAAAAAATAAATTCTTAAAATTTTTGTAATTTTTCTTAAATTACTTGTAAAAAATTATTTTTATTAAAATTTTTAAATTTTTCTAAAAATTACAATTTTTTATCCTTTTCACTTTACATGTAAAATTTTATTCTAATAAAGTTTCAATTTCATTTTAAAACTTTGTCTCTTTATCTAAATTTTTTTACCTCCTAAACGACTGCAAATTTCTATAAATTTTCCTGCAATATTTTTATCAAATAAAAACAGAAAATAATGAATAAGCTTCTCTTGTCTAAATATAAACATCATTTTTTGTTTGTTATTACACATGCAACTCAAACAACACAAACAAAAAAAACGTTTGAAGGAAATGACAAATTTCTTTGCTACTGTAAAATTGTGTTGACATGAAAAAAATATTTCGCAGTACATTTTTCATGATAAGCGTAAAAAATTATTTTTTTATCGCTGAAAGAAGAAGGGAAAGAAATAAATTTTTTTGGCAAAAGAAACTGAATGAAATCGAATGATGAATTGAAAGCGATAAAGACGAATAAAAAATGGAAAAGATAAAATTCCACTATGTTGTTGAGTGTGTTGACTAGACACATTGATTTTTATGGAGAATGAAGGGAATTGTTGCGAAATACTTTTTTTGGAATTCTTCTATTAAGAAATCTTGAATTTAGGCATTCTTAATTTCATTTTGCAATATTGAAAAAAATTATCAAAATTTTTTTTGACCAAAAATTTTTAATTTCAAAATAGATAAGATAATAATTTTTTTGAAATTTAAAATTTTGTTTATTTATGAAAGCTTTTATTAATTTTTAACTTTTATTTTATTCGAAGTTAAAACTTAGCTCATCTTAATAAAATTTATTATTTGTAAATCAAATTTAAAAGTATGACATCAAAAATATCTTCAAAATATTTCTTATTTTTCAAGTTCATTTCAAAATATAACCACATTCGATTCACTGCCAATAAAATGCTTTTTGCATTCCTCACAATTCATTAGCACATTTACTTTATCATCTTGAATGGAATTATTCAAATATTATGTAACATAAAAAGTGACAGAAGAAATTTTGTAAAATTCTAATTTTTGTCAATTCCTATTGAAAAATATAGCTTTATGCGAATTAGAATTAATTTTTCAAAGTAAAGAATTTTTTCATTTTATTGTATTAGAGAAATTATTGAAATTTTAATATTTCTTTCGTAACTTAAAAAAATCATCAATCAATATTTCAAGTTACATTTCATCCAAAAAATCCCCAATAAAAACTTTTTTCAAACGAATCTTGGCTAATTTACTACTTTGCCACATTCACATTTTACTAAGACGACTGACTAATAGAAAATGCATTAGCAAACTAATTAAGCAAGCAAATTAAGACTCGAGGCTTTTCCTACTTTCCAGACGCAAAAAAAAAGAAAATATTTCTGTGGTAATTTTGTGATGGAATTTTAATTTTTAAACTTCAAAATTCTTTGGAATTTTAAAAAGAAATTTATTAACTGAAAATTTAAACGCATTTTTTAAAATTATTCTTTAAATTCACATAAAAATTAGCTTTTCTAATTTAAAAACTTGGAATCTTCACAATTTAAAATCAAAATTTTAATAAATTTCTCATATTAAAATCAAATCCTTATAAGTTAACAATTCCAAATTAAAAAATTTCGCAATTATTCATTCAGATTTGAAAGTCTGATAAGCAATATATATATAAAAAGTCATGATTCATTCTATGAACAATTATGCCGTCCACCCACTCAATCCAGTCTAAATAAAATTTAAATACCACCCAAGCAGCAGTTTAGACTATAAATCTCGTCATCATTTTTTTAAATTCATCTTACGATTACTCATAAGCTCCACTAGAAATTTTTAACATTCTTTAATTCTGCTGTGAATCACAAAAACATATCAAAAAATTTATTTCTTCTCCTCACTCGACATTTTTTCATTAACTCGCACGAATTTCATCATTTTTTCTCTTCGACTTCGATCATCTCATTAGCGTCATCATCAATCGGCATTTTCATCATTTTATTGGCATTTAGGACGCGAGCCGAGAATGAAGAAAACGAAATTTTTTAAATTTTTTTAATGAAAATCGAAAGAGAGAGAGAAGGAAAAATTCGTTTTCTATTTTTGTGACTCATGACGACGATTCTGCGTTTGTATGTACTCATTTTTCAATGAATCAGCTGATTTTAGCTTCTGTTTTGTGTTGTTTTGGCAAATGAAAAAAAAAATTGACTTGCATGAGTTTGACGTTGAGTTTCTTGCGGTTTCAATTTCATAATTTTTTTTTGTTTGTTTTTTTAAAAAAATTATAAAATTTTGCTTTCTTGACATAAATAAGACGCTGACACATATTGGCTTTGTTGCTAATTTTTACCTTTGAATAATACTTTTTTGGGTTTTGAATTTTGGCAAGGAATTATTTAGTGAAGAAATTTTCAAAAATAAATTTTAATTTTCGAGAGAATTTTTTAGACTTGAATGAAGGACGGCGTGCAAGTTGCATGCAAGTTGACTTATTCAATTGGTTTAAACATTGTAAAGATATGAAAATATATTTTTCTGAAATTTCAACCAAAACAAATAAATTTAAAATAAATGACAATCATTTTAGTTTAAATCAATTTGCACGAAAGCCTTCGCTTAAGTCTGAACCCAAAATTTTTCATATTACTTAAAAGAGAGACAGTTGGCTTTTCCCTGCATTAAATTGTGAAAAATATATAATTCATAGAAATATCGTTGATAACTCGTTCAAAAATATTTCATTATGTACATTCAGGACCTAAATTTCTTAAATTATTTCTAATCTTTTTTAAAATGATTCTTTTTTAAATTTTACTTTTAAACAACCATGGCTTTCTATCAAAATTTTTGATAGAATCTTAAACATGGAATAGAAGCAAATGTCAGCATGACTTTTCAAATTTATCACTGAAAAAATGTTTTTTAATAATCTACAAAAGTTTCATTATTTCTGATTCCAAAAGAGAATTTGCATCAAAAATACAAATTATTAATTTTGTAAAAAAATATTATTGAAATCTCTACAATAATTATAATTATATTCATCATCATTTTGTGGAATTTACGATGACTGAAAAAATTAAATAAAAATTAAATAAGCCTCATTAAGTGTGCAAAAGACAGCAATAATAATAACGACATGCCACATGTGTCACTTTGCCGTCGTCGACAGTTTTATTTAAATTTTTTTCTTCTCTCTCAACTTTCAATCCAAGAATCTGTCGACTCACTTGGCTTTTTCAGTTTTTTTCGTTGTGCTGTCTCATATTTAACACTTGAGCTTGCAATTTTTTTTTTTCATTTCAAGAAATGCTTTGCAAAGGAGAATTGAATGTCAGCAAAGTGCAGAGTCCAAATGGATTTAAATTTCTATAAAATTGAAATATTAGAAAACAACTAAAATTTCAATTAACTAAAATATTTTTAATTATTTTGTTTTCATTGAAATTCTATAGAAGAAAAAAAAACGCAAAAAGCAGATCAAAAGGTGAAAAGAATGTGTGAAATATCCAGATGCTTTTTTGCGCATCAATTTTTTAAAGCAAAATCTTTTACTTATAATTTTTACCTTATCGGTCACAGCTTATCGCGTGTCTCATGTCAATAAACAATACAAATTTCAGAATGTTTACAATTTTGTTTTGTTATTTTCGTTTATTGACAAAGTTTAAATAGTTAAAAGACATGAAATGATGAATTGAAATTTTTGTCAGTTTTAGGATGAAAAAATTTAACTTTTTTTAAATACAAAATAATCAAAGCAAATTTTAAATAATGACATAATAAAATGAACAAACATTCCTTGAAATTGCATCTTGCATTCTTTTGAAAATGAAGCATGTAAAGTGTTTCTTTTCATGTTTGCTTTTGTTTGTTTACTCAAGTGGCAAGTCAAAGAAAATTCTAATGTAAATTTTGCTTTGTGAAAAAAATGAAGGCAAAAAATTTTTTTTTCTTTAATTTTATGAAACTTATTTAAATTGAAACTTTTTTGTGCGTTTTTGGAAATGTAATGCAGCTTAAATATTCGCTTTGACCAAAATAATTGGAAATTACAAAAATTATTTTCCCTCTTAATTGAATTACGTTAAACTCACGAAAAATAGAAAGTTTATAAACAACATCTGACGCATTTCCATCCAATGCGTATATTCATCGTAATTTATGTTTTAATTTAATACGCATTAATAAAAAGAATTTTAAAAAATATCAACACTTGAAAATCCTTCATTAATTACATTAAAATTAATACATTGAAAAATTGCAATAAATTTCATCCCAAAATTATACAATTAATCACATCAGACATCACATTCATCACACAAAAGCATCCATGACTTGATTTAAATTCTTCTTTGCACAGTAGACAGACTATAAATATCAAATGCGAGTAAAAATTACAATAAATAAACATTAAATCGCTTGCATTTTCATTTGAAATTTATTATAGCAACGACAACCTGCAAGTAAAAGAGAAAAAAAATTGTTTTATTAATATTTTCACTTTAATCTCTTCATCATTGAATGTGATGATGAAGAAATTTTTTTGTTTATTTTGGTTTGTGAAAAGTTTTTTTATCCTACCTTGCTTTTATGTCTAGAATGTTGAAAATTTTAATTTTTTTAAAGTTTCTCATAAATTGCATAAGTAAAACAGAGAAAAAATTTAGGCACGTTTTATAAGAACTTTTTGAATTTTTACTAAAAATTAAAAATTTTATTGTTGTTATTCAATCATTCATCATAAGTCCTTGACCCCATCAAAAGACAATTTCTTTAAAAAGGTGCCAAAAAGGCATTTTCACACGAATTTAAGATTTTTTTTTCGCAAACAAAGTACAACAAAAAAGTTTTATTCTTCGGTATGTTAGACCCACGCAACAAAAAAATTCTCTCATTCTCTTACTCTCATGCTCAGCTGTTTTTTTATCGCTTTCACGGTCTCGAAGTCAAAAGAAAACAAACAAAATCAACTCAGTTCATAAAAAAAGTCGAGCATGAGAGAAATTTTTTTTTTTGTAAGTTACGAATGAAGGCGTCATAATGTCGAGAGTCAAAAAAGAATTTCTCTTATGGAGATGATTTTTTTGCGCTAAAAATTTGTCAGACGGCACGCGAGCGAATGAGATTGATTGTGTAAGTGGCACCCGTAGGGGTCATTGGACTGACACTGGAATTTCATATACTATAAATAGTCATCATTGTAAGACGATTATGATAATTGCCTGGTTTGCAATTCATTTTCATGATATTTTGCGTTGTGTGGGCGGTAACTTGGTGAAGTTTTGACTTGCAATTTATCCATCATAGAGGAGAAGATTTGACCATATAAAGATTTATTTTGAGTTCATTGCTGTTTGTTTACTTACGTGAGAGAGAGCTACTTAGATATGCATGATGGTGAGGTCAAATGTGTCTGTCTAGCTGTCTGACTGGATTTCAATATAAATAAAATAAAAAAAAGTTCAACGTCAGATTTTGAATGGCATGGGAAATGGCAAAATTTTAAATGCTGGCTGGAATAATTATTTGAATAAGACAAGTTTTATTTTTATTATTACGTGTTTCTTTCATTGTTTTAATTAAATTTGATTGTTTTGCAATTTGATATTTGCGTGCTTCTTTGATTGATCTTTTACCGAAAAATTTAATAATGCTGTTTAATTTGCTTCATCTTGGGAGGTTTAGTGAAACTTTAACAATCTAATTTTTGATTGCGTCGAAATTGAATATTTCTTATGGTATGAGGATGTAAAACTCAAAATTTCATTGAAAAATTTTATAGAACTTTTATAAAAAAATATTTTACTTGCTCTTTCTTCTGTAATAAAAAATTTATTTTCCTTTCTAATATTATTTAAATTATCTAAAAATACTTCACCTGTTTCATAATCAAATCAAATCACCTTACTTTGTTTATTTAAATTTCACAATCAAAAAATCAACCAACAAGCAAGTGCGAGTGACTTATCTAAGGAATCTCTGGAATGCACTCAGTAAACATTAAAATTACTCAAAATATAGACAATCATGAAAAACAAAAAAGATAAAGAACAATGAATAAAGATAAGAGATGAAAAGTTATGAAGAAAAAGGTGTGAACAGATTTTTAAAAGAGTTTTTTGAGAATTAAAAACTCTTAAATTTTTTTTAAAAAATTATATGAAAATTTGTAGTAATTTTTGAAAAAAAAGTTTTCAAAATATAAAAATTTCAAAAATTTTTCATGCTTCTAAAAGATTTAAAATTTATTTAAATTTCTTCAACGTTTTACTGTCACTGGACAACCGGTTATGCGCTTTTTGTTTTTCAAACATTTCTCAAAAACTAAAGCAGCTAGAGTTAAACAGTGAAAAGTGTATTATTTGTCAATAAATTTTCAATCTTTTAACATGCTTTTTGATAAAATAAGAGTTTGTTATAATTTCTATTTTTGAAATTTTCCATTTTTTCGACATTTTGAAAACTCAATTTTCATAAAACTTTTTAAATTTCTTTTGAACCAGAGAAGCTACAACTCTCATATTTTGCAAATATCTTTCTTGTAATGGCATTAACAAGCTTTAAAAATTTCAAATATGAGCATAAACTCCAAATATGTTTTTGAATATGCTCTATTGATACATGACAAAATAGTTCATATCTAATGAACTAAATAATCAATTCTCTATCTTGCTACAACAAAATAATCAATTTTGCTGCAGCTTTCGATCAATATATTCATTTTGTAGATAAATGTAAGAGTTTTATCAGAATTTGTTTTAAAATATGAAAAATGGCTGAATTTTTGTTGACAAAAATCAAATTTTCGTTCATTTCATGATGAAAATGTATGAAAACTACAAGTTTTTATTGCAAAAACTTGTAGATCGAGTGTCAATAGACTATATACGAGCTTATTGGATGGCTGCTTAGACGGGAAGATAAACTAATATTTCTTCAAAGTTGACATCAACGAAAATTTTCCATATTGACAAAATCGAAATTTATAAATCGATTATTTCGCTTCTATATTGTACAAATCTTATTCTAAATGACTTGTTAGATCATTAAATAGTTTATTTTATCTTACATGATCAGTTTCTTTCAGTATAATAGTAAAATAAACGATTTCGAAATTTCGATTTTGTCAATATGGAAAATTTTCGTTGATGTCAACTTTGAAGAAATATTAGTTTATCTTCCCGTCTAAGCAGCCATCCAATAAGCTCGTATATAGTCTATTGACACTCGATCTACAAGTTTTTGCAATAAAAACTTGTAGTTTTCATACATTTTCATCATGAAATGAACGAAAATTTGATTTTTGTCAACAAAAATTCAGCCATTTTTCATATTTTAAAACAAATTCTGATAAAACTCTTACATTTATCTACAAAATGAATATATTGATCGAAAGCTGCAGCAAAATTGATTATTTTGTTGTAGCAAGATAGAGAATTGATTATTTAGTTCATTAGATATGAACTATTTTGTCATGTATCAATAGAGCATATTCAAAAACATATTTGGAGTTTATGCTCATATTTGAAAGTTTTAAAGCTTGTTAATGCCACTACAAGAAAGATATTTGCAAAATATGAGAGTTGTAGCTTCTCTGGTTCAAAAGAAATTTAAAAAGTTTTATGAAAATTGAGTTTTCAAAATGTCGAAAAAATGGAAAATTTCAAAAATAGAATTATAACACTCTTATTTTATCAAATGCATGTTAAAAGATTGAAAAGTTATTGACAAATAATACACTTTTCACTGTTTAACTCTAGCTGCTTTAGTATTTGAGAAATATATGAAAAACAAAAAGCGCATAACCGGTTGTCCAGTGACAGTATTTCAATAATTTTACAATAAAATTTCAAAGCTAAAAATTCACAAACATTTATAAAAAAATTTATTTTAAGTTTTTTTTTCTAAAATTCAAAACTGAATTTTCAATGTTAATTTTTTTTCAATTGACATTAGAAAAAGACTATATTTTTTTTCAATTTATCATAATTGTTGACACTTTTGTTATATATTTTTTCTTGCCTTTTTTCTCATATTTTGATTTATGATGATAAATTATAAAGCATTCACACATTCACTTGTTGTTTACTAAATACCTTTCAATTTTAATTAGCAACTCAATGATAAAAAACAACGTGGTTTTGCGATAAAGTAATAAAAGCAAGTACTTTTTTTATAAACAGAAGTGAGCGAATTTCGTTTGGTTTGTGATAGTGATAAGTGTTTATGAGTCGATGACAATTATTTTTAATTTTCAAGGTTAAAGAAAGACAGCGATAAAAAAACATTTTTGGTCATAAGTTTATAAAAATAAATTTTTTATCTCAATTCGATCGTTTTCATTGTCTCATTTATGATTTCATCTCTTTTTTTCCCTATAATTATTGTTTTTATCTTGTTTGCAAAACATTTTCTCATTCATTTGTTGTGTAGTGATTTTTATCTCATTCTTGTCTTTCATTTAGTAAGAATTTATTGCAGTTGCTAGCATGTGGGATTTTTTTAAATAGTAAATAGTTGAATAATAAAATGAAGATGAGAATGAGATTAAATTATTGTTATATTTTGAATTTAATTTAAACGATTTTTTATTTTTATGGAAAACAATAGAATAATTTTCAATTATATAAAAATATTTAATAAATAAATGAATGAATAAAAACCTTTTAATAAATTGAAAATATTCAAATTTGTTGACTCACCTTTATTTGTATTGATTTTTTGATACCAAACAATTTTGATGATAATTTAAAAATTTTCAAAACTAATTTTTCAATTTTCTCCTTCTTGTTTCAGTAGAACAAAAATCAACAACGATTTCACCAGCATTTCTCTGTAAAAAGCAAAAATGTGAAAATGGCTGTTCTGCATTACCTGTAACTCATGCCACATCACATGCAGATCTCATTCTTAACTCTTTTACACTTACAAGTCATGATAATGCCACAACATCCTGTATATGTCCATCATCATGTGAACATGAAATTCCAAGAAATTGCACAATTGAATATAATCAAATTTTACAACATGGACATGAAATGAAAAATCCACTTGATCCATGTGAAACTTTTGTATGTTTAAATGGAAAAATTTCAATTCATATGGCAGTTTGTGCATCAATTCATTGTCCAGTTGATCAAAGAATAAAAGAAATTGGAAAATGCTGTGAAGCTTGCGATCCAAATTATTCAAATTTTTGTGATGATGATGTAAATCGTGATTGTGAATGGCACTGTCGTTATGGATATGTTTATGATGAAGAAAGATCTTGTGATTTATGTAGTTGCATGAAACCACCATCAACAGCAACAACAACAACAATTAAGCCAACAATAACAGAAGTATCAACAACAGAAATGATAGAAAATGATGAAGAACAACAGCAAAAAACTTTCTTTATTTTCCTCGATTCAGAAAATGAAATTTTAAATATTTTAATTGTTTGTGTGATTTTAATGGCTGTAACAGCTTTTGGTATTTTTCTTGTATTTATGATTTGGTTTTTACATAGAAGAATTTATAATCGTGTACCATTGATAAGTCATGGAAGTTGGAAAGGAAATAATCAATACGCATAGAAATTAAGTTTTTAAATTCTTAGGTCTTTCACACAAAATGAAACTGAAATAAATTTTACATTGATTAAAAATTGAAATTTTTTGCAATTTATTTGGCAAATGACCTAATAATAAAATCAAATGTTTTTAAGTATTAAAGCTTAGAATAGAAGGAAGACATAAAAATAAAACTTTTTCAGAAATTCTTCTAAAAATATTTTTAAAAAATTGAAATCTCATAAAACAATTTTGAAATTTTTCAACATTTTTGGTTTAGACTTTTATTAAAACACGAAAATTGTAATTTTGATTAGGTTCAAAATTTTGTGATGTTTTAGATGATGACACAATTAAGATAAGAATTATAATTATTTTTGAGGCTCAATTATAAGTCAATTAAATTATTCATAATAAATAATAATAAATTATTATTATTAAGTTTATTTAAAGATAAAATGGTTTTAAATTTTGATTTTCAGTGTTTTATTTAAAAAGAACTTTATAATGTTTGAAAATATTTCCAATGTTTCACTTCATTGTTGATTGTTTTTTTGTTTAATCTTTAGGATTTAATATTAATCTTAACAATAGAAAAATTATAAATTATCATTCTATGAAATTTTTATAAAAGTCTATTAATAAAAAAATTTCTCTCTATTGAACTTAGATTTTTCCATTTGTAAAATTATTGACATTATCCTAGTTTTAAAAATTTGTTAAGTTCTGTTGATAAATGTTATTCTTTCTTGCTTAATATTTTTAAACATTTAAATAAAAATCATTACAATCAGAATATGGCGATATTAATTTTTTAAAAAACAAAATTTTTAAATTTTGAAAAATCAATCTCAACAAATTTCCATTAAAATCAAATGCTAAAATAAATTGAGTTGCAAAATTTTATCATAT
This sequence comes from Polypedilum vanderplanki, assembly GCA_018290095.1. Lineage (NCBI taxonomy): Eukaryota > Metazoa > Arthropoda > Insecta > Diptera > Chironomidae > Polypedilum > Polypedilum vanderplanki. The sequence goes on along the minus strand of CM031382.1, from coordinate 1,814,837 downwards.
TCAGTCAAAGGAAGATAATTATTAATTAAAAAATAAGAGTTTATTTTCATATTAAGTTACGTTATTTACGTATCACGATTTTCGAATATTTCACACTTGTTGCTTCATCAATTGAAAATATTTCTTTTTAAAATTTTTTTACATTTAAAATCTTTTTAGTTTTGATCATAACAAAATAATTTTAGGCTTTATAATCAATTCTCTATCATTTATTGATATATGATAGAATAAACTTTAGTTGCTTATACAAATTGCAACGAATTAGGATTGAAGTCAAAATTAATTGTGACTTTTGAACATGTTGCATTTACTTTTAACAGCATTTGTCCTTCAGGAATTTGATTGATTCTTTCGAATGAATCTCGAATAGCTTTAAATTTTTCTCCTTCATTTTTGTCATCATGACCAAATTGAGAATTCATCAAATGAATTAAAATATGCTTTTGTGATAATTTTTGGAATTTACTATTATTTATGAAAAGTTCGTTAAAAAAAGTTTTTAAGAAATTAATTTTTTAACATTATTTAAATTTTTTTGCTTCGTTTAATAACATTCTAAAAATGAATTACATAATTGGCTTATTTGATACAAGTTCATAAGAATACTTTTGCATCAATGTCCAAATTATCAATTAACGAGAAATGTTTTAATTTTTTCTCTTTCTTAACGAACGTTTGTTTTTATGTAAAATTTTACAAAAGTTAAAACGTTAATTTCAAATTTCTGAAAAGGCTTAAATTATGATATAATACTTGGTTTGTGATAAAGGATTAAAAGACATCATTATAGGTGTGAATTTTTTTAAATATTTTATTTATTGATGACTGACTTAAGAAGTTTATATTTTTATATTTTTTTCATACTTACTTTTCAGTTAAATAGTTTTTTCTAAAACTAGAATTGAAATATTTAATTTTTAATATTTTTAAATTAAATTCTTCAATATGAATAATGTTATTGACATTCCTAAAAGGCAATTTTTCTTGTGGATTTATGACATGGTTAAATCTTTTATGTGCATCGAAAAATTTAATTTATATTAAATTCTAATTGATTTGTTTTGGTCCATCTAAGGTTTTTGACTAAAAATTTCTTAACAATGTTTTACGAATTTATTCAAAATGTAACAGAAAATTTTCAAAACAATTTGAAAAAAATTAAATAAAATTTTAAATTATCAATTGAAAAATACACATATGCATTTTAATTATTTTAAATTGATTTCAAAAACTCTCATTTTAACAACTATTTAAATAATTTTTAAAAAATTGATGTAAAATTCCAAAATTTTTTTCAATTTGTAACATCAAAATTTGATTCTTCTAAATCTATAAATTGAACTACTCAAAGGGTATTTTATAAATAATTTGAGTTTGGCCTTGACACACAACATAAAAGACCCATATTTCGATAAAGTGATTCAACACGTTGTCGTTTTGCAGGCCATGGTCCTACAGTTTTATCTTTTGTCAACACGTCACTTCGTTCTAATGAAAATTTTTTATAAAAGTCAGAAAGAAAAATAAAATGTATAAAAATTTATTTTTGTCTCACCCAAATGAGCTTCTTGCTTAGGTAAGAATTCCTGCATTTCAGCTAATAATTTTGCAACTTCCTTCGAGTCTTTTGTAATACTGTTTAACTCTTCTGCATGAAAATCAGGATTAATTTGCTTGCATAAAAGCAACTGTCCAAGTACATTTCCAATATTTTGTGTTCCAATGCGATTTTCTAAAATTCAAATAAATAATTTGTAATCTAATTAGTATGAATTTTAAACTTACCAAAATAGCCACTCATATCCATGGGTATTAATTTCAATAAATGATATGAACGAATCAATTCTCTTAGAAATAATTGGATTAAATAGAACAACAGCAGCATATGTGGATTATCATTTGGTGTTGTAATTTCATCACTATAGAATGAAAAATTATAAGAAAAATTCGTGGAAGTTTTTTTTATTACCTTTTAACTTGTGGAAGAAGTGCAGCATGTGCTTTTGTACACAAGTCAACACAAGCTCTTCTTGATTTTCTTATTTGAACTCTCAAATCTGATGAATCGTGTTTGTCATGACCAACTTGAATTAATAAATCCCGAAAATGTGCTATTTGACTGTTTATGTCTATTAGTGTCTTTTTTAGGATAAATAAATTTTTAATTAGATTTTTAGAACTTTTGTTAGTTAGCCTTTTTAAAATATTTTAAAGAATAAGCTTTCAGTTTTTAAATTACTTACATTTCCAATATTTATCGTTGTTGATTTTTCACTATCCATTGTTCTTTTTCTAATTTAAATTTTCATTTTTTTCTATTGTAATTAAATTTTTTCGCAATAAAGTTTTTAAGTTAAAGCTTTAATTTGTTTTACATACACAAATTTTTGTTCTTCTTTTATTAAAAACAGCACAAAACATGAATAAACACAAATCGATTGTTTGCAAACTTATTTTTATTACTGTATGCACACTGCAGTGATCATAAAACGTCCAACTTTTTTTTATTGTTGTTTTCTATTTTTATGACATCGTGGTAATTTTAGTTGACTTTAATTTATTGATTTTTTAGATCTGTAAATGAAAATTTAAGAGAAATTTCAATTAAAAAATTTTCTATATCAAAACTAATCATGAATATTTAATTTTCTTTTACAAAACTTTTCATTTCTCATTCTTATTTGATAGCAACAAACTATCGTAAAAATCTCATAAAATTTTCAACTCTTTCCAACATTTCAAAAATGTTTCCGGTTTTATTCAACATGTAGCTTATTTTATAATTAATGTCATTTGTCGGTCCTGTGTGTATAAACAAAAATTATTTTTAGCGCATTTTTGGAACAACAATGCAACTTATACATTCACTTTGGCTGTTCGGCTGGCTGTTCGGCTGTCCCTCTGAGATCTCGAAAACTATGATAGCTAGAGACTTCCGGTTTTTTGCGTTAGATTTGTGCTAAAAAGTTAGTGCGGCGACGCTTATTTATATTTCTGTCACTAGTCATATAACTTGGGAAATTGTGAATTACTTTTCCATTTTGAAAATTTGTAAACAAAATTATTTTCGTGAAGTTGACTGCGATCAAAAAATTTTTTCAGCTGCGCGTAGCCAACTTCGCGTATTTTTGAATTTGATCGTTATTTTCAAATCATCGAAATTTATAAAGACGATTTCGAGAATTTTAATAGATTAGGATTATTAGCAGCAATTACATTACTCGAGTTTTCATAAAATATATTTCTATATGAAAATGTCAACAAAACAAGAACTAGCTGCTGAATTCTTAATTGACTGCTATTTCCTACAACTTAATTTCAATTTTTTCATTCGAAACAATATTACAAATGAAATTTCCTATATATTTGAAATTTACTTTAACCAGTATATCTTATCACATGAATCTGTTTTACAAACGCATCTAATATTTCTGTAATTGTTATAAACTCTGATCTAGGCACCAAAAATGCGCTTAAGTACACCGATCTGCAACACGGGTACTTGGTCACTGGTTTTATGTTATTTAAGCTGATTTTATTTTGCTTTACTCGATAAAGAGTTTTTAATAGCAAAATTGATGCAAAAATATTTTTATTATTAGAAATTGTTTTACCGGAAGTAAACAATATGTTTTTAAACTTAAAAAATCTTCAATACATCAAAACTTATTTTTCATCCAAATAGAAATTTTACTATCAACCTTTTCAAAAAACTAATAAAATAGTACTCTAAAAGCTATTAAAATGCCACAAAAGTCTTCTTTTCGTTTGTCCGCATACTCTCTATTTTTCACGTTTAAGCTTAAAGCCACTGTCATGAGGTACTTCAAATTTTCAGCACTTGACATTTATTTATTGTAACAAATGACCGCACGGAGAAAAATATTTTATAACTGGCATAAAGTTTTTTAGATTTGTCCCTATAAAGTCAAATTTATTAGCCTTAAAAAGAAAATTTATAAGTGTTATAAATTTTTTTATGACAGTTATAAAAATATTTATTACTGTTATAAAACTTTTATAAGTGTCATAAAAAAATTTATAACACTTTTAAATTTTCTTTTTAAGGCTAATAAATTTGACTTTATAGGGACAAATCTAAAAAACTTTATGCCAGTTATAAAATATTTTTCTCCGTGCGTAAAAACAAGATAATGAAAATTTTTTACAACTTTATCGGTAGAATGAAAAGTTTTCTTTAGTCTGTAGTGAAATTGAATTTAATGGAGTTTAAAAAGAAATTTTAATAAATAAATATTTGAAATAAAAATTTTAAATAAAAATTTTAAATAAAAATCTAACAAATTCAACTTACTTTTTCTGTTAAAAACTAGGTCACGAAAAGGAAGCAAGAAAAACTTTTCTTTTTATCGAAATAAAATGGTCATCAAGTAAAAAGGTAAGAAAGTATTAAAGTTTATAAAACATCTTGCTCTGAGTGACAATCAGGAAGCTTTTATGTCAACTTTAAAATTTTCAAACTTTTTCCTCACCGTGATTGAAATTCCAGGAAGGTTGGGATTGAAAAAATAAATTTATTAAAGATTTGCACAGGTGTCATTTTTGATATAATCTTATTATGAAATATTTAAGTGAAAAAGAAAACAATTAATGAATGGAAATTTATGAAAAATAAGAAAAAAAGTTTATTTCAATCAAAACTTTTGAAATCCTTAAAGAAATAAAAAATATTTTCGTATCGGTCAAGTCGAAACTTTTTTGATTGTTTGTGATTTTTATTTGACAGTTGATTGATTCATGCAAGTATTTTTTTATTTTATTCCATTAGAAAAATAAAGAAAAAATGAATGGAATTTTTTAAGGAAAATAAACTTTATATATTTTTTTTAATTTTTTGATTCCCTATTGTAATGACCTTATATGGAATATATATATTATAATCTTCTATGGAATATTTTCTCGGAAAATTCCAGGATAATAAAGAATTTTGTTTACTGAAAATTTTATCAAAAATTTCAAACGAATTTTCCGAACTTTTTCATATGCACAAAGCTAATTCTCCTCATTCGAACTAGTCTAATATCTAATTAAAAAAGATCTAAGTTAACACTTCTTGAATTTTTCATTATCTTTTTCTTTTGGTTTGAAACTTTGTGAATTTTTTATTTAAATTCTTCATGAAAAAGAAATTCTTAGTTGAGTTTGGAGAGAAAAAATGATGAATAAAATATAGTTTGTTATTAAAAAAATATCAGCAGTTCAAAGAGTTCTGTCTAAAAAGTAATATAAAGAAAGGATATAAATTTTAAACTTGAGGGATTATAATTAATTCACCATTACAAAATTATTGAATTTGAATAGAAAAGAAAAAAAAATTATTAAAAATATTTAAATTTTCCATCAATTCTCTTTTCTCAATTATTTCACAACTAAATTTATCACTGCCTTAAGCCTCTTATGATTTTCAATCCCACAATCACCTCATTACATAAATATATTAAAATTCAATTCAATATGTAATTTCACTAATTAATTTCCTGTTATAAATTATTTATTATACTATAATGCACAATTTGTTTTGTATTCAATTTGTTCATTTGTGGATGCTTTTGTGTAATCGAATTCTTGGAAATTTGACATGAATAATTTCTTTAATAATCACAAAATTACATCAATAACTACAATACTTTTTAATTGATTAATGAGATAATTTATAATAGATTAAATTATGACAAATTTGAAATTAACATTAAATGCAAGTTTCTTAATTTTGTTCAGTAGTATTTTAAAGTTTCCATTGGAAATAAATAATTAATTCAGAGATAATCAAATTTTAATCAGAGCCCAAAAATAATTTAAAATTGTAGATTGACTTAAAATTGTCATTTGAGTATTTTTCAAATCAACTTCACATTCTGTTTCTAGTACAATGATTGCAAAAATAACAACAAAAAAGTTCATTTAAATTCTATAACAAAATTAGTTCTTAATATTCAATTTTGTCTTCCAACGTTACAACAAAAGAAAATACTACACAATAAACTATCACGTGTATGAAGGAGCTAAAATTGAAACAAAAAAACTCATTTAATGTATTATAACACAAAATATAAATAGCAGACGAGAAGAGAAAGTTTTAAAGCACCTTTATCCATGTGAGAGTTAAAATGATGGAAAATGAACATAATTTTCACATTTATTTCTCATTTCTCACGTGTGCTTGAATAAAAATATTTCTTCTTGTTTTTTAGGATGAAAATATTTAAATTTTTTTCCATAAAATTTTCAAAAAAAATTATAAATTTTAATCAATCAATCAATCTTAAGTTTTTTCATAAGTCTCAATATATGCTGCACGTGCATTTTCATATAAATTCATAAATGTCATGTTGTCGATGATGCCCAAGAGGCTTTTAAAATTTTCCTTCAATAAGATAAATTGAATGCGGTGAAATAATTTTTTAATGTTCAATATTGAATTATTCTCGATTGCCAATTTGTTCAGCTTTCAATACATTGCAATGCAGCTCATTAATTTATTTATGCCATTTTCTGTTATGAAATTATTTTTCTGATAGCGCTTAAAGGAAAAAGTTTATATGATGCCTTAATGATGTGTATTGTTAATTGAATATCGTTGATGTAATACAGAAAATTGATAACTACAAAAGAATGGCATTCGACTAATTTTCTTATCGATATAAAAAATTTCTAAATAAAATTTAAATGAAACAATTATAAAAACTTTTTGGTTAAAGAAAAATGGAACTAAGGATCGGTAGACATAAAATTCAATCTAATACTTTTTCACAATCTTGAAACTCATGTTAATAATCAGAGTTGTTACAGGCGAGCTCGCCTGTTTTTCGCCTGTTTTATTAATATAAATTTACCATATATTTGAAATGACAAAACTTTTTTGTACCTTATTCTACATATCTTCACCTTTAAAACAAGTGCCATTTGGAATTTTTCGGTTGAGTTTTAGCGGAGTTATGATTTTTTAAATGTTCGCCTGTACGGATTTTTTAATTTTCGCCTGTTTTTCTGACAGGCGAACACTTAAAAAATCATAACTCAGCTAAAACTCAACCAATAAATTTTAAACTACGCTTGTTTTAAAGGTGAAGATATGTAGAATAAGGTACAAAAAAGTTTTTGTCATTTCAAATATACGGTAAATTTATATTAACAAAACAGGCGAAAAACAGGCGAACTCGCCTGTAACAACTCTGTTAATAATTTTAAATCACAGTGAAATTTTATTTTTTATTTTTATACTCGGAAAATAGTCATTTTTCTTGATATCGACATAGAAATAAAAATAGTTGTTGAAAAAATGAAAAATGTAGACCAAATGTGTTGTCGTCTCATTTATTTTTAGAGAATTTTTTCAATCGGAATTTTTCTCTCATGTGCAGCACAATTTGTTGACTGTAGGACATCAAAAACACAATGAAGTAGAAAGCAAGTTTTTTTCTTGTTATTTTGATATTAAGAAATGAATTTTTTTATTGATTTTTAACATACTGAAAGTTTAAATTGGCTCAAGTATTTCGATGTTATGATTGTTAATAATAAAATTAAATTTTTACACATTTTTTTGACTAAATGCAAAATTGAAATGAAATTGAAATTCTATCTGGTTTCTCCAGCTTTCTGATACTGATTTAAATTCTTACAACACCATTCTAAAAAATTTCAACAAAATTTATTAATAATTTTCAGCATATGAAAATGTGTCGCATGTGTATAAGATTTAAATTCCTCAACTGCATAATTTATACATATGAGATTAACAAATAAACTCGATATGTATTCCCATGTTATCTCCATTATTCATGTAGAGATTTTAATTAAAAAGAAGAGAAAGAAATTTTTACAATATGTGGTACTAATTAAAAGAATTTTTGTGGCTATAAAATTAAAGTCTCATTTATTCTCATTGTGTTCTAAAATTTCGTTTGTTTGTGGTTGATAAAACTGAATGTTTTTAAAAGTAAAATCATCAATGTTTGATATTTTGTTATAAAATTATATTTTCTCATAGGAATCGATTTTTTTAATTACCTGTTGATTTCACATGAAAATTGGGTTTTATAATTACATTTTATTTATTCATACATGAATTTCTATGGAGACATTGAATTTATGTTTTGGTAGTAAAATATAAAAACAAAAACATAAATTCGGGATATGCTATTCTCCTTTGTTATTATTTTTGCATTATGTATTCAGTACTGAATAAAGGCAATCATCGAAGTATAATAGAAATAAATATTTTTTTGTAAATATTTTCTATTTGTTTTGATTGTTGAATTTTCAAATGGAAACTAATGAACCAAAAATTTCATGTTGCTCAATTTTTAAATCGATCAAAATTTAAAAAATTTTAAATCTTAATAGAAAAGAAATAGGTTTTGTGATATATTTTTTTCACATATCATTTCATATGTCTGTTGGTCAGCGAACCGACAAACAACCATTTTATAAAATTATACAAAATACTATGATATTATAATTTTATTTACAAAATTCACACTTTATATTAAAGTTACTTCACAGAATCGAAATAAATTTATTGAAAATAATCTCTAAAAGAATCAGCTTTTCAAAATAAATTTTTGTATTTAGAAGTTTTTAGAAATAAAAATTATTTTCTTTTTCATAATTTTTATATCACGAAAAAATTTTTTAAACAAACCTTTAAAGCTTTTTTCCTTAATTCCAAAATTATTCTAAAGCTTTTTGAGTTTCAATTTTTGATTTAATTTCCTTTTTAGCTTTTTATGTTTTTTAAGAAATTTTAACTTTTTGTTTCAACACAAACTTGTTTAATTTTCACCTATTCCATTAGACAGTCACTGCAAGACTAATAATCTCTCATTTAACTTACTATCAGGAAGAGTTTAAAAACCTTTCTGATGCTGCTAATATACACACGATTGTAAAGCAAAAAAAACGTGAAACACAAATTTTCTCACCTGAACTGAAAATGAGAGAAAATTGAGAGAGTAACAACAAAGATTGTGAGAGAATTATGAAAAATTCTCTCTTAAAATTAGTTTGCCGACACACACCATGTGACAAGACTCAGAGGCAAAATTTTTATGAATGAATGAAAGAAAAACATAAAAGTAGGAAGAATAAATTTTTTTTGAAAGACAAATTTTTTGTAGAAATAAAATTAGACTTTTTTTTAAAGAATGAAAATTTTATTGAAATTTATTTATTACATGTATTTTGAGTAAATTTTAATCTGTACATAGAGCTTTTCAAGAGTTTTTATTTTACATTTTTATTGTTTAAGGTTGATAAACACTTGACAGAAATGAATAATATGAATAAGAAGTTGTCATAATCTATAAATATTAAAATTATTATATTTTATGAAATATTCAGATCAAAGTATTTGAATTTTATTTTAAATTTTTTTAAAATTATATAATAAAATCGATTTAACAAAAATTGTAATTAAATATATAATTTTTGCTACTAAAAAACTCACCCAATAAAAAGTATTCAAATTGATGTCAGCAAATTTCCATGCACTAATATTTTTCTTCTTTTGTGCTCTCATCATGATCACCAAAATCATTTTCCTATATTTCGGACTTGCTTTGTACCATTCACTATTGTATGCACCATCAGCTACTTTCAATGTTGATCTGAGTTTCAAAATATAGAAAAATTGTATACGTAGATTCAAAAATTTTAGATATTTCTTACCAAACGTTATTTATGCAAGATAAAAACTTTGTATCAAGTTTAATAAAGTTGGCAAAAAGCCAGGCTGCACAAAAATAAAGTGATTTTTTTGAAAATTATTTGGAATTATTTAAAACCAGTGACCAAGTACCCGTGTTGCAGATCGGTGTACTTAAGCGCATTTTTGGTGCCTAGATCAGAGTTTACAACAATTACAGAAATATTAGATGCGTTTGTAAAACAGATTCATGTGATAAAATATACTGGTTAAAATAAATTTCAAATGTATTGGAAATTTCATATGTAAGATTTGTGAGAATTCGAATGAAATAATTGAAATTAAGTTGTAGAAAATAGCAGTCAATTAAGAATTTAGCAGCTATTTTTTGTTTTGTTTACATTTTCATATAGAAATATAATTTATGAAAACTCGAGTAATGTAATTGCTGCTAATAATCCTAATCTATTAAAATTCTCGAAATCGTCTTTATAAAAAATTTCGATGATTTGAAAATAACGATCAAATTCAAAAATACGCGAAGTTGGCTACGCGCAGCTGAAAAATTTTTTTGATCGCAGTCAACTTCGCGAAAAAATTTTGTTTACAAATTTTTAATATGGAAAATTATTTCATAATTTCCCAAGTTATATGACTAGTGACAGAAATATAAATAAGCGTCGCCGCACTAACTTTTAAGCACAAATCTAACACAACAAACCGGAAATCGCTAGCTATCATAGTTTTCGAGATCTCAGAGGGACAGCCGAACAGCCAGCCAGCCAGCCAGCCAGCCGAACAAAATGAATGTATAAGCTGCATTGTTGTTCCAAAAATGCGCTAAAAATTTTGTGAGCTGAACTAATTTAATCAAAGGTTTTTATTCACTGAGCTACCAAAGACATTTCTATGACTTGCAGTTCTTTCAAAAACTGTAGGAAGCCATAAGTTGTTTAGAAAAATTTATTGACAGCTAGCTTTCTACCAACTCTGGTATCTTTTGCATGATTCTTTTTATTTTCATCACTTTCTCAACATATTTCAAAATTATTTTTACTTACTCAGTCAATCGATCACCAAAATAGCATCCAATAAAAATCTGCATAAACATTCCAATAAGTGCTGCTGAATATTTAAGCAAAAAATAATTGCTTATGCCAGACTTAAATTAAATTTTTATCAAAAAAGATTTAGAAAAAAAATTAATTTTGTTTCACTCACAATTGTCAAGAAAATGAAAGAACAAATTGCAAAAATAGACATAAAAATATTTGCAAAAAAAAGAATTGAAAAAATTTCATTAATTTCTCTTGCAATTTCAATAATTTGTTTATGAATTTCCACAAGTTCCTTCAATTTTTTAATTGCAACAGCTTCACTTTCAATTATGGTAATTTCTTCAAATTTTTGTGACAAATTGTCAAATTCCATTGCTGCAATATTTGCAACTGAAGCAAATAACAAATCAGTAGAAGCGATTATGAAAACACTAACTGTTCCAAGCCAACTTTCGATGAAACTCAATGTCCAATAAAATAAAGAATTAGAATTATTGAACGGAAGAATGAAGGAATAAACTGGCTTCAAAGGAACATTAATTGAATAAATCCAACCATAGAGCTTATAAAGAAAAGGCATAGAGCAATATTGAGCATTCATTTCAAAGAAATATGCAACAAGTCCAATGAAAAAGAACTGAATTAAATTCAAATATTTCTTAGTCCCAAATTGAATTTGTTCTAAAGAAGATTTTGGAAAATTTTGTTTCATTTTTATTATAATTTTTGTCAAATCTTCACGATGACGAAAAAATAAAATATAAATTTTGAAATACATCTGAGTAGCTACATTAGCAACAGCAACATTTTCCAAAGCAGTAAAAACATAATTTATATCACCAGCAATGATTTCTTTAATAGAAAATACTATTGAATATTCAGCAAGGAGAAAAAAAATTGAAATTCCTGTAACTTCAATCATGCAGAAAATTCGATGCCATTTAAGATTATTTTTGACCAAATCAGGAAAAAATGTAAAACCAAAATGTTGCAAAATTGCTTCACATTTGAAAAATTCAATATAAGAAATTGTAGCTTGATTTTGACTGCTAGATTTAAAATATCCCGAGTAACCAACGGAAAGCAAACGGCTTGCTAAAAGCTAGCTTCTAAAGGATCAAAAAATCATGCTTTTAGCAAGCTTTAGCTTTCCGTTGTCATAAGCTATAAATAATTTAGTTACACCGCGCTTTTGTTCCGCGGAATATTCCTATAGCATGCTTTTTACTTGCTTCGTAGCATGCATTTTACTTGCTTAAAAGCAAGTAAAAACGGAAAGTAAACGGAAAATGTTCAAAAAATCTCGTATCCGTTATTTTTATTCAATTTTTATACCATTTTAATACAAATAAATTTAGACGAATTTAAATTTTATAAAAACGATACTTTTAAATACTTGCATTTATAATATTTCTTTTTCGATTTATTCAAGAATACATTTTATATATACTTTTACAAAACTCAATTTTGTATAATCACAACAATATCATAAATATTAATGCTTTTTAGCATTTTTTTGATTCTTTTGCTTAAAATAATTTTGAATAGATTTTTTTATATCATTACTTTTTGGAAGTTTTAATACACCATCAATTTCTTCTGCTATCGCATTTTGAAAAAGATCAAGAACAAATTTATAATTGATCAAACAAACTCGTCCATCAGTTTTTGATCTGAAAATACAAATCTTAAGCATACATATTTAGATGCAGTAGTCATTCAGACTTACCCTGGTGTATCACTCCAACGAATCATTGGTATAAAGCTTTCATCAAACATAAAATCAATAAAAGTGCTAATTTTAGCATTACATTCTGAATGATGACGTGTGATAACTGGCAAAGACTTTAACTTTCTAATCTAAAAATTAAAAGATAAAACATTGATTGTTATAAAAAGAAAATTCAAATCATACCAAAATTATTTTGAAATTATGGTCCTCTTCTAAATCATTCTTGAGCTTTTCAATTTCATGAATATTCAAGAGTTTTTTGAAAGTTTTTTCTGTTGAATTAGATTTTTTCATTTCAATAAATTTCTTATCAATGTATGAGTAAAGTCTAGCTTCCATTGAAACTATTTCTTTGATTATCTATAGTTAAAAAATCTATGTTGCATAAAAAGATTATCAAAATTTAAGACTTTATCTCACTTGTTTTACATCAGCTTTTGATCAGGCTAGGATTTCATCTTGATATGGTTTATCTATCACATAACTGTTATAAATTTCTTGTGTTTCAGTAACAGTCGGCACATCGTCATTTTGATATTCTTCTAAAAACTCTTCTACACTGCTTACATCATTTAAAGCACTTTTTTGATTTGCTATAGCTTTTATAGCTGATGTCATTTTAATATTCTAGCATAAAAAAATACAAATCATTAAACGAATATAGTTCAAAAAAAAATCATATGCAATAAAAAATAATTCATACCTTAACTTTGGCATTCAAATCGAAATTATCATTATAGTTGACTGGATGCTTTCTTTTTTCAGCTTTTTTATCTCTGAATTCTGCTTCATCAGCAGTATTTTCAAAGTCAGAGACTTGTTTTGCATATATTTGAGCGTTTTCAAGTGATTCTAAAAAAAATTTTTTAATAAGATATAAAGTTACAGATTGAAAAGAATTTACCGAATTCTGCTAGCGTTTTCATTTCAAAAAGTGGCCATTTTACTTTGTTTGGTTCGCAATTTTTTTTGATTGATTTTAAATACGATTTTGAAGGAGGAAAATATGTATGTGCACTATCTGTCATCCAATTATTTTGAATGACCGATATCGTCTTGTCACTTTTAAATTCAACAACTGAAAACATTCTGAAAAAAAAATTCAATATAAAAAAGTTTTGATTATGATTTATTGAGATTTGTAAAAAAGCAAGCAATATTTTCTCCAACATAATTTTTTTACAGCTTATGCATGATTTAATTTTTTCTAATACATAATCAAAACGCATTAAGAGGAAAAGTGTAAGCATAATTTTCTAGATAACATGGTGTACTAAACATTTTACATTTAATGCGACATACATCAATCTCAACCATAGAAAAATTCTAAGATCAATTTTGTAGCAGAATATATCGCTAGATTCTATTGGCAAGGTATAAATATTCTGTTGTCGTGCATTGTGATTGATATAATGATCGACAGCCCATGTTTGAAGTTTTTTACGAATGTCAAATTGATTGTTTACATATAAGATAGACGAAGATTTAGATTTTCTGCTTTAGAAACTTCATAGATAGATATATTTGATTGCGAACTTGGAATATTAGAATCAGTTTCAGTTGCAGAATTAGTTTGAGTATCATAATTAAATGTATAAAAAGAGTTCTGATTTTTAAGTACTTCTTTTAATTTTCTTTTCTTTTTTCCTCTAAAAGAATATTCTTCGTAAATTTTTCTATTGCCCATATGTAATTCCGAAAATAAATTCCTCTATTAAAAAGTGAAAAGATATAAAAGAAAGGGATAACATAGATAGAAAAGAGAATATTGAGACTTAGACTTATTCGCGAATTGATAATTAAAGTAAAATGAGAAAAAATTACTTGCGATTTTTATATGAATCTTTTCTTACCTTATGATGTTAATTTTCAGGTAATTTAGAGATTAAACACTCTATTTTGTTTTTATTAATATTTTTCTTCACTTTTTAATATTGTATGAACACTCTTTCCTTTGAAAATAAATTAATTTTCGAGTACGAAATTAATTTTTCAGCCTCGTGTTGACTTTCCGTTTGCTTTCCGTTTTCATTTGTAAAAAGCATGTATACGGAAAGTTAACAAAAAATCATGCCGTAACATGCAAGTAAATGGCATGCAAATTGCAAGATTTTCCGTTAACTTTCCCGTTTTTACTTGCATATTGCAAGTAAATGGAATATACATAAATTCATGATAAAATGAATAAGTAATATGCATATAAATTAATAGCAATTTCACGGAAAGACTTTCCGCTTTCCGTGAATGGTTACTCGGGTATGATTTTAAATTATTCAAAAAATTCATTTTTTTTATTAATTTTTTGAACTTAACTCGTTGAACGCTTAGAGACTAATAAAATTAATGTAAATGATCAAAAAATATTTTAGAAAATTTCCATGACAACTTTTTAATTTGATACATTTAAAAATTATCAAGTTTGACAATTAAAAGTCTAAATAATTTAGAAATTTTTTTGACCTTTATGTCATAGAAAGTGAAGTTCAATTATTAATATTCATAACTTTTTTTATAATAAGTCTCTTAAGTTTTCTTTGTAAAATAAGTTAAGGAATATTTTTAAGAATTATAAAATTTTAAAGAGACTACAATTGAAAGAAATCACACACATCTTTCAGTCAGGGTTGGAAAACTGCCACACCTAAATTGTCAATTGCTAAGTTTAAATTTTTTACCTCATTGTATTTTTTGAAATTGCGATTAAAAACCGATAACCACAAACAAGCACAAAATTACTCTTCAAATGTTTTACTTGATCTGAAACTAAATCTGCATCCTTTTATGTCCAGTCAAATGCTCTAACCATCTGAATTATGAGCTAGAAATACAAACCTTAGATACTGCACGCAGAATGTTTTCAAATGAAATTGTTTTTATTTCTAAAAAAAGAAATTAGGAAATTTTATTTTTTAGATTTAAATTTTTGAATTAAATGATTTCAAATGACAATGTTGCAATTTTTGCCTGATTTTCAATATTTTATAGAAATTTACTACGACATCAATTCTTCAAGAAATTTTCAGAAAAAATATAAAATAAATTATGGTCATAATTTGAAATTTGATGATCTATCAAAAACAACTCAGAAATCAATATAAAATCATATGAAAACTATAAAACATCCATTTTTAGATTTAAATATTTATCACGTTTTAATGAGATGATAAACATTTTAATAATAATAACATCATTTTTATAATGAGAGCAAAAAATCAAGACATAATAAACATTCTTGTTTTCATCATTATCATAAGCGCATGAACTAGACGAAGAAGAAAAGAAAAAAGTTTTCATTATAAATTACTCATTAAAATGAGTTGTTTTCACCTTTCTTCATTTTTCTTATTACTCGGATGCTTTAGATTATCTTGATTGTTTTTATTTAGAAGTTAATTTTTATACATGAGAAATATTTAAAAGTAAAAAGTTTCCAAAAGTAACAAATTTTCAATTTAAAATTTTAAAAACTATTTAAAATTTTAATTTACAAAATAATAAAATTTATTGCTCTCTAAAAAAACTTTAATTTAAATTTTTTCGCTTCTCCAATCAACTAATTAGCAAGCATTTTTCTACACTCATTCATTTGTTGACCCAGTTATCAAGTCCCATTACCATCTGCCGACATGTCTATGTCACAACGTTTACTTTTTCACTGCACTGAATTTTCCGCTCTCTTTTGTTCTTTAACACTACCTTCAATGTATGTATGTTTGCTAATAAGCTAATTAGCAGTGAAAGTTTACACTAAAATTTCTCATTTGACTAATAAAGCAACCACGCTTGAATGAGAAAATGAATAAAGGCTCACAATGAATATTTTACAGTGTTTATAATCTCCAAATTGACTGTAATTTTCTTTCATTTTTTAGGAGCTTATTAAAGATATGATGAGAGTTTATTATGAGGTTAAATTTAGTAAGAGAGAGTGATGAAATTTTTTTTGTTGTGGTTTTTTTGGGTCTATGTTGTTTTGTGGTTTTGTATATACAAATGTTGTTAAGTTTTTTTTTCTGAAGTTGATTGTGTAAAGCCAATTAAAGCTTTTTGGAAGAATACAAAATTCTTAAATTTTTCTCTTTAAAAATCTAATTGAATTTTGTGAATTACTAATCATTTTATTTTCAAAAACTTTTGTTTTGTAAATTTGATGAACTTTTTGTTGATTTGATAGTTTTTTTTTGACACTTTCAGAAATTAATAATTTTTGTTTAAAAATTTTAATAAAGTTCATAAAAGCCATTAAATATTTATATTTTCATCATTCTTTGTCATCATTAAAAAAGTCTTTATTTATAAGCTTCCCTAAAGTATATGTACACACTTTGTTTAAGATAAAAATTTTCTTACTTTTCCCTTTAAGGTGTAGACAGTAAATTTACTTCACTAATTAGAAAAGGGTTGGTTCGTTGACTTTACACTTAATTAGTATTTTCTTCTTCTTTAATTAGAAATGTAAATATGAAGAAATTAAAACAAAAATCTCAGTATTAAAACGCTCTAATTCATATCAGAAATTAGTATTTTGAATTTTAGTTTAATTAGTTTTTGTTTGCATATTCTTTAGAAATTATTTTAGTGCCTGAATACTAAGAAAAATTTTAATAATTATAACAATTGAATTGCTGACATATTTCAAAAATATTTAAAATAGTAAAACTTCTCATGTTTACAAAAACATATAATGTACTTTTCGCATTTCTACAGCACATTTGATTTTATGCATGCCAAACTATTGATTTGTATAAATCAAAAGCTTTGCCTAAAGTTAATCATATGAAAATTATGATAGTTCGAAATAAAAAAATTAGCTTTCGCATCTAATTAAAAAATTTCATCTAAATAAATCTCTTTACATTTTAATAACACTCTCACCTTTCTATCTCATCCTTAAAACCCCCTTCAGCATAATAAAACTCTTCATTATGATGCATGTCATCATCAATGTCAAGAGTCATGCTGAAGTATGTCATTACTGCCATGTCATCACAAAAGACATGAAAACTTTAACAAAAATAAATTGTTGTACCATTGTGGGTTGTTGTTGTTGTTGTCATTATGTACAGAATATGAAAATACTAGATAAATGGATAATAAAAAAAGTGCTTGTGAAGTTTTTGAACATGGTGATAACAATTTTAATATAAAATATTTTAAAATAAACTTTTAAAAGACTTTTAGTTAAAAAATTTAATTGTAAAATAAAAAGAATTTTTTTGTTGTGTTTAAAAATCACATCAAAGTTCTTCCCAAGGGTGACATTTCTTGTTTTCTTCATTTTCGATATTACTTTTTACTGTAACATATAATTTATACTTAGAGAATTCACATAACAAAAGAGATCTTTAAAAATATTTTGTGGTGCTAACAATAAAAATTTCCAATAATTTATTTTCTTTTACAGCCCTGGTAAAAATAAATAAAGTCTTGTAGGCAGACAAATTTTAGTTATACAATTTTTTTCCGTAGGTGTTCAAAAATTGTAAAAATCAGGGCAAATATTTTTTAAGGAAACTTATTAGAATTGTCAAAATTTAACCTTTTTTCTAGAAATTACAAAGAATGATTTTCTTTATATTTTTTAAGAATTTTTACTCTATAATTTTGTACCAAACTTCATCTCATCATCATTAAAAATGCGATTTTTACATTTTATTTTTATTTTGCACTGAAATTTTTCACACATGTGATGAAAATTGATATCACATCATTTTTAATTCCCATAGCAGGAAAAGATTTTTCATCATTGTCATCAGCACAAGCAGCTGTTGAAAAAATTGTCTGTCATATGATGGAAAAAATAAATTTGTTGCGGTTTTTCAGAAATACTTTTTGAGGGAAAATTTAAAATTTGAAGTGATGTGAATATTTGTTACACATTTTTAAAAGTTGAATAATTCTTTGTGGTTTATTTAAGAAAGAAAAATATTTAAATAGGTTATAAGGTTACGAGGAAGAAATTTTCTTAAACTTACAATATTTTATTTTTAGAAGCTGATTCATTTTTCATTGGTTAAGAATTATTAAGAAAATTTGAATAGTGTAGAATATTAGATTAAATTTTTAATTATTTGATCCAAAGGACGAAAACTCTTAACAGACAGAAAATCTTTTAACAAATGTTAACAAAAAGTTTGAATTCTTTTTGAATTTTTGAAACTGATTTGATAAATTTTTCATCAATTGATATGTTTTGTGATAAGAGTTTACTCCAAGAATTCTTTCATTAAAATCTATTTTGCAATGTAAAGTTTATTTTCATATACAATATTTTTCAATTTCTTATGTACTAGGATGTTTCCTTGAAAATGAATCACTTTTTGGTCACTTCATTTAAATATAAAGTTCTTCAATTCTGCTCAAGTAATTTACAAACGGTAAAATATATGTTATTACTACTATTTATCAGCAGTTTTTAAGATGTATTTAATGAGTCATCAATATTTCTAAATATTTTTAATTCGATTCCAAGTTTTTAGGCAAAATCCATTTTTTTCAACTAAAATCTTTAGAAGGGATTTTCTCGAAAGTTTTCCATTAACAGAAATTTTCTCATGCATTGTAAATAAAGTTTCTATTATGCAATTTAAAGAACAATAATCAGAATTCATTTATTACTTTTAGTTAAAAAGTTATTGCAGCAAACAAAAATGTCGACCTAAAAATACGGACTTTTCTTAAAATGCTCATAACTCGAAAAGTACTTAATCGATCGAAAAGGATTATATACCAATCGATCCATCTTAAAACAGACTATTAAACACAATACAGTAAAAACTTGTATGATAAACCATGAATTTCCATACAATTTTCAAAAATCTTTGTTTTACAAATGGCGAAATGTAAACAAACAAAATTTTGTCAATTTTTCTTTCGCTCAAATCTCTTCAATAATAATGTCCCAAACTCTTATACTATCTCAGTTATGTAAAATAAGTTGTATTCAAACGTTTTTAAATAGTAGATTTAGTTTAAGATGATGTTATAATAGAGATTTGAGCGAAAGAAAAATTGACAAAATTTTGTTTGTTTACATTTCGCCATTTGTAAACAAAAGATTTTTGAAAATTGTATGGAAATTCATGGTTTATCATACAAGTTTTTACTGTATTGTGTTTATTAGTCTGTTTTAAGATGGATCGATTGGTATATAATCCTTTTCGATCGATTAAGTACTTTTCGAGTTATGAGCATTTTAGAAAAAGTCCGTATTTTTAGGTCGACATTTTTGTTTACTCATAACTTTTTAACTAAAAGTAATAAATGAATTCTGATTATTGTTCTTTAAAGTGCATAATAGAAACTTTATTTACAATGCATGAGAAAATTTCTGTTAATGGAAAACTTTCGAGAAAATCCCTTCTAAAGATTTTAGTTGAAAAAAATGGATTTTGCCTAAAAATTTGGAATCGAATTAAAAATATTTAGAAATATTGATGACTCATTAAATACATCTTAAAAACTGCTGATAAATAGTAGTAATAACAATATTTTTACCGTTTGTAAATTACTTGAGCAGAATTGAAGAACCTTATAATTTATAATTAAGTACAATGAAGTGACCAAAAAGTGATTCATTTTCAAGGAAACATCCTAGTATTAAGTCATAAAGAATTAATATTTAAATAGGTGTCTCATAAAGTGGACTTGCTAACATTGATTCCAGCACCAATTTTCTCCATAATTGTGGATAATTTTGTCGATTTGCACTAACATTTTTTTTCATCCTAAAATTCAAAATTTTTTAATTCAAAAAATGTTTTAAAAAATTTTACTCACATTTCTTTGATTTTTGTTCCATTTTCAATTTTTGTTTTTTCATTTTTAAATTTTTCAAGTTCTTTTTCTAGTTTTGCAACTTTTTCAGCTAAAGCACTTTTCTCAGTAAAAATTTTGCTCATTTCAGACATTGTAAATCTCGGTCGTTCACTGTCATTTAATTTTCTCCAAGCTAAATCTTCATTTTCAAGCTGTGCAATTCCCAAATGATCTCTTAGTACAATAAATGATTTATGTTGATCATTCATTTCCGCTAGAATTTCTTCACGTTCTTCATACAATGTTTTCACTTGTGATTCCATCACTCTCGATTGTCGTCTCATTTGATTTATTGCCATTTTAAGTTCTTCAATTTCTGCATTTAAATCACGAATTTCTAAATCTTTTACTTCAATTTCTTTTTCATACAATTTGATTTGTTCTTTTAAACGTTCATTTAATTTGTACTCTTCTGCATAAAGTGTACCAGCAAGATTTTCTAATGAATTTTCTGGTGATTTTGATGTGCTTCTTATAAGTTTATTTTGTGTGTCAATCAACTTTCGATTATCTTCTTGTAATTTTTTTATTTTACTACGAAGTCCTTCAACTTCTGCTGTCCAAATTTCTTCTATTGATTCAAGGTCCTTAAAAGAAAGAAAAAAAATCAATATATTTTTTTCTAATATGGAACGATAAAAATTAATAATTTTAAACAAATATTAGTAATTTATTTTGTAAATGGTCAAAGGGACATTTTCTTCAAAAATTAAAAAAATAGCATTATTACTCTGCATTTTATAAATTAACGTCGACTTTATACAAGTAGGCAAGTAATTATAATTGCTAATAGCAACTGATTGACAGGCCAAGTAAACTAACAAATTTTAATTCTAAGACACACAGATTAAAAAATCTCATGAAGATTACCAAAAATCTCCCCTAAGTTAAACTCTAATCACTACAAGCCAATCACACAAAGCCCTTCCACCACGTGTTTTCATTAATAATTGATTTTTTATCTTTCTTATCTGAAGCGATCGATCAAAAATAAATTTATTACAGCTTAGCATTTTGTTATTTTTTGTTCTATATTTATAATAATATCTACTGACTGTCATATGATTTTAATTTGGAAATTCAAGACGACACGGAAGTTTTAAAAAATTTGTCTAAATTGCCGACAAAGTTTTCCGGTGTAATTTTATTAATCTTATGAATTTTCAAAAAATAGATAAATAAATGAACTTTTTATGTGTCTATTTTAAGCATTCATTTTTGAGTCACGTAGAAATTGAAGCTTAAAATTATCTTTTTATTCAAGTTCAATGTTCTGTGTCAAAAAATTTAATTTTTCACCTTTTCAAAAGCCTTTTGATTTTCAGTTTTTTCAGTTTTCACTTTTTCAAGTTGTAAAATTTTCTCTTGTAAGTCTTGAATTTCATTGATTGATTTTTCGCGTTCATTTGACATATTTTCGAGCATTTCTAGTGCAGTGATGCATTTTGTGACAATTTCATTTGTGTTTTCATGACCAAAATTTGCAATTAATTTTTCACATTCCTTGCCTATTTCGCATGCAAGCTCGTTAATGTCAGAAAGAGAAATTTGAAAGGTTGATGACATTTTTTAAATTTTTTTTTATTTTTCACATTTCAAAAAAATAAATTTAATTATTGTAGAAAGTTTTTGCTCAATGTTAATCACAAAAAAGACAAAGTACGACTAAATGAAATTTTTTGCAACACTGTAAATGTGTGTTAAAATTATGATAAACGTTTTGTTTTTACTTCTACGATAAATCAAATAAATAATCTCATTGTGTTGATAAAAATACAAAAGAAAAAGTTGAATGATAAGAAATTGTTTGAATTAAAAATAAATCCCTAGGATTAAAATTATTGTTTTTGGAAACATTGAAAACATGCAATAAAAAAAATTTGAATATTTTATGATCGTTAAAAAAATTAAAAAAAGTTTTAAAAAATTCTCAACGTTCGAAGTATTGCTAACGAACTCTTATCATCTTAATTTATCATTACAACAGGATTTCCTTGATGAATCACTAAGAAAATTTCAGTTTGAAAAAGCCAAAATACTCGAATTTTATAATTATTTTTATTTATTAAGAATAAAATATTTACAATTTTATTAATAAAAGTTAAAAACCTATTTGTTTTATTTTATTTAACAACATAAGATTCCCTTTCATGAAAATCATAAGGTGGTGGTGGTTCATAAAATCCTGATTCTCTATTCATTGTAAATTCTCCACTCTGTCTATAATCACTGAAGTATTCTCTATCAATATCAGGAGCTGATGGTTCTACTAAAGGTGCTGAAGGTGTCACAACACCAGTCAATTCAGGATAAAGTAAATTACTCGAAAGTCTAGGGTTATAAGGTTCTTGTCTTTCATAAGCTTCATTTGAATAAGTCATAGGTTCAATAAATGATATTTCTGGATAAATTTGATTTAAATTGCTGATTGCTCTTTCATAAGAAATTGGTGGTGCACATTTCTTCAAAATTTCAATTTTAATTTCATACATAGAAGTAGCAACTCCCATTTTTGGGTTATAAGACATGCTGATGTTAGAATTACCATTAAGATTGAAATATTGAAGTTTATCTAAATATTCAATAATTTCAGGATGAATGAATTTAATTTTATTATTTTTAAATGATAAAGCTTTTAATTCATATAAATTGACAATTAAATCTCCTGGAAGTTCTTCAATGCAATCATCCTCAACTCTTAAATCTCTCAAATTTGGCAAATTTTCTAAATCTTCTCTCGAAATTTTTCTCAAATTACACTTTGAAAGCCTCAGTGAAGTTAAATTAGGAAAAAGTTCAATTAATCCTGTTGGAATTTTTATCATTAAACATTTATAAAATCGAAGTTTAGCAACATGAAAGTCAGCTCTACTTTGTGAATGTTTTCCAACAAAATTAATTTCTCGTGATGATTTTGGAATACATTTTTTAGTCACTTCACACATATATTCCCATTCAAAAAATGGTGACCATCCTTGATCGTAGAATTTTGATTTGATATTCATTTTATTCAATGCCATTTTTATAAAATTCACTTCTGATCACAACAAAAATCACAAAGAAACTGAAATATTATTGCAAAAATAAAATTATTGTACAGGAACACAGTTAAGATTAAATAACATTTTTTATCTTATCAAATATTAGTGTTTTGATGAGTGGTGAATCATTTACCAAACAGTGTGTCAAGTGACGTTTCTTTGATAGGTTTTATCAGTTAATATAAAAATTGATAATGATTTTGTTATAATTAATCTCTTATTATTGAATTGTTCCATTGAGTACTTAGAATTATCGATAAATTAAACTTTATGGAAAATTATTTTTAATAAAAGCTTCTTCATTATTTTTAATAAGAAATTATTTTAAAATATTTAAAATCAATTATTTTTGTAATTAATCTTAGTAAAAAAATTTAATTATAAGTCATTGATTTTTATTATTTTTGTAATTGAATTTTTAATTATTTTTATAATTAAATTTTATTATTTTTACAATTAAAAATTTTTTAAACACATTTTTGCTAAATTTTTTTGCTTTTCTATGTTTGATGAACTTGATTTAATTGAGGAATGATTATTTAGTTATTAATAGGTTACAAAAAGAGTAAAAATTCTAGAAATGAGTGTGAAAAGTTTTTATTTGAAATTTTGATTTTCGGCAAAAGTTTTTTTATTTATTTTTAGCGTTGATTTTCTATAGAAAATAAATTATTCCTGTAATTATTATAAAATGGTTCTCAATTTCCTAAATAATATGTATGAAAATATGCAAGAGAATTTATTGTAAGTAAAATTCATTAATAACAGATTTCATTTCAGCAAAACTTCAAAGTTAAGCATTATCCAAGCATTATCTATCATAGCTAATACTTAGATGGGTGACCGTATTTAATTACAAAAATAATAGATATCAATGATTCTAATAATTAATTTTTTGTTTTTTTTAAAATTTTATTATTGAGTAATTAAAATTTATTATTAAAATATTAAAAATTTGATTATTTTCATCATAAATTTAATTATTATATTAATTAGAAAAATTTTATTATTCAATAATTAAAATTAATTACAAAAATGTTTGGTGCGTATTTAAATGTGGAATAATTAAATTTTCCATACAAATTATTATACAAATAATAACTTTTTTCTCTGGATGAAACGATAAATTTTATTTCAATAGTCTCATTTTTAAGTTTTACGGTATAAAAAAGATTTCTAAATTGAAATTTATAATTGAAATTCTAAGTAATAATTTTTAGTTTACTCAACTTCATCTAAAATATAAATTCACATAAAATATCATAGCAATCCTTTTATTGGAAAACTCACAATGACAATTGACAATCTGATCCATCAATCCCATAAGTCAATTATTTTTACATTCGAAAAGCTATTGCTATCAAGGTTTGGGTAAGAAATTTTTTTAAAAGTTTTATCTAAGTAAAATGTTTTTAAACACTTAAAGTCATTAAAACAATAATTAAAGTAGGGTAAATGATCAAAATTTCGGACACTTGACTATTTTTTATTCACAAAAATTCAAAAATCTTTTTAATAAAACATTTTCACACAATGATTTATAGATGTAACTAAAGTTAATAATTATTCACATCAACTAAATAGCTATTTTAGAGCCAGCAATACTTTTTTAAAGAGAAATCAACTCGAACAAATATTGATCAAATTTTCGGACAAAAAAATCAATTTTTCAGACACTTGACATTTTCAAAAAATACGTTAAAAACCATTCAATATTTTTACAGTTTTACTCTAGTTCTTGACCTATTTTCATTGCAAATGAACTCAATCGTTTATTAATTTAATAAACTTTCATTTCCAAACTTTTGATATGCTTTAAATGCACTCAAAATGAATTTCAATAATTTTTATAAGAAATCTTGTCCGATTTTCATTTTATCTTTATTTAAGGTTTTTTTAATGTATCCACTATATTTCAGAGTCCTTTAATCATAAACAATCATATTCATAACATTTCATAGCTTTATATCCTCAATTTAATGATTTTTTTTTAATTTTCAAATTTTTTGTAGTGTCCGAAATATTGATCAATATTTATTTGAGTTGATTTCTCTTTAAATAAGTGTTGCTGGCTTTTATTCTGTGTGTCTTGTTATAAAGTGAAATAAAAGCATTATTTTCATACATTTCATTTAATGATTGTGATAGTTTTGATAAAGAAATAAATAAAATAGTAATCGGACATTTTGTGAAAAATATTATCCAAAAAATTTTCAAGTCAACAAAATAATCGGACAATTGGATTTTTTACTCATTTGAAGTTATTTGGTTCAGAACAGATATTATTAATAAATAATATAAACATAATTTTATCAAATGAAGGTATATTGTTTGAGAATAACTGAATATAAAAAGAAATAGATAAAATTTCAAAAATGTAAACAAAAACTGTCCGGAATATTGATCTGTCCGAAATTTCGATCATTTACCCTATTTATTTATTTTAAAAACGTTTGAGCAAATTTTTTATATTTCATAATTTACTAAAAAATGTTGAAAAATTGAAGACAATTTTCAAAAAACTTTTAATTGCTAAATTTATTTTACATTTTCTTAATTATTTTTAGCAAAGAGTTCTCATCTTCAAGCCAATCAATTCAAAAGACGTACAATGCAGAAAATTAGTGTTTAATACTTCAATAAATTTTTGTAAAAATATCAGTAATAATTTATTAACTAATGTAATATTTTCGAATATAAACAACACTTCAAATTTTTTATTAAAATGTCCACAAATGCCAGTAAGTTTCTCACTTCGTTAATTGTCGAAATTTTAAAATCAATTAAATTTTTTAAGGGAAATTATACTGTTGAAAATTTAATGTAAGAAATCTTTAAATATTTTTTCTGTATCACATAAGTTTTATAAATTTTATTTGTTTTTAGATTTCCAAACAGTGGAATGGTCAAAAGTTTTTTCCAAAAATTTCGGGTCAACGTAACTGAAAAAAATCATATCAAAAATATACCAGGAATTTTTATTGCATTTTCTTACGAAATTTATGCAAACAATTTTTAATAATTTTTAAGGAAATAACATTTCGAGTTTTTCATTGTTCACACCGAACTGAATAATTTATTAAGGATTTAACTTCTTTTCTAATTTATTTTGTTTTTTTAATAAAAATATTTTACAAAAAAAGTCAAATCATTCTAAAAATAGTTTTGTTGATATTTTCCAAATATTTTCTATAAATTATTGTGATGCACATTCAACTGCTTCTGAAAGTGAAGTTAAATCTTCTGTACATATTTTATCTATAAAAAATAAAATATTTTCAATTTTGTTGTGAAAGCTAATTATTAAAATAATTTTTCAGGTATAATTAAGCAATTTTTAGAGCTACATTTTTATTTACATATTAGTTTCGTTCTTTTAAAAATAAAGTTTTAACATTATGAATGTTTTTACAAAACTTTTATTCTTAAGTTTAACAGTATGTAGTTGTAATTATTTTTGTATCATTTTCTTATGAAATTCACGGAAAATTTTTGATTATTGAAAAATTTCAGAATGAAAATAAATTTTATTTTATTTTATCCAATAATCATCGTCTAAAGATTCTTTATTTAAATCTTGACAAACATAAACATGAGTTTCAGTGCTAAAATCTTGATGATTTAAAACACATTTCTGTTTTTCTGGATTACATATGCAAGTGCCTTTAATTGTGTATTCAATAAATTCCTGATCATCAGTTGTGTATTTTGCCCATCCACATGGTTCTCGTTCTTCACAAAAATTCTAAAAAATGAAAATAAAAAATTATATTATCTAAAAAGATGAATTGATTTCAATCCAGTTTTGAATCTATATTTTTGTGAAATTTGAAAATTTTTCATGGTAATTGAAAATATTTAGTTTTAAAAATACATTTAAAAATTTTTATTAGAAAATTTCATCCTTTAATTTGTTGTAATATTCGAAATTTTAAAATATTTATTTATAAAAAAATTATCCTTTATTGGTTTGTTGTTAAAACTTTTTTGTGTTTTTTATACTTACTGTTTCTGCATTTGTAACAATTGATATTATTAAAGCAAATAAAACAATTTTTAAAAGATAAATTTTCAACATTTTTCTGTTAATTTTTATATTAAAATAAAATTTTTAATATTTTGAATGTTTTATTTATAAGTTAACTTGCAAATAAAATTGTAAACAGATGCACTAAAAATGAATCTTCACATTAATCTACACTAACACATTTAAAATAAATTTACAATACATACAAATTTTTATATGACATCAAATAAATTTAGTAAAAATTTCCAATTAAATTCTTATAAGAATATCAAAAAATCAAAACTGAAAAATAGAATTTGAAATTTTTTGAAAATTTAATAAATTTTTTTAAAAACTTCCATAAGAAATACCAATTTTCAAATCATTCTTTCTTTGACAATTTATGAAAAGTTTGATTTATTCAAATAATTTTAAAAAATTTAACAATCTTCATTTCTTATGTTGCAATTAAACTCCCAAATTTACATTTTTATTTTCTTCATTTTCACCACATAAAAATGCATCCTTAAATCCTTCGTATCGTTTACATTTTGCAAAATAATCCCGAATCAAATGTTCATCATTATCTGATTTCTGATATTTTGCAGCTGCATGAGCCAACCAATAAAGTTGAAGATTTTTAGCATTAGTTGCAGCTATTTGTGTTTCTGTGTTATTTTGAAGCCATCTTTTGTAATTTTCATAACTTAGCTGAACGCTCTCAGGATGTTGATAAAATGAATTAAATGACAAGTCATTGCTGAGAATTTCAACATGTTTTTTGACGCCAGAAGAAATTTTTGAAATAACTTCAGTGAAAATTGTTGCCATATTGAAGAACCTTGATCTTAGAGGATGATACCATGGATAGATGAGCATTGCTGGTGGAACATCTAAAAAATAGTATTTTAAAATTTTTAAAGTGTGAGATTTTTGATAGAAAGTTTCAGTTGAATTAAAGTGACCATTAAAGAATTTTCTAAAAGTTTTCAAAAATTTATCAAAAAAATTAAAAAAAATTACTTTTTCAGATTTTTGTTAGACTTTTATAATTTTTAAAAGTTCTGCACTTTGAAATCTTTACTTACATAAAACATTTTCATCCTCAACATTGTATTTCATTTCATCATTTCCAACCATTTCTTCAATTATACTTCTCCAACTTTCCTTCGGTTCATTCAAAATTTTTCTATGAAATCTTTTCATTTCCCAAATGCTTCTCATGAAATTTTCATCACCTTCCAAAAACAATTCCTCATAAAATTCCTCAAGTTTTTCAAATGTCATTGTTTTTTGTTGTAAGCTGACAGCAATGTCAATTGTTTTTAATTTACTTATGACATCAGCTCTTATAAGTTCTGCAACTTCTTCATTTTTCTTTTGACTGAACCAAGCAACAAAAGTATCAACAGCTTCAAATATTAATTCTTCTGCGCTTGCAATTATATCGACTTGTTCACCAATTTCATTTATATTTCGATCCCAAACTGATCGCCATTGTTCATACATAAAAACTAAAGCTGGATTCATGAATGTTTGATGAATTCTTGAAATACAGTTCGACCATCGATTAATAAAGTGAAGATTTGATGGTGAGAGGTCATTGGAATCTAAATTCAAAATTAGATCATCATAGTGTTCATTAAGGAATGTAAGAGCAAAAGTGTCGGCAATAACGCTGCAAAATTAAGAATTTTTTTATAAATAAGCAAATATTTTATAAATTTTGATGAAAAATTGATTAAAAAAAATTGAAAAAGTATTGAAATTTTATGAAATTTGCTGTTTGTTTGTACATTTTATCTCACCTTCTTTCAACTAGCATAAAATAAACAAGATTTTGCATAACTTCAACACCACTTTCAATTAAAATTTCATCATTTTCAGTCAACTGTGATCTTTCCAATAATTCACCATTGATAATTTGCAACCAATCAACATTAAATTGCAATGGAAATTTCTCAGCTAAATCTTTAATTTTCACAAATGTCGAATCGGAGTTTTTTACTTCACTTTTAATAAATTCACGATAAATGTGATAAAAATTTTTCCTTTGCAATGCTGATTTCATTTCATCATAAAATTCTGAGCCATTTTCAAAAATTTCCAATAATTTTTCTGCTTCAAATTCTTCATCAAAAATATTCCACGAATTGTTTGGTTTTTTTAAACAAATATTTTCACCACATCGGCCAACTTCAAGGTCAAAGAAAATTTTCATTGCATGATTTGGTTCAACTTCAAAATATAAATTGAAATTAAAAGTTTCATTGTTCCATTTTTCATCATCATCAGTTAAATTTAGAAAATTATCCAATAATGGTGAACTTCCAAGTCCTTTTAAATGTTGAAAAATATCATGTTGAGCTTGTAAATGTTTTGTCGGATGTAATGAATTGAAGCATTGTCGGAAAGTATTTTTCATTACTCTCATAACTCGACTTCCATGATCTTTAACTTCATCGTATTTTGTAGCAAGAATTTTACGCAATCTTTCATGATAAATTTCATTAACAATCGACTGAAACAGCTGGTTTTCGATTTCTTTTATGTCATCGACCACTTCAAGGTCATCACATGGATTTACACTTCCGAATTGCGATGAAACGCTAAAAAGATAATGTGCGTCATTTATGCACCAAACATTTTTACAAATGCTTTGCTCTGCTGCTTGATTTTCTTCTTTTTTATTTGTGTCGTCGACCGTGTTGTCAGATGTCTGAATGTCGAAGTTCAACTCGATTGCAGAAGTAAAGTGGAGGTGGAAAAGAGTTGAAACGACGAAGACTAAAATTGGGAAGTGAATGCGATTTGATGATGACATCAGAAAAATAAAGTTAAAGGTTGACTGAAATGCACAAAATTGTTTTAAATAAAAAACTAAATTCTAAAAGTCAATAAACCTAATTTTAAAATATGACAAACTTTTTAAAAAAATTTAAAATTTATAGAAAGAGTTTTTTTTCTAACAAAAAATTTAAAAATTCTTCTTGCTTATCGATTAAATTTTGGAAAAAAATTTATTTATAAAAATATCGAAAGCATTCAAAAATTCACAAATATTTTATTATCACTTCTTTTTCTTTCAAATCACAAAAAAAAAAAAACGATAAATTAAATTTAGCATAAACTTATCATTGAATATTTTTGCATTTTTCTCACCTTCTTTAGAATTTTTCACACATTTATCCGTTATTCACTTTTGACCTTAATGAAAATTTTTAATTTTTAGCAGCTTCTTGAATTTTTCGTCTATCTGTCGTGAACTCACTGCAAAGACTGACAAAAAATCACTTTTGATGATTCTAAAATAGTCAACAAGGTCAACCAAAAACTTGTATCTTAAAAGGCGACCATAAAAAGTGAATTAATTAAAATTTAGGTTTGATTTTTTTGCTTTTTGCGAGAAGATAAGGTGATGAGTAATATTGAGAAGTTGTAAACAGAAATGAAGAGAATTTGATAATTTGCATATTGTTTTACAGTCCGGTATTTGTTGCCGGCGTTTTATAAACAATTGTTTAAAATTTTTTTGAAATTTCAAATTGTTTGACAATTTGAATAGTTTTAGTGACAGTATAGCAGTTTCGGTCAGAATCATTTAAAAACAAGAGAAAACAAAAATGCGCTAAAAATAAAATTACAAAAAATTCATTTTCAAATGAAAGCCTAAAAATGAAATTACAAATTTACGAATTTTTCAAAAATTCTAAACATATCTTATTAAAAAATTTAAAAAATAAAAAAAAATATTTTTATTTCTTCTGCCAAATAACGGTCAATTCAAAAAAAAATTTTTCCACAAAAAAGTCTCTCCCCAAATTTGTGTACATTTTTTAAATCAGTTATTTTTTTCTTATTTCACTTTAAATACGCAACAGAACAAGACATTAAAGATTCCTTTTCTATTTCGTGAGTATTCTTCCAGTATCAAAAGAAATTATGGATGAACGTCCATATAAAACTGAATATGCAAAAAGTGGACGAGCAAAGTGTCGCAAATGCAGAAAAATTCTCAAAAAAGGAGAGTTAAGACTTGGTGTTTGGGTTGAGGTAAGAATTAAAAAAATTATTTTATGGAAAATTTTACAATTTCATAATTTTATAAAAACAATAAATTAAAGCTTTAAAATTTTTCTTCAAGTCTAATTTTTTTGATGGTAAAACATGTCAATGGTACCATTTGAGCTGTTTTTTCAAAAATCATCGCCCAGGATCAATTCATGATATTGGACATTATGAAGAAATGAGCATTGAAGATCAAAAGAAAATTCATGAGAAATTGGATGAAAATAAAGGACTTTTTTTGCCTGATACAAATGAAATTAAAAAAGGCAAAAGACCTCATTCAATTGATGAAGAAGCAGCACCAAAAAATAAAGCTATAATTAAGGATTTTGGTGTTGAATATGCAAAATCAGGTCGATCAACTTGTGTTGAATGTTTGAAAAATATTGATGAGAATGAAATTCGTGTTAAAAAAATGGACTATTCGTCGGATATTGGGAAGAAATTTGGTGGTAAACCAATGTGGCATCATTTAGAATGTTTTGCTGCAAAACGTGAAGATTACAATTTTTATTTGGGTGGATCTCAATTACCTGGAATTTCTAAATTATTAAAAGGTGATCAAAAAATTGTTGC
Organism: Polypedilum vanderplanki; assembly: GCA_018290095.1. Lineage (NCBI taxonomy): Eukaryota > Metazoa > Arthropoda > Insecta > Diptera > Chironomidae > Polypedilum > Polypedilum vanderplanki. Next base: position 1,782,871 of record CM031382.1, on the reverse strand, counting down.
TGATGTTATTCCGTAAGTTTTTTTTAATTTTTATAAAATTTTTTGTTAAAATGCATTAAAAATTTTGAAAAAAATTTTCTGTTCATGAATATGGACAATTTTAAATTGAACAATCCAGTGTTGTTATTCGTAGGTGCCTACGTCTACGAATTTGCCTTCGAAGGCAATTGCTTACGCGAAGGCACTGCCTACGAAGGCGAAATTTTTTGCCTTCGCCTACGACTTTTGCCTACGAAGGCAAAAAACTACGCGAAGTTGCCTACGGTCTACGAAAATTTCGCACTTTCGCCTACGACTTCGTAACAACACTGGAACAATCATAATTAATGATATTTAATCTGTTTTGAAATTTGATTCAGTAACCTATTGATAGACTCTAATCTAATTTTTTGTTTGAATATCACTAGTAGTACCATTAATATTACAAATTTGATATTTTCTTTTAAATTTTTTTTTGTTTTAGGACAATTGATTTAAGCCCATCAGAAGTAAAAAAAATAAAAGAAGATTTCGAAGAAAAGGAAGAAATTACTCTTGGTTGAATGAACAAAACTGAACATTCGTGACAATTTTTAACTTTCTTTTAAAATAATATTAAGTTCTCTTTTAAGAACAGAAATTTTGAAATTTAATAATGTAAATGAATGAGTGTCATTGGATTGATTCTCAGTAATTAGAAATAAAAAATTATTTTTCTACTCAATACCATTATACAAATTTATTTTCAGTTTACAAAAAAAGTATTAAATTTAATACTTGAACAATACATCATATTAAACCGCTAAAATGTATTTTTTCCTTTTCACTTTAGTCCTGAGATAGCTTTTAAACCAACCGCATCATTTAAAATGAATCTAGAGTGAGAAAAAAATTATTAAAAAATTGGAACTTTTATTCTAAACGTGGACACAAAGTAATTGACATCAAGTAATGAGTCAAAAAAGATAAAAAGATCAAACATGATCAATAAAATCACATATGCTCACTATGTGTCTACGTCTGCATGTTATTAATATCAATCAACAATTGTTAAGTCATGTTTTAATAGAAATTTTATTTTCTATATTTATAGCGTTTTTTTATTTTTATTCTACTTAATTTATAATTAATAATTGTCATGGGAAGTACACACATAAATAATACAATATGTGTACCCAATAACTCAATTGATATTAACAAGAATTCAACAAAAGCACATACTTTCAAAGCACTGAATTTCTTTCTAATAGTTTTCTTCTTTGCGGTTCATGTGGTTATCATTTACTTTACTATATACTATTTCTATCGTCGTGGATAACACCAGCAAATGACATCAACTGAATCAGAGTAGAAATTACCTGAAAATATAAATTTAGAAAATCATATGTGACATACTGCATATTTTTATCAGAAAAGCTCAAATCAAAATCAACTAGTGAAAATTATTTTAACTTAATGTGTAATTCAAGTTTATTTTTAAAAACTACTTTTTTTACTAAAAACTATTTATAAAAAATTGGTGTGCGTATATCAGAGGACTTTAGCGCATTTTTGGCGCCCAGATCAGTTATATTAACAAGTTAAATAAAAGAATAGTTTACGATTTGAATTCATTTTATTAATTCAGATTATTTTGAAATAAGTGATTTTATAATTCATGTACTCGAATGACTAATGGTTTGTGATGAGATGAATATGATTCATAGATAAAAACTTCAATATTATAGTCTTCAATTCGACCGAATACTCCATCGATAACTGTTGGAGCATTTGTAGTCGATTCGCGTGGTGAGAATAGCCTTGTGTCAAAAGATTGAAGCATAAACGACTCGAGTGGACTACTTAATCTCAATTCGTGATTAAAATCACCAAGAATCAGAATATTTTCACAATTAAAACTAAAAGTTTTAATTTTCCGTTACATTTCGATTTCAAATTGATAATAAAATAAATAATACAAACCAATACAAAAGATAATACGAGTCAATAATTTAGAATTAGACATGCTTTTATTCAAATCTTTTGATATTTCGTTCATAACTTTCGATTCGAGACATAATATTGTTTTCTGTATAACGATCAAGTCAAATACAATTAGTTCCAATTTTAGCCGTTGGTGGCGCTGTAATCGTTTTCGCAGTCAGCTTCGCTTTGTTTACAAATTTCAATATAGAAATTTTAATTCGTAATTTACAAATTATCGCAATCAGTGACAACTTTCTAACTATAATTGTTCCCAGTAACTCGATAGCACAAATTAAATGCAAAAAACCGTAAGCTTCTAGCTATTGTAATTTTCGAGATCTCACAACCCGAACAGCCAGCCAACCAGCCGAACAAAGTGAAATTATAAGCTGCATTGTTGTTCCAAAAATGCGCTAAAAAGTTTATCAATAAACTCATGCGTATTTGTGAAATTTTTGTGAACTGCTTATTTCTTATAAGTTTCATGACATCATGGTGATTATGATACAGTTTAAGTTAAAAACAATTTTAACCAGAAATTCTAACATTTCATAAATTTTCTCTTAAAAAAATTCAAAACGAATCGTCCTCAAATGCATTGTAATCATAAAAACATTTAAAAACTTGTTCATCATCATTCTAACGGATTTTGGAATTTCAAATTTTTTAATCACAAGCATTGTCTGTGTGAATGAATTGTTTTTATTTTTAAAGTAAACAAAAAATCGTAAAAAAATAATTGTAAACTTAAAATGTTTTGTTGCTTAAAAAAATTTATCGATTTTTTTATTGATTCTTTGTTATTAAGTTAAAAAAAATTGATTTATTGATTACCATTAAAAAGAAATAAAATTTTAAATTACGCAAAAATTATAGTGAAATAAAAATAAATATTTAAATTAAAATATTTTGAAAAAGTTTAATTGATGACAATAACTCTCTTCACATATGAGTCAATCTTAAATTATTTTGAAAGATATTTACTAGAAAATATTTTAATTTTTTTGAAAGAAGGTTATAAAAAATATTATTTGTTATCTAACGTATAAAATAATGGTATTTATAATTAGTGCACAAACATATGATAAAAAATAGGAGAAACTTGAAGTTATTTATAAGCTAAATTTTTTAAA
>CM031382.1:1729766-1779773 GCA_018290095.1 Polypedilum vanderplanki | reverse complement strand
CATTTTGTAAACAAAAGATTTTTGAAAATACATGAAAATTGATGGTAGCTTATAATAATTCTTATTGTTTTGTATTTTATACTCTGTTTTAAGAACGATCGAATGGTATATAAATCATTTGAATCAGTCAAGTAGTTTCGAAAATATGAGCATTTTAGTAAAAGTCTCCATTTATAAGTCAACATTTTTGAATGCTCATAACTTTTTTATTATGAAAAATATTTCAATTCTGTTTGCGGTTCGTTAAAGTGTATAAAATAAACTTAATTTACAATGCACAAGTGATTTTTTATTAATAGAAAACTTTTGAGAAAATCGCCTCTGAAATTTTGAGATGAAAATTTTGATTTTTGTCAAAAACTTTTGAGTGAAATAAAAAATATTTAGAGAAAGTTCTGACTCATCATATATACCTTAAAATTGCTTATAAATAGCAGAAACAATATACTTTTCACCGTTTGTCTTTTGGGCATTTAGTTTTTGAGAACGAGTGATTCAAACATAGTGACTCAAAAGTGTCCCATATTTTTTGGGACACCCTGATATACTATTTCTATCGTCGTAGATTACACCAGCAAATGACATCAACTGAATTAGAATAGAAATTACCTGAAAATATAAATTTAGAAAATCATATGTGACGTACTGCATATTTTTATCAGAAAAGCTCAAATCAAATCAACTAGTGAAAATTATTTTAACTTAATGTATAATTCAAGTTTATTTTTAAAAACTACTTTTTTACTAAAGACTATTTATAAAAAAAATTTTATCAATAAACTCATGCGCATTTGTGAAATTTTTGTGAACTGCTTATTTCTTATAAATTTCATGACATCATGGTGGTTATGATACAGTTTAAGTTAAAAACAATTTTAACCAGAAATTCTAATATTTCATAAATTTTCTCTTAAAAAAATTCAAAACGAATCGCCCTCAAATGCATTGTAATCATAAAAACATTTAAAAACTTGTTCATCATCATTCTAACGGATTTTGGAATTTCAAATTTTTTAATCACAAGCATTGTCTGTGTGAATGAATTGTTTTTATTTTTAAAGTAAACAAAAAATCGTAAAAAAATAATTGTAAACTTAAAATGTTTTGTTGCTTATAAGAAATTTGGCTAAAGTGCACTTTAGGGGGGGTCAAGCAAAAATTTTTTTGGCCCCCCCAGAAATGCTTTTAAATGGTAAAAATCGAGACAAAGAAAAATTTGATTTTATGGAATACATTATTAATAAATAGATAATTTAAAAAACTCATATCTTCCATTAAAAACGATTGTTTATTAAAAAATTTCCATCTCTAATTTGTTCCAATATATTAAATTTTAAGGCGGCGTTATAGATTCTAAAATGAAAAAAATTGAAGTTGCAAAGAAAGCATCAATAATAATAGAGGGCACTTTATCAAAATTGCAACAATCAAAACTATTGAGCCTTTTTCTTCGTGCCTTTGTAGTTTCTTTTTGTAGTTTTGTGAATAGTTATATGAGAATTATTGTATGTATAAGATGATGATGACGATGAGATTGAATGAAAAGGTTTTGTTTTTAAATGAGATTTTGTGTGTGCTTTTATGAATAAATGAGGTGATTTTGTTTGTGTTTTTAAGAATGAATGAGGTGATTTTGTTTGTGTTTTTAAGAATGAATGAGGTGATTTGGTTGAGCATGCATTTAAAAAATTTGATCTTAATTGATTTTGATGCTCTAGTATTTCAGTAAAATTGTATTCAATAGTATCGTCTAAAAATGAGAAAGCATGTTATTTGGTTTTTTAATTTTAAATTATAAAATTTTTACCTAAATCGATGACGTTTGAGTTGTGTAAAGTTGTGTTTTATAAAAATGAAGTGAATAAAAAGAATAGAATTTTTGAAAATATGAAATTTCCCTTTGACTAAACGTCAAAGTATCGTCTATTATGATGATGATGAGGAAAGCATTATGATGGTTATTTGAGCAAATATATGTTCGAAAAAATGTGTCGTGAAAATCGTCTTGACTTTTTCTTGGAATTTTGGAAAGCAGCAGCTCAACTATATAATCCTGATAATGAAGAACTCGGGTTAAAATATTTTTTTGATCATGCAGAGGCGGAAAGAAATTTATTATTATCTCTTCATTTTGATTCATCTGAAGATGAATTTTCTTCAGGTGAAGAGACTGATTAATTTAAAAAAAATTTATTAGTGTGAATTTCCCTTTTACTTTAAAGTTGTGTTTTATAAAAATGAAGTGAATAAAAAGAATAGAATTTTTGAAAATATGAAATTTCCCTTTCACTAAACGATTTTTGCCATTTAAAAGCATGACAGTCAAGCTTGTATGCATTTCTAGGGGGGTCACAAAAATTTTTGCTTGGCCCCCCCTAAAGTGCACAAACGCCAGAAATTTATCAATTTTTTTTATTGATTCTTTGTTATTAAGTTAAAAGAAATTGATTTTTTGATTACCATTAAAAAGAATTAAAGTTTTAAATTACGCAAAAATTATAGTGAAATAAAAATAAATATTTAAATTAAAATATTTTGAAAAAATTTAATTTATGACAATAAAAGAAATATTTGTAAATTAAATTTAAATTATTTTGAAAGTAATTTGTTGACAAATTTTATTTTTTGAAAAGGTTATAAAAATATTATTTGTAACTCATAAAATAATGGTATTTTATAAATTAGTCCAAAACATATGATAAAAAATAGGAGAACTTGAAGTATTTTTTAAGCTAAATTTTTAATTTCAAATCAATTTTCTTGAGATAAAAAAGAAAAATAATTTTTGATACTGAAAATAATCATTAAAAATTAAAAAAGATAGTTATTTTAATGACTGTTTTATTAATTTAACATGGTAGTCATTAATTGATCTTTTAACTCCATTTAATTAAATCAAAATAATTTTTATAATTTTTACAGTTATTTGCAAAATTTTCCCAGGTAATTTCTTTGTTTTTGTTTATATTTTTATCCAATTGAGATTCAATTTTATTACATTTTTAGGAATTACCTGATATAAATAGACAAAATTGTTCATAGTCTATCAGATATTTGTGAAACATTAAGAAGTAAACAAATCAAAAAAAATATCAAATATTAAATTAACAAAAGAGAAATAATTTAGAAAAATTGTGAAAAAAAAATAATTCTTTCATAACTCGATAAAATATTGAAAGATCAGGAAAGCCAAAATTTTAAAATTTTATAAAAAATTTCTATAAAATTTTAAAAAATGGCACCAATTTCAACAACATCAGTCCAAAATAAATCAATTCTTCAGGACAATTTAGATATGCTTGAAGAAATTACTACAACTCATAGAAATTCACCAATCAATGATGAAAATGAAGCTTCATCAGATTCTTTCAAATCGCTTGAACGATCTCCAGCAGATTTTGAACCAATCAAATTAAATTTTGCTAAGAAATTTCATAATAAGTCAGGAAAAATGACACGTGAAGAACTTGAGGAAATTTTACTACAAAAAATTGTTGAAGCAATGGTTTATAAGACAAAAGTTGCAGAATATCGAAGCCATCAAGAACGTTATGAAATTGCAATTGAAAGTTTCTTAGATCGAATTGTAAATTTAGAAAAACAATATTACGATTTGCAATTAGCACATAATGATGTCATGCAAAAGATTCGAGAATATCAAACACTTGGTCCACAAATGCGTGAAATTGAGCCTATTAAAGTCATTCGTGCTGTTGGTCTTCAAGTAATTTCTATAACAAGCAGTGAAAATCATCAACCAATTGTCATTCCAGATTCACCCGAACCACCACGTAAAAATAAAAAACTTAATCAGAAAAATAATAATAATTTAAATACTCGAGGACAAAAGAGAAAAAATAATGATGAAAATGATCAAAATAACAGCAAAAGACAAAAGAAAAATCAAGAAGTTGTCGAAGTTGATGAAATTAATGAAATTGAAAAGCAAAAAACTGCAAAAACTAGAAAATCAACATTTAATTGTTTTGATATTGGAAATAATTCAACAATTATTGAAAATGATGGAAAAATTAGTGATTCATGCTTGGATGACACAATTATGGCTGAAACAACTAAAAATCATGAAAAAAATCCAATTACAACCTCAAAAACACCAGAAAAGATGAAAAATAATAAAAATTCCCCAAAAGTAGCTAAGACAGTTCAAAATAAAGAAATTTTTAAAGCACCAAAATCAGCAGCAGCGAAAACAGTCACTAAAAAGTCATCAGTTGCAACTCAAGCTTTGCTCAATACTTCAATGTCTTCAGAATGTTCATTTATGAGTGATGCAACATTTTCAAAATTTGATCCAACTGTAAATGCACGAATGACTTCAACACCTGTCAAAAAAATTGCAAGTGCACCAGAGAATGTAAATAAAAAACCACCAGTTGTTGTAAGAAAACCAAGTGAAATTCGAGAAATTCCAATTTCTTTAGTAGATAAGAAAAATATAAAAATTCCAACATTGCCACTAAAGCCAAAGCAAGCATTTCCAAGCATGAACAATTCTCTTAAAAAACCACCAGCAAGACCAATTTTAAATGTTGAGAAAAAAACTGAAGGAATTAAACTCACTTGGAATATGAATTTTAAACAAAAAGATCACAGTGATATTAAGAAATATCAACTTTATGCCTTTAATCATAAAGATGAATGCAAGACTGAGAATTGGAATAAAATTGGTGATATTGATCCATTATTGTTGCCAATGGCTGTTATTTTAGGATTTAATGAAAATGTTTATCATTTTGCCATTCGTGTTGAGGACGTTGAAGGAAGAATTGGTGATTTTAGTGAGCCAAAAACATGGAATTAAATAAAAAGATTATTTTGTAAAATAGAAAAATTGTTAAATATAATTTTTTTAGGAAAATAAAATTTTTTATTGGATTTATTTTCAAATTCTTGCTAATTCAGAAAATGATTAGATTTTAAAATAAATTTTTTTGTATATTTATTTTATTTAGTGAATAATATTAACACATGCTGATAATTTTTTTCAAAACTTACAATTTAACAAACTAAAATTAAAACTGAAAAGCTGAACTGCCAAATTATTGCAACAGCCACAATCTACATGAAGCCAAATGACTACATATAAATGCAATAATCAAGTTGGCTTCCAATTCTGATTTAAATCAAATTAAATTCGATCATTATTTAACTCAATTAACCACAAATATTTCAATTTTTTCAGCTTATCAAAAGTTTTTAAATCAACATCTTTGATGTCATTATAATGCAAACCAATAACTTCGAGATGTTCAGTAAATTCAAACAAATTATTTCGAATAATTCTCAAGTCATTGTCATATAAATTTAAATATTTCAATTGTGGAAATGGAAATAAATCACTTTGTTTAATCTCTTTCAAATGTGATGATAAAATGCTAATTGCTATTAAATTTGGGAAAAACTTTTGAAGTCCAACTGGAAAATAATTCACTGTTAACTCTTTGAAACGAACTGCTTCAACATTTTGATTCATTTTTCCATCTAAATGATTGCCAGAAATTCCAGTGATGAGAGTATTTGGTTCGATAATATTTGATGATATAGAAGTGACTTCACATGTGTAGAGGTCATCAAAAATATGCCAGCCAGATGAGATTTGAAAATTACAATCGATTGTGACTTGTCGATCTGATGATGATGCCAATTTAAGGACGGAAATTAAAAATATTCTAAAATGAAAATTTAAAGTTTCAACTTGAAACTTTTTGGCTTATTGAACAGAACTTTTCCTAATTTTCGGTTATTTTTGAAAAATTTTTATTTGAAATCTATCAACATTTTGGAAAAATTTTCCATTAAAATCTTGACAAATTTTAAAAATTCTTTACACTTTGTCTTCATTCATACTTACAATTTCATCATTTTTAATAGTAAATAAACAAAATTTGGTCAAGGTCACTAAAATTGTTTTTTATTATTTACAAAATTATCAGCAGCAAATAAAAACACACAAGTTGCCTGTGACAATTCTGAATACGAAATGAGCAAATAAAACGAGAAAAGATTTTCTTTCTTATTTTAAATCTCTGAGAATTTTTTTTAAAGCATTTTATTTGTCATTAAAATTTAATCATTGAAAAAGCTTTCCAAATTAACTCTTTACATATTTTGTGTTTAAACTGAAAGCTTCATATAATTTGAAGATAGATTTTTAATTATGATTATAAAAAAATTTTGAATTTAAAATTAAAAATCCTAATAATCTGCAAATGCAAAATTAAATTAAACCAGAAATTTATTTTAAAATTTTTTTTGTCTTTATTTGAACTAAATTAAAAAGTCTTTTTATTTGATATTTTTAAACTATAAATTTTTATTTAATTATTTTAAGCTATTGCATTTTGAAAAACTTAATGTAATTTCTTATTAATTCGCAACTTACATAAAAAAAATTTGAAATTTTTCTTTTAAAGTTATAAAGTTTTAATTCTTTTCTTTTCAATTTCAAAGTCACTTTCTTCATCAATTTCTCTATTTCTTTTAAAAATTTTTCCCTCAGTTTCAAGTAATTTTTTTTCTACATCATTTGTTAATTCTTGATCACTCAAGTCACTTTCAGTATCATCAAGTATGCTATCAGTAATTATTTCTTCATCAATAAAAGCTTCATTGAAATTACTTTCTTTTCCCATAGTTTCATTTTTCTGAGAATTGCAAGCATCTGAATTAAAAAAAGCAGCTGATTGAATGCTTAGAATTTGAAGTCCATGGAATGGTGTTGCTGAACTTTTTATAACTTTTTCACCTTTTTTTAAACTTTCAATTGAAGTTTCAGAAGAATTTAAATCATTTTGTATTTCAATTGATTGAGTTTCTTTATTTTCTGAATATATTTCAGAATTTTCATCACTGTCAAATTGGCTAGAAAGGTCGTTTGATTCTATTGAGCTATTTGAGTCATATTCTGAAGTTTCTTGATCATGATAGCATTCATTTTCATCAAAACTTTCTTCTTCATTTTCACTATCATTTTTATCATCAATATCCGAATTATCAAGACTTAATTCTTCACTTTCTTCATACATTTCACAATCTGAATCATCTTTAACTTCCTGACTATTCAATCGAATCCAATCAGGACAAATAAGTTGAATTTTTGTTTCTTCAAGTTCATTTATAAGTCCATCAACATCGTCATTAAAATTTACATCCAAAAATAAAATTTTTAATTTTAAATCATTTGAATAATGTCTTAACATTGCTGCTGTCAAAACATTTGGCACAAAATTTCCACAAATTTCAATAATTTCAACATTTTCAGCAAGATTTAAGAAATTTTGTGGTGTTATATTATAGCCATCCCAATCGGAAATTTTTAATTTTTTAATCTTCGGACAGGCTTTGACAAATTTTACAAGATTTTTTGTATGATCTGAATTTTTAATCTCGTAAATATTCAAAATTTCAACAGATTCAAAAAAATATTCATTTTTAATTTCGCTGTTGAGTGAAAAAATTGACAAATCTTTAAGATTTTTTAGAGTAACTGCAACATGTTGTAGAAAATCAGCAGAATTTTCAAAAAAAATTGATGAAATTTTTAAAATTCCAATATTTGGTGAAGCAGTGATCAAAGCTTTTGCATGACTCAAATTATTTGGCAAACTTTTGATTTCTAAAAATTTCAAATTTTCTGCAATTTTTAATTTTTTAAAGTTTGCAAAAATTTTCTCCATATCAATTGTCAATGTTTCAAGATTTAATTCATTGTAGGCAAATGTCAGCATTTCATTTGACACCAATGCAGTCAATGTGAGATCTTTGACAGTTTCCTGTTGACTTTTTAGCAAAGCCATCATTGGCATGTCCATCATATTTTCAGGTATCATCATAAGATTTTTAAATGAAAATTTTTCAAGTTTAAATTTGAATTTTTTAACTTCAAAATTCGGAGCAGTTCCGATGAGTGAAAAATTTTTCAAATGTTTACAATTTCTTAAAAATGTGTTGAGCGCTCGACTGACTCTTGTTGGATCAATTTGAATATCTTCAACTTTTAAAGTTTCAACTTGATGATTTTTTATGCATTTTAAGTAAGAATTAACTAATTTGACTTCAAGAATTTTTAGATTTGGTAGTGACACAGAATCTTCATAATCATGGTCTTCTTTGCCAGATTTTTTTATTTTATCGATAACAAGTTTTTGCAGATTTTTAAGATCACTTAAAATTGCTGTTGAAAGTCCAGCTGTTGTGCCAAATAATTGAACTTCCTCAATAAAGTCACGATGTTCATCAAGTATTTTATTAAGTTTTGAGTCAAATTCATTTATTGAAAATTTTTCATGATATTGTTGTGGAAAAATTGAAATTTTGTGATACGGAAGTTTCGATGATTTTTGATGGATTGTATTGAAATTACTGTCAATTATTTGAAGATTGAATTGTGACATGAGAGACTTTGATGTGAAAATTATTGTTTGGAATCTGAAATGTTATAAAAGATAAAAATTTAGATAAAAAATTTTATAGGTTTTTAATATTTTTAATGTTTTTCAGAATTTTTTTGATTATATAAATAAAAATTATTTAAACTTACTTTTGAGAAACATTTGAAAGATTTTCAATAGAATTTTTATCCAAAAGATGAAAAATTTTAAACAAAATTTCAAGAGGAAGATCATAAATTGTTGCTAATTTTCTCATTTTTATGATTAAATGATTTAATCTATTCAATTTCGAAAGTTTTGTTATTTTTTTAAAAATAAATTTCTTTAAAACTTTGCTCTGTTTTCAAATAAAAATTAAAGCCAAAATAAATTCTCACAAGCTTTTTGTTTCGCAATTTTTTTTAGATCCTTAAAGATTGATATTTGATCACTTTCTAATTTATTTTACGAATTTTAGGCTGTTTATATATAAATCAGGTAAAAAGATTAAAACAAACAGAAATAAATCTCAATAATATTCTGAAATATTTTGAGTTTCATATTTCAGTTGACTTTGTTTATAAACTGAATTTTTGCCCTTTAAAATGGTAAATTCGTATGGACGTCACTAATTTTTTTTGAATAAAACGAGGTTAAGATTATAACGAATTCTATTTATTAAAAAACATGCCCAAATTTTAATTTGAATATCACGATAAATTTAAAGTTCCTTAAACTTTAAATTCAAACAAAAAGAACTTAAAAATTCATTATTTTTTTGTTTTCTCGCTTTAAAAACAGAAACAAATTTTTATTGAAAACGAAACTTGAACGTGACCATTAATTAACACAAAAACTTTCAAGTTGAAACAGTTTTATACCAAACACATTTTTTATTGATCAGTCGTGATTTGAGTTTATAACATTGATTAAAATTTTTTTATTTGCCATTTTTCATTTATAAACAAGGAAATTTTTCGAACGATATCAGTAAAGTTTTTTCGTTCTCACGGTGAAGTGAAAAAGATGAAAGAAAAATCAAAAAATGTTGGAAAAATTAGTAATTTTCAAATAACTGTAGCTTTGAGTGTTCTTGGTATTTTAAATAAAAAGAAAAATGTGCTAAAAGTTTATTAATTAATTTTTGTGCTTTGTTAGCTCTTTCAGTTTTTGTGTTTGCTGGTGGTCCATCGTTTTTTAATTCAATTAATATTATTCCAAGTTTGAGAGGTGAATTTCAATTAATAAAAATTTTTAACTAAGTGATAATAATTATTTGATTTGAGAAATAAAAATTGACTCAAAAAATTGTCGTCATTAGTCCATTATCTCTCAAACTAAATAATTTTAAAGAAAAATTTGCAATGGTTGTGAAATTCATTCAAAAAAATTTAAAAATTAAAAGTTTCCTTTAAAAGCTAATTTTTTACAAATTTGTTTGTTGTTCATTAATCTTTTTCGGTAAAAAATTTTCACTTGTTATTTAAAAAATAATAATTTAAAAAATCTTTATCTTCTATTTTTTAAAATTCAGACGCAATATGCCTACAACAATCAACTCAACCAAAATGCACTCCATCAAAATTTAGATCACTCGATGGCTCTTGCAATAATCCAGATCATCCTAATTGGGGTATGGCAAATTTACCATATGGAAGACTTTTACCTGCTTGGTATAGTGACAATTATTCTGCACATCCAAAATCTTTTACTGGAAATGATTTGCCAAATCCTAGAATAATTTCAAAAATTGTTTTTGGTGAAGAAAGTTTTCCTGATCCTGAATATACAAGTAAGTTTTAGTGAGCACATTTTTAAATTTTACAAACTTTTCTGTCCTAAAATTGGAACTTACAATATTTTTTATTTATTTTAGTTAGTATGATGCAATTTGGTCAATTTATGGCACATGATATGGGAAATACACTTCGGAGCTCTAAACAATCATGCTGTTCTTATTCAGGACGCTTTTTGTCAAACTCTCCATCATGTTCTGACATTCATATTCCAGAAACTGATGCTTTTTATGGTCCTCGTAATATAAATTGTATGAATTTTTCTGTCACAGTTTCTGATCATGATTTAGAATGCAAAGGTGTTGAATCAACTCCAGCAAATCCAATTTCATCTGTGACACCTTTTTTCGATTTGTCATTAATTTATGGAAATAGTGACGAGGAAGCAAGATTAATTCGATCATTTAAAAGTGGTTGCTTGACAATTGAAATCATTGATGGTTATGAATGGCCTCCACATGATCCTAATGCAACTACAAGTTGTTCTATTGATTCTGAAACTGATCCATGCTTTTTGGGCGGTGATACAAGAATAAATCAAAGTCCACATTTGACAATTATTCATGTTTTATTTATTCGTGAGCACAATCGAATTGCTCGTGAGTTGGAAAAATTAAATCCACATTGGAGTGATGAAAAATTATATCAAGAAGCAAGAAGAATTTGCATTGGAATTTATCAATATATTTCATATTATGAATGGCTAACAATTTTTTTAGGAACACAAAACATGTTAAATCTTGGAATGATTACACATTTTGATGGCGATGAATATGCTAATGATTTTGATTCTAGCGTTAATCCAGCTGTTTTCAATGAACATTCACAAGCTGCTTTTAGATTTTATCATACACAGATTGAGGGTCATTTACAGTAAGTTTTTCGGGATTTTTGATTCATGGTTTTTTTTTCTTAGGAAACACTTGAATATCTGCGAAAAAATACGGATAAATTTAGGATCAAATTATTAATCTAAGAAAAACGTCGGTTGGCTGATCATGAATATTCAGAAAAATTGATTTTATTATTTTTTAGACCAATACTACCAAATCAAACAAACATTTGCAACTACTGGTCTGTAAATCTTTTTTTTTACTACAACAACTACTGACAAATATTCAGCCTTTTTCACTAGTAGTCCTGACTACAAAAATTCTATTGATAACAAAATAAATAGAAAGTTTTCAATGGTTATTCAGTACACACTGGGTACTACCCAGCTACTGTTTTTGACTATTTACATTCTTCCAAAATACAAGCTTAAATAATTTCAAATTAATTTTTTTCCATTTTTCCTAGGCTTCAAACAGAATCTCGTGACATTATCGACACAATAGCCATAAGCGATCATTTTGACAATCCAAATTTTACTTTATATCATTTTGATGAACTTACTCGAGGAATGATAACACAAATGTCTCAATTAACAGACAGTAATTTTGATGAGCAAATTCGTGAATTTTTATTCAAGCATAAGCGAGATTATGGTGATGATTTGAGATCAATTGACATTACAAGAGGCAGAGATCATGGACTTGCAAGTTATAATAGTTTTAGAGATTTTTGTGGACTTCCAAAAGCAACAAAATGGGAAGATTATTTGGATTTAATTTCTCTAATTGATTTGCAACATTTACAAGAAGTTTATGAAGATTACAGAGATGTTGAACTTTCAGTTGGTGCTTTGCTTGAAGCACAAATTGATAACACAACACTTGCTGGTCCAACTTTATTATGCATTTTTAATATTCAGTTTCTAAATTCAAAAATTGGTGATCGTTATTGGTTTGAAAGTGGCGATCCTGAAATTGCTTTTACTCGTCCACAATTGGCTGAAATTAGAAAATCAAGTTTTGCTAGAATTGTTTGTGACAATAGTCATAATGTTACAAGTTCTCAACTTTTGGCTTTTCGAACTGTCAGAAAAGATACGTAAGGAAAAAAATTAAAATTGTTGTGAGATTTTTAAAAAAATTTTTACTTTCAGGAATCCAATTGTTCCATGCACAGAAATACCATTTGTTAATTTAACATTTTGGACTGAATAAATAGAGAATTTTCTATCAAAAACAAAATTTTTGTTTTTTTCTTGATGAAAATACATTTTTTTCATAAAGTTAAAATTAAAATAGAAAAAACTGTTGAAAGTTATGTTAAAAAAAAAGAGAAATTATAAATTTAAAAAATAATTTAAAGCTATTAGAAGAATGAAAACTGAAAATGTAGAATTTATTTACACATTATAAAAAATTATAAAGAAGTCAATTAAATTAAATTAAATATTTTTTATGATATAGATTATAAGAATTGTTAAGATAAAATAGAAATCTGTTATTTTTTGTAATTAATAATTAACAAAATAAAAAAGAATGCTCCTAAGAGGACTTGAACCTCCAACCTCTCGGATAGATTTGCAATTGATTTTCAAAGTAAAGGTATTCCGAGCGCATTACCATTTTGCTATAGGAGCTATTAAAAAGCATTCGGCAAAGTTCGGTCTATAAATAACATTGAAAATGAAACAAAACAAATTAATGATTTACGATTTTTAATTTAATAATGAAAATTGACGTCAATTACTATGAATCACAATTAACGTTAAGAAAAAAATATAAAGAAGAAAATTATATATAAAAATGGTTTTTTGATAGTTACAATTGAGCTATCGAGATAAGCTGAAAATGAAAAGATTCATGAGATAAAAAATTATTTTTATTGTTATTTTATTTATTGAGAAAAATCTGTAGATATGAACACTTAAGTCAAATAACATATTAGAACTCTGTAGGATTTTAATTATTCACGTCTAGTATTAAATAGAAAATACTTCAAAATTTTCTTTAAATAAATTTTAATAGGCAGGTAAGTTACACACGTAAAAATTATCTTAGTTTTCTAATTTTTTATTCACAGTTTCTGTCTCCATTTTTAATCTTCTTCATCTAGCTTTATCTTTTTATTCTTTTCCTCTTCTTCATACAATTTTTGTCTTTTTTCTTGCTCTTTTTCCCATCTTTTTTGACACATTGCATTTTGAACATTCCAAGATGAGCAGCAACTTTCGTGTATGTTAACATATTTATTCATCTCTTCATATTCCATTCCATCAAAATAGTCAAATAAACTATTATACCCGAGTGCCCAATATGAGGCTTTCTTATTTCCATGTCCATGACGATTTTCTTTTGTTTCTCTGTATTTATGTTCACCACGATTAACAAATTTCATTTCAATTTCATCCCATTCTGAAATTGACTTTTTCGCTAAAAATCGCTTTTTGAGTTTTTTGATGTTTTTAATGTCGGCAATTTTTCCATTATTATAGACAATTTGTCCATCATTGTCAACACCCAAGAGAATAGTTTTGATTATTTCAGCACGTAGTGGAATGTTTGACTTCATATCGATGACTTTCTTATGAAGGAGTCTAAAACCAATGTTATTTGTATCAGATATTTTGAAATTTACTTCACCATGTGAAATTCCATTTTTCCAGATTTTTATTAAATTTTCATAATTTTCTTTTTTTGTCATTTTTTCAACAATTTCATTTGCCAAAATTTCTTCTTCTTTGTGTTTTTTCATTTTCACTTCAAATTCATATAAATCTTTAAATTCTTTTCTAACATAATTTTTAATGTCTTCAATAATTTCATCTCTATATTTTACATCAATAATTTTCATTTCAGCCAATTTTGTATCTGCTCTTGCGCTACTTCTTGGATATCGAAGAGCTTGAAAAATGTTGAAAAAAATAAATTCATTTTGACTGTAATCGATTCCAAAAGCTTCCATAGCACTCGTCTTTGTCATTTCTGGAATATTTTTTATTTCTTCAACTTTTCCAATAGTGACAGCTTCAATAAATTTTGGTAGTAATGTCATGTAATTGTGATAATACAAAGGCTGTGCAAGTTTATCTAAATATTCCTTATTAACTGTATAAGAATCATGAAATTTTAAACTTTTATCATCTGGTTCAGGCACAAATGATTCTTGTACTTTAATTTTCTTCTTTTCAATATCAATTGACAGCAATTTATGTAGCATTTCTTTAACAATTTGATCAAATTCTCTTTTTCCACGAAATTCTTTGCTTATTCCTTTCCAAATTTCACAACTATAAATTGCACGAAGAATTTCAGGTAAATAATTTTTTATATTTTTATGTTCTTTTTTGATAAAAAGTCTTATAAGAGGAACCATCATGTTACCAATTCCATTGTTGGCTAAAAAAAATCCTTTCTTTTCCAACTCTTTTTCCTTCAACAATTCCTCAATGTGATCATAATATTTTCCAATAAAACTGGCAGCAGAATTTACAAATTGTGCAAAAGTTTCAACATGTGCTGTCGTTTTGTTCTTATTTAAATCATACATTAATTTTCTTATTCCTGCAATGATTGTATAACCAAATGTCATTGGAACATCAGCAATGACTCTTCTCATGCCAATTGATGATGTAAATTCAATCAATGATGGTGCATATTTCTTTAAAAATAAACCAATTTGTGGATCATCAAAGACAGGAATGCAATTTGTAATTTCTTTCTCAATTCCTGGTGCTTTTAAAACAAATCCAGAATCGCCAGATTGTTGAATTGATGTGATAATGTCAGCAACACTGACATAACAACCGATGAAAATTTCATTAACACGCCATGTGCTTGCATCAGGAAAATCACTTACTGGACCACTGCATGCAACACCGACTAAATTGAGAATTTGAAGGAGTTCATTAGCATCAAATGTATGAAAAAGTGGATCATCAGTGAGTTCGATTAAGGCACGAATTCCTTCAAATGTTGTTGCATGTGAAAAGAAAGAGATTTGATGATTTTTGTAATCGATGTCTTTGATTTCATCGAAATGAGATTTCATATTGAGAATCTAAAAATAAAAAGAAATAATTTAAAATTTTAGTAAATTACAGATCAAATATTAGAAAAATTAAAATTTTAATTTTTTTCTACTTTGATAGACCAAAAAATCCAAATTCCATTATGAACTCGAAATGGCTGAAAAATTTCTCTTACCTGTTTTCTAACAATTTCATCAAAACTAAAAACTGATGCTCCAATATTTTTCTTGTTCTTCTTTGCAGCTCTTTTTGCTAAACCTTTACCAGCTTTTGATGAAACTTGAATACTTCTTAAATATTCAGCTTTCTGGGCAGCATTTAATTTATTAACATGATCGTCATTTGCAATTGTTGCCAACATTGTTGAAATTTTTCTCATTCTTATTGCCTTTAATTTCATCGCTCTTGCTCTATTTTCAATTACACTTGTATTAAGTTCTTCAGATGGTAACAAACTTGCCATTTTATTTTCAATTCTTGTAAAATATTCAACAATTTTTTCAATTGTTAATTTTGCATTTTCAGTATTGACAACCTTTAGAATTTTCATTCGATCAATGATGAAATCAAGTTTTGTATTAAGAAGAATTTGGAACATGTCGACAGTCAAATTTTCTTCAACAATAATTTTAACTTCTTCTCCATTGATTGTCAATTTTTGATCATTTTTGGGAACTTCATCGAGCCAGAAAACGTTTCTAATATTTGGCAGTAGCATCAATTGATCAACGACCTTTTCATCCCATGGAAATTTATAGAAAATTTCTTCATTGCAAGTGAGTATTTTTGAGTTATTAAAACCATCATTTATGAAAAGTTCTGACATTTCTTTTGCTATTTTATCATGATGCTTCTGTGCACCAACATCAGTCAATTTTGATTTTTCAACATTATTTAATTGCAGTAAACTACAAAGTGCAGTGGTATCAGGTTGTGCTCGTGATGTGAAAAATCTCACTGCTTGTGAATTGACAGAAATGTTCATTTTTGATGCATGTTCGGCCAATTTATCACCCAAATTTTTTGTTTCTGTTTGATCCCATACTTCACCGTCAGAAACTGTTAAAACTCTCAAAGCTTTGACATTTTGATCATTGAATTCTGTAAAAAGTTTATGAAGTTCCTCAACAGCTGGAGCCATTTGAGTTCCTCCAGCTGAGAACATTTTGAAATTTTTCAAATCATCAATTTTAATTTTGTGAAGTTTTGTGCGACTTTCAAAGGCAATAAGATGAAATGAACTTTCTGGATCATAAGAGAGGAGTTCGAAAAATTTTGGTAAAATGCTATGGACGATTTTGTAGACTGAATTTCCCATTGATCCAGAACGATCAAGAATCACAACAGTTTCTACTTTTTTTGGCTTCTTTTGAATTGAATCTTGATTTTTGAGCTCAACGGAAGCAATGAATTCTCCTTCGAGTGCATATATTTTTAATTCATGTTGATTTGAAGTCATTTTTCGATCTAAAATAAAGAAAAGAAGAAATTTTTATCATTGAAACACCGGAAAAAAACTTTTTCATTATTTCTCACATATTTTTAACGTTTGTTCGTCTTTGTGTTAGTGCAAAACAAAAAACAGCTGATTTTATTGACATTTTATTTTCATTCTTTAAATATTGACCTTGAATTTCTTTCATAGTATAGATGTGTATAAAAAGTATTAAAATCTCTAAACGCTGGATAATTGAAAGAAATTTATTTTTAGAATGTAAGAAATATACAAGAAGATTTGAATATATCAAAAATTTATTTTTTAAACATGTTTAAGCATTGAGCATTATAATGATAATTCTAAGAAACTTTTGAAAATTGTTATAAAAATTATTGTACGAAAATTTACTAATAAAATTTTTTTAATGTTTGCATTTATTTTCAATAAAATTTTATAACTTTGCCATTGCCAATCCTTTTTTCTTAGTTCAATTTTGTCTTTAATATATTCAAAGAGTGAGAACTCTTGATAATTCATTTGAAATCAAAAATTTTGTGATAATGAAAAAAAAATTTATATTTGATGAATTTTTTTGATAGAGTTCACACCCCTTGAAAAAATTAATTTAATATTAGTAAAGTTTAATAAACCTAAGTGAAAATTTTTGCGCAATGATTGGTTAGAATTCATTAATAATTAATAATTGCTTGTCCATATTTGATTTGTTTTCTTTCTTAGAATTATTTCGTAATCAATGAGTCATAGTTCCAATAATAAAACATAACAATGTATTAATTTCTTATGATGAAATCTTTTCATTTACAGTCGTTGCAGTAAAATATATTTTGATATTCAATACTTTAAGAATGAAATTTTTAAACACAAATGCTTGATAATGAAAATTTTTTCAAACTTGATAAACTTTCGTAACTTTTTCTAGTTTATTAATATTTATTATGAAATCAATCTTTTATTATCAATTTTTTCTTACCTTATCTATGACACAATGTGGTAAAACTATAAATTATGAATCTTATCACAAAAATATTTTCAAAATTTTCACAAATTGATTAAGCAAGAAATGACTCACACAGAAAAAATATTTATCTACTTTATATTTTGCCGGCTTTGATTGTCTAAGTACAAAATTTTTCTCTGTGTTTATTTTCTCACTACTGCTTTCGATGAGCGTTAAAACACGACTGAAGCCGGCTTTTAGATTTTTTTCTATTAAATGCATGTGAAAAAAATTAATTTCATAATGTTTGAAAAAAGCTGTCTGTTATTACTAAGAATCATTTTTATGCTGGTTCAATTAAAGTTGAAATTTTTTGAAATATTATTTGTTTTATTTTTATTAAATTTGATACATTGCAATGACCTTGGAAGTTAATTTATTATTATTTTTCTATTGATTTTGTTTCTTTATAATATTGAAAATGTTTTAATTAAAAAAAATTTTTTTGATGAATTTCTTGAAGGAATGATTTTTTTAGATCATTCGTGTTTTGTACAGTAAAAATATTCATTAAGATTTACTATGAAAATAATTTATTTTCTTGAATATTGTAAGTATTGAAAAGAAATAATCGATCTTTTATCGATTCCACTCCTTATCTCCTTCAATTCAACTAGCAATATCGTCTGTATTTTTATAATTTTTCTTTTGATATGGACTCTATCTAATGTGTCTTTTTATTTATAAATTAGTAATTATTTTCTTTTAAATATCCAAATTAAACAGCATTGATGGATTATCTTATTTTTAGCTTTTTATTCTTTCTGGTCAAATTAAAAAATTCTTATTAAAAAAACGACTCGTCATCTTTAATCAAAATTTTTCTAAAACCAAAAAGAAGAAAATTCAAATATTTTTTACTTCTCTGTTATCTTTTTCATATTTACCTCGATAGCTTACTGTATTAAATATTTAACATTTCAAAAAATTACTGAATCTTTTATATTCTTTTTATTAATTTTTTCTTTACAACTGAGAACAGCAAAAGTAAACATTTCGAGCTTATCGCATAAATCAATCGAGTCGTGATGAATCATTTAATTCATTTCATTTTCATTTGTCGTTTATAAAACTAATTCAGCAAACTGTAAGTGTATAGCTCCTATAGCACAATGATAATGCGCTCGGAAAACTCTTAATTAAAAATTGAAATTTTCAAATCTATCCAAGTGGTTAAAGATTCAAGTCCTCTTAGGGGCATTTCCCTTTTTTATTGTTTTAGAATTTTTACAATTTTTAAAATTGTGTAAGTTGTCCAATAAAATAAATATTTAAATTGTATCGAAGCATAAAAATGAAAGGATGATCAGCAATGAAATCTTTTGGTTTTGATGGTCCACCAGATCCCATCATATAAACCGCTGTAAATAAAAAAAATTGAGTTATTTTAAAAGTTGTTAAAATTTAATATAAAAGTTAATTATGCATTAAAATTCATTTAATTTTTTTCATAAATCTTGTATGTTGCAAAAGAATTTTCAAATTTGAATACTTTATCTCAAAATTATTTTTAAGATTGTAAAATTCGATTCATGGACAGTCAACTAATGACTTTTTTTAAATATTCCGTGAATTTTCAGAAATTTATCAGTTGGAAAAATTTTCTTACCTGTAGCTGCAGAAGCTTCAGTTCCATTTTCGTTGACAGAAATAAAAGTTTTGTGTACAACTTTGCTGATTCTTATAGTACAATTTTCATTATAGTTGTCAAGCATTCCTGTAAAATCTGCATCTTCTGTAAATGGTAACGACATGCCCATCTAAAAGTAAAAAAATATAATTTAAAACAGTGTGAGCAAGCCAATGTCAATGCCAGGTTGCCTGCAAACTTTGATTTAAAATTTTTTTAAAAAAATAATTCAGAAAGTGAGATTTAATTCAGGTCATTTTCTTCATAATTTTCTACAACTTACGTCTTTCAAAAAATTTCCAAGATCAACAGAAAATTCAAATTTCCATTTTGGAATTTTTAGATTCACTATGCTATACTGAAATCGGTTTGTTACATTTTCACTAGTCCAATCAACTATGTCTAATAAATTTTTCATTATTTTCAATCCATTTCTTGCATTTGGTAGCAAAATTATCATTTCCATTGGTGAATTTTTATAGCTTAAAGTGATAGCTGTTGCATTTAATTCAGGTAATGTTGCATAAAGAAAATTACTTTTCAATGACATAAAATTAGCTGTAACAGATTTAGTAGCGCTTATATAAAATTTTCCTGGCTTTGTATTTGCTTGTGTAAAAAGTTTTGTCCAAGTGTCTTTGAAATAAATTGTATTGATCAAAATTAATCTTGTAGTATTTAAATATTTTAGTGAATATGGTGTTATAAGGTCTTGAATTCTATTTTTAGTTTTCCTTGCTACCCAAGAATTTATGTAAGCTGCAACTTTCTCAGGTGTTGTGTCTTCAAAACGAAAACTCATCGATTCAATTTCAGATGAGAAATAATCAATTGCAATTTTTTGATAGTCAGATGACAAATTGTAGAGATCTGTGACGTAAATTTTGAATGCTAAAAATTTAAAGATATAAAAAATTTATTAAATATTTTAAAATTAACTTTAATTTTATTACGAACTAAAGTTTTATTTTATTAAGGAAAAAATTTGATTCATTGAAAAAACACAGTTTTGTGAAATTTTGTAAATAAAAATTTCCCCGACAAAAATCGACATTTTTACTACATTTCATTTAACCACGAATTTTGGCAGTAAACATTTTCAATGCACCAAACTTTTTTCAATGAACTTATTTAATTGTACAATAATTTTGAAACAAAAAGTTTTTTACCTGTAAAAATTGCCTTACTTCCTTCAAGTCCATTAATAAGTTCTTTAAAATTCATTGCAACTGTTTCATAAGTCATATTTTCAAACGAACTGTAGGTCATTGTGTCAAACATTGCTTGTTTCGTATCACCTTTTGCACCGTACATTGTTAATGATAAAATTGATTGTATTGATAGGGGTGAAAGCATAACATTGTCAGAAATTGATGTGGTTACTTCCTTTTGCAAAAATACATAATAATTAAGTTAATATATATTCAAAAATTGATATATTCTACAAATTGAAAATGATTCATGTTCAACAATCCGATAATTTTTTAAAAAAAAACTTTTGCAAATTCACCAATAACCTCAGAAATTTTTCGTTAAGTCGATAATATCAAAATTTTTTAGGTTTTTTACTTCTTCAAAAACTGTATGTTCATCACATAGACTTTTCTCACTAAAAAGTCATAAAACGTTGAGAAAACACGTCAAAAATAATTTTTGGTCATTTTGCCCTAATGCATATACGTATATTTATTGAAAAAGACATGAAAAACTTTTTTAAAATTTTTTAATGAATTTCAAAACTAAAAGCATTGAAATTGTTGTTGAAATAAATTTAACTATAAAACATTGATTTATAATGGGAAAATGCGTTTTCAACACGTCACTGACGGTTAAAACTACTGGTTTTAAAAAAACTGTCTTTATAAACATGTTTTAAATGGGAAAAATTGAATTATGGTAAAAAAAATATTCATTCAAACTTCATAAAATTCTAAAACTTTTACCTGATACAGTCGGATAGCAAAACTTGATAAAGCTTTTACAAATCCATTATCAAGGTAACCTTGAGATGTCACAAAACTTGCACATGAAACAATAAGCAAAATGATTAATATTTCTGAAAAGAGTGAAATATTTTTTAGAATTAAAAAAAATACACAGCAAAAATTTAACTTACTGCTCTTTATCATTTTTAGATTTAAATAGTTTTCTTATTGAGAAATTTTGATGCCTGTTTCTGTTTTTCAACTTTTTTTCGTGTATTAAAAAATTAAAATTTGTTTAATTGAGGATGTTAGACATTTATTTTCAGAACATGGATTATTTTAATACATAGAAAAAAATGTTTATTACACGGAGGAAAAAGTTTGTGCCAAAAAACCATTGTTGATTTCTAAAAGAAAAATTCTATAAAACTCAAAAAAATTTATAACTTCTTGTTAATATCTCGAAATAAATGAAGAACGTTTAAAATTTACTGTTATATAAATTGAATTGATTTTTTTTACAATTTCAAAATTGCGTAACTTGTCCAATAAAGCAAATGCTGTTATAATAACGAAGCATAAAAATAAAAGGATGATCGACATGAAATATTTGTGGATTTAAAGTAAGGCTTGTTGCTTCCATAGTCATAACTAAAAATAAAAAAAAATTAGGAAAATTTAAATATGTATTTTCAATTTATTTCTTACCAGAAGCTGCAGAAGCTTCAGTTCCTCTTTCATTGACATTAATAAAAGTTTTATGAATAACTTTTGATATTTTACTATTTGTTTTATTATCCAAACTTTCAAATATTCCATTAAAATCAGCTAATTCACTAAATGGAAGTAACATGCCCATCTAAAATTAGAAAAAAATTTTAACCGTCGAAATTTTCAGTTAAATTCGTTTTAAATATTTTGACCTGTAATGAACTTACATTTTTTAAATAATCTTTTAGTTCAATATTAAATTCAAATTGCCATTTTGGAATTTTTAAATCCGTCGGTGTAATTTTAAAACGTTTTTTGACGCTTTTGCTGTTCCAATCAATTGTTTGCAAATTTTGTTTTAGAGTATTCAGTCCAGTCCTTGCATTTGGTAGCAAAATTATCATTTCCATTGGTGACTTTTCATAGGTTAAAATTAAAGCTGATGCATTTAATTCAGGAAACTTTGCATACAGATAATCTTCAGATTTTACCATAAATTTTGTCATAATATATTTCTTAGCATTGATATAAAATTTATCACGATGTGTTGCTCCAGAATCAAACATTATTAACCAATTGTCTTTAAAATAAATTGTATTAACAAGCACCAATCTAGTTGAATTCAGTTTTTCAAATTGATAAGGACTGACAGCATCTAAAATTCGATTTCTTGTTTTATTTGCAATCCATGCATTGATATATGCTGCAACTTTCTCAGGTGTTGTGTCTTCATAACTAAAACTCATCGACTCAATTTCAGATGAAAAAGAATCAATTGCAATTTGTTGAAATTCAGGAGAAATTTGAAAAAGATTTGTTGCATAAATTTTAAATGCTAAAAATATTTAAAAAAAATAGAAAATAAAAATGAAATTAATTTCTCTAACCCATGACAAGTGCTCGACTTCCTGTGAAATTATTCACAAGTTCTTTGAAATTTTTCTCAACCGTTTCATATGAAACATTTTTAAAATTGCTGTAAGTCATGGTGTCAAACATTGTTAATTTCGTCTCGCCTTTTGCTCCATACATTGCTAATGATAAAATTGATTGAACAGAAAGTGGTGAAATCATCGCATTATCAGAAATTGTTGCCGTCACTTCCTGTTAAAAAGAGAAAATAAAACTATAAATTTTTCTAGATAAATTTTAGGCATTTAGTAAATCTGTCTTATTTCTGTTGAATTTGTAAGAATTTTTGGAATTTTATGCACTCAAAGATATTTAAAAAGTCTTATTTAGCTTATTTTTAATATTTTATTAAAATTTCAAGGCCTGAAAACTTTTTGTCTCAATTTTGATATGTATGGAAGAATCAAAAATTAAAGATTCTTCAAGCCTTTTAAAACTTTAAAACATTTTTAAGAAATTGCAAAATTATTTTCAAATGCAAAAAATTAAAAATTTTCGTTTAAAAATTCAAAAGTTTG
Organism: Polypedilum vanderplanki; assembly: GCA_018290095.1. Classification (NCBI taxonomy): domain Eukaryota; kingdom Metazoa; phylum Arthropoda; class Insecta; order Diptera; family Chironomidae; genus Polypedilum; species Polypedilum vanderplanki. Next base: position 1,756,574 of record CM031382.1, on the reverse strand, counting down.
ACTAAATATCAAAGTTTTAAATCAAAAAGCATTCTTATGAAAATCGAAAATTATATTTACCTGAAATAATTGAATTGCAAATGATGTCAAGGCTTTAACAAATCCACTGTCAAGATTGCCTTGAGAGGCAACAAAATTGACACTCAAAATAAGTAAAAATATGCTCAGAAAATCTAAAATTAATAAATTAAAATCAGAAATAAAATATTGAAATCTTTTTTAACTTACTACGTGTCATCTTCTTCAACTTTGAATGAAATATTTTTAACTAAGAAATAAATATGATTTTTGCTTTATTAAATAAAATTGAATTATTTTAGCAATTACTGACAAAAAATTCATTTTATTCTTTATGTACATAACATGACATGAAACAAAATTTGTTTTAACATTCTGTTTAAATTTTTACAGCAATCAGTTAATAAAAATCCCTTTTTTGGTATCACAGTTTTTTTGAATATTTTATTGATGTAAAATCAGGAAAATTAAGAAAAAGCAGAGTTCAAATAATAAAAATAATTTAGAAATTTCAGACATGGACATATAATAAGTTTTACAATCTTTCACGATTTTTTGCTTTCTTTTTTCGAGTGTTCACGCCTGGAAGAAAATGTTTATTAAAAAAGGCATTAAAAATTGTTTCAAATATTTATCAAAGTAGAAACTTGTCCAATAAAATGAACACTTTTCCCGGCATATTGAAGCATAAAAATAAAAGGATGGTTAGCAATAAAATTGATTGGTTTTGTTGGTGGACCAGAACCAGCGAAGTCAATTCCTTTGATAAAAAAAAAATTTATAAATTTAAAAACATTTTTAATATTTCTTACCTGTAGCAGCAGCAGCTTCAGTTCCATTTTCATGGACAGAAATGAAAGTTTTGTGTAAAACTTTATCAATTTTTAAAATACAATTATAATTATTGATCATGTTTGTGAAATCTGCTTTATCTTCAAACATCAATGACAGTCCCATCTATTTAAAATATTTAAAAAATTTTGCTTATTTTAATAAAAGATTAAAGAAGTTTATACCTTTTTCAAAGTTGTTTTGACGTCGATTTGGTAAGAATATTTAAATTTGGGAATTTTCAATACTGTTGTTTGCAAAGAAAATCTATTTTGTATATTCGCCCAATCAATTTGATCAAGTTGTGATTTCATATAAGCTAAACCAGTTCTTGAATTTGGCAATAAAATTATCATTGTCATTGGAGAATTTTTATAGTCAAGTTTAACAGCAGTCGCATTAAGTTCGGGAAAATCAGCAAAATTAATAAAATCCATCATATTCATGAAATCACCTTTGACATATGAATTCGGACCAGTGTAAAATTTGTCCGGTTTTGTATTAACAGCTGGAAACTTTTTAATCCAAAATGCAGTAAAGAAAATTGTGTTAATAAAAACAAGTCTTGTTGCATTAATAAGTGAAGATGGATCAATTAAATTTTGTATTCTTTGATTTGTCTTGCTTGAAACCCAATTATTTATAGTATTCGCAGCATCAACATTTTTTTCAAAATTAATGCTTTCAATTTCAGACAAAAATGAATCAGTTGCAATTGATTTGAAATATAATGACAAATTATACTGATCGGTTACATAAATTTTTATAGCTTGAAAGAAATTTTTAAAATTATTCATATTTTAAATTTCCATTAATAATTGAATAAATATGAACAGGAATCTCACCCATTTGCAAAGCTTGATTTCCATTCAAATTTTTCATCATTTGCTGAAAATTATTCAAAACTGTATCATAACTCAAACTTCCAAAACTTGAATAATAAAGTCCATTAAATAATGATGTTTTCGTATCTCCATTTGCTCCATACATTGCCATTGTTAAAGCTGAATCAATTGACATTGGTGAGATCATGACATTTCCATAAACTTTATCTGTTGCTTTCTAAATGATTATTTTTTTTATAAATTTAGATTTTTCAAATTTGATATATTTTACTTGAAATAATTTAATAGCAAAAGTTGACAAAGGTTTGTAAAAATCATCACTTGCATCACTTTGGGATGCAACATAAGAGATAAGAAAAATTTTCAATAATATCATAACTGAAAAAATTGAAAAATAAATAAATATAAATAATTTAGAAAAAAATATTTAGTTTTACTTTTAACTTTCATATTGAAAGAATTTTGGAAATAAACTGAAACAAAATTTTAATAAATAATACGAATTTTTAAATTTTAATAAAATCTAAATAAAATATATATCCGTATTAAATTATCATTTTTGTTCAAATAGTTAAACATCACAAATAAAAATTTAATAAAAAATTCAAGGTAGCTCAAACAAAGTGCAAATTATTACGCGGCTGCTCAATTTCCAATACAAAAAATTTATATTAAAAAAATTACAGTAACAAATTTCTACTTTAACGATTGCTACTAGCACATTACAAAAATCTAGGACGATGCATGGTCATGAATAATTTCAATATTTTTGTCACATAAAATGAGATAGATTTACTAAAATATTAAAAAGTTCAATGTGGTGTGATATATTGCTGACAATGTCACTAAATATTTAAATCAGTATACGTGGTTACATATGTTAGTATTGACATTGCACATCAAATTTAGACAAGAGAGAAATAAAATCAATAAATTTAAAGACTATCTTGATGTCTCTGATAGTTGACAATTAAAATGCAAATTTGATATTATAAATCAGTATTTTTTATTAGCAATTGATTTCAAATATTTTCATGAAGAAGCAGTATCAAGACGATTGTAATGAAGATTAATGTAAGCTGAAAGTTTAGAATACTGAAAATATCTAAAAAAGATTTCAAAAATATGTAATGCATTAATCTTTTATTGATTCTATTAATTTGGTTCAATAATACAGCGTGAACTATCAATATAAAATAATCAAAATTTTTATACTACCAAAATGCTGATACAAATAGCTCAGTAGTGGGAAAATAATTCACAAGCGAATGATTTTAACGAATGACGCCAAAGTAAAAAAGGGAAGTTTGCAAAATGCAGAACTATACTCTGAAAATTAATCATCACACAATTACTTCATAAATATGTGAAATTGCATGATTTGCTTTCCATTTGAACTTATATATAAATTAAATAAAATTTCTCAAACATTTAAACATGATAAACACCAGACAAAAATGAATAATAAGAATGAGCAGTTGTGATGATCTAAAGTAAATTTAAGAAAAATCAATTTTTTTAGAAAAATGAAATATTTTTTACCCAACAATATGTTTTTAAATTGATGTCAGCAAATTTCCATGCTTGAATTTTTTGTTTTCTTTGAGCTCTTACCATAATAATTAAGGCCATCTTGCGATACTTTGGATTTGCTTTATACCATCCACTGTTATAGACACCATTAGCCACTTTTGACGATGACCTTATAATTTAAAAAAAGTAATAAAATTTCCAAAAAGTTTTTAACTAAATTACTCAATCAATCGATCACCAAAAAAACAGTGAAGAAAAATCTGCATAAACATTCCAACAAGAGGGACAGAAAATTTGACTAAAAAATAGTTGTTGATTCCTGACTAAAAAACAAAAAATTGAATTTAAGCTTTTCCGAAAAATAATTTCAGAATTCTTACTATTGCCAAAAATGTGACAATGCATATTGCGAATATTGATGTAAAAATATTTACGAGCATCAAAAAAGAAAAAATTTTGTGCAATTTTGAAGCTATTTCACAAAGTTCTTGATGGATAGTTACGAGAAGTTTAAGTTCTTTGAATGCTTCTTCTTCACCTTCATCATCATCATTATCCCAATCGATGTCACTAATACTTTGTGCCAAATTATCGAATTCCATTGATAATAAATGCACTAAACAAGCAAATAATAAATCTGTAGCATTTATGATACACATTCCAATAAACAAAACCCAAATTTGTGTTAAATTCACAGGCAAATAAACAAAAAGTTGTTGCTGATCAAAAGGTAAAATTAAAGCAAAAATTGACTCCCATGGAACATCAACTGACAAAAACCAGCCATAGATTTTATAGAGAAATGGCATTGAAGAAAACTCAACACAAACTATGAGAAAATATGACTTAACAAAGAAGCAGAAACGTTTAATCAAAATCAAGTGCCTATTGGTATCAAAATTTATCTGTTCTAAGCCTGATTGTGGATAATGCAGCTCTAAACTTTCTATGATACTCCTGAGTCAATCACGATGAAAATTAAGGAGCATAAAATACTTTAAAAATACCAAAGCAATAATTCCACTCAGTGCAAAATTTTCCAACATAATAAAAATGAAATTTTTTTCACCAGACAGCACATTTTTGCCAGAAATCACAAAAGATGTTAGAGAAATTATAAAAAGTACAATAAGAAGTAGGAAAGCAAAATTGCAGTGTATTCGACGCCATTTCAAATCAATTCCGAGATAGTCGGGTAAAAAAGTGAAGCCAATTAAATGTAAAACTTTTTCACATTGAAAAAATTCATTGAAATTTATGATCATTGGAGTTACACGCGTTGATCTTAAAAGTTTTTGCTTCATATTGTAACAAAATGTTACAATTTTATCTTTGACTGATTGACAAATTCTATTCCTTAACTTCATATTAATTTTTATGTTTAAATTTTTTTTTCTAACTTTTAAACTTGTCAGCTCAAAATGCAATTCACGACTAATAGAAATTTTTTCTCTATTTGAAGTGCAATAAAAATTTCCACTCTGTTTACAAATACATTTTAAAATCGTTTGCTTGTGTATTTTTTCCTGAACAAATGACATTTCACAATAAAAATCGAGTTAAATTTTCTTGTCCATATTGCAATATTGAAGTATATTCAAAAGGAAGCTTGACCGTTCATATCAAACTTAAACATAAAACAAATTAAATGAAATTTTCATGCATGCATTGCAGTTATATGGAAAAATAAATGAAATATAAGATTGTTGCTCCACTTAAACTTATATAAATAAAATTTTCATAATTTCTTAATAAAATATATAAAAGATCATAATTAAAAATTAAATTTAAAAAATTTTCATTAATGATAATTCAAAAAAAAAATTTTGACTTAATATTTTATTTTCATATTTTTTGGTTTTCGATTACATTTTTGATAATTTTCATAAGAATACATTTGTTGTTTTTATTTTGACAAATTTAAATATTGTAGAAAAATCACATTGATGTTTAAACATTTAAGAGAAAAAGTAATAAATTCATTTAAATTAAAAATTGCTTCAATTTTTTTTCTTTTGTAGAAATTTAAAAATAGAAAAAAGAAAACAATACAAAAAATAATAAATTGTAATAGTTAATTTATGGCCGCAATAGATTAAATCTTAAATCCAATATAGTGCCATCTTCCATCATCACTACTGAGTCGATAAATTTTATCATATTTGACTAGAACGTCAATTAATTCTTGCTCACTAAATCCAATAATGAATTCTTGTATGTAATTGTAAATAGCATCAGTGGTGGCACCATTTGGGTAAATGACTAGAAATGCTGTGGCCAGTGATATGATTTGAGCTTCTTTTGAACCACACAGTTCAATATTTAATTGTGATTTATCAACAATCGATGATGTTTCACTACAATCGTCTACTGATTGCGATGTCGAACGTGTGTTTGCAATTTTTGTACGAAGCAAAAGTTCTTTGACATTTGACTCACGAATTGATTCCTCAAGCTCAGAAATTTTTGCCTCATTTTGTTTCTCTTTGGTACTCGTTTCAAGTAATTTTCGTTGCAAATTGCGAATTGTTTCTTGTAGCACCTTGATTTGTTTACTTTTTAATTCTGAATCAATCTTGTGCTCAATCTTTGATGCATCAGTGTCATGAGATTGTGAACGAGATGAACGATCGTTCTGAAATTTATAAAAGAACAAAAAAAAAGTAGTACACTCATAGAAAAAATCTAAAATAAAATTCTAGATTTCTATGTAAAATCTAAAATTATATTTTTGTTTTTTACTCTAGAATTATATTTTTAAATTAAAAATAAATTCTAAAATTTTTAGAATATAATTCTAGATTTTAAAATAAGATTCTAGAGTAAAAAACAAAAATATAATTTTAGATTCTAAAACTTTACTGTAAAATTAATTTTATTCTTTTTAAATAAAAATTATTTTCAATGCACCAGAAGTGTACGAAACATTTTAAAATTGGCTAAAGATGAGTCATAAGCGTAAAACTTCATTCACGCAATAAAAGTTTTTTTATATTCAATGAATGAATTTCAAAGAAATTTTGCTTCTACTTGTTTTTGTGATTGCTGATAATTTTTGCGAAGTATATCTTATAGATTACAATTAAAAATTTTGAATTCTAGTTTTTTTAAAGTAAAAATTTTAAAAAATTTTGTATTCTAGAACAAAAATTTTTCACTAGAATTATTTTAGAGTAATTCTAAAACCTAAAATTTTAAATTTTTTTTATGAGTGTAACCAACCGATAATTTTTCAATATTCTCACCTTCTTCTTAAACTTTTCAAGTTTAATTCTCTTATTTGATTTGTTAAAATTGTCATCATCGCTCATTTCCATCTCGTCATCATCATTGTCTCCATAATCTTCAATTTTCAAGCCTCGTAAATCCTACAAAATTATAGAAGATTCAAAACATTTAGAACATTTTGTAACAAATTATTTTTGTTGAGTTTTTTTTATTCGAATTTTAAAAATTATGGTTTTCATTGAATTGTCTTAAATTTCAATCATAATTTTTGTATGACACGCATTGATTTAAAAGAATATTTTGCCTTCAGTCTTTAGTTCTTGCCCTTCTGTTTTACACTCTTAATTTTTACTCACCTTTTTTGTGACTATTTACAATTTTTTTATGTGAAATAATTTTATGAATTTATTTTTTGAAAAATTTGATGATGATTTTTTTTATTGTAATTTAATAAAAATAGTTTTGCTTAAAAATATGAAATTTTTTACATTTTTTTAAAGGTAATATTCTGAATTATTAGTACTTCTAGGAGACAAATTTATGAATATAAATCTTTTAATTTTTTCTAAAACAACTTATTTTAAATAACATGGAAAGTGTCCGTGCGTAGTAGGGGGACACTTAAGCGCATTTTTGTGGCTAGATCAGTGTATGTTAACAAATTACAGACTTATTAGATTCGTTTGAGAAACAAATTCACAGTTTAAAATAACTTGATCGAGATTAATTTAAAATATAGGAAAATCATGTTTATAAATTTTTGATGTGTGAAAGCGAGCGTTCTCAATTGATATTGAATTTACAGAATCTTATAAATTTTGTTAACTATAAAATAACGGTTGAGTGATATTCAAAATATTTGAAGTTCCAATATTTGCCGTTGGTGGCGCTACAATACTTTTCGCAGTCAACTTCGCTTTGTTTAAAATTTTCAATATGGAAATTTAAATTCGTAATTTTATAATTAATGCAATAAGTAACAACATTCTAATAAAGAATGCCGCCAATAACTTCATAGCACAAATCAAACACAACAAACCGGAAGTCGCTAGCTATTGTAGTTTTCGAGATCTCAGCCCGGAGCCGTGAGCCGTGAGCCAGCCAGCCAGCCGATCAAAGTGAAACTATAAGCTGCATTGTTGTTCCAAAAATGCGCTAAAAATTGATAATGATTCGAAAAATTTTCTTTTTAGAAATAAAAATCAGTAATATTTTGGATGGAAAGAATTGTAAAACACAGATTGAAAACAAATTAAGTATGAAAAAAAAATGTAAAAAAAATCAAATTTTTAATGTAATTTCAACATTTGTTAATTGTTTCAAAACAGAAATTAATCAGTATATGTTGCATCATACTAGATTAGAGTGAATTTTTGGCGCAACAGATCAGTATCTATTAACAAGTGTATATGCGGTAAAAAGTCGAACAAAGTTTTTTTAAGTTATTATTGAAACAATTCAAAATATACATTTGCAAAATTTCTCAAATTTGCGAAAAAAACAGAAGTTTTCCTCTAATATTTATGCTTAAAGTTGTTGGTTTATTAAAAAATTTTATTGAAAAAAACGGTCAAATGTGTATTCAAAAAATATTTTTACAGAACGCACTCCGCCATATTTGTTTACGTTCAAAAACTTTTCTTTAGAAATTATTTTTCGCAAATTTTCATTCTCAATAACAACTTAGCGTAATATAAAGTAGATTGTGCACGCTTACACGATAGCAATTCATTTAAAACAAACCGGAAGTCTCTAGGTATTGTATTTTTCGAGATCTCAGCCGCCCAGCCAGCCAGCCAAAGTGAATATAATAGCGATTTTTGTTCCAAAAATTCGCTAAAAATCAAAAAGATCAAAATTTTGATTTTAAAACCTAAGGATAAAAAAATTCTCATCAAATTTTCAAAGATTCAAAATTTATTTCACATTATTGAGAAATAAACAAAATTTTAATATGAACAAATTAATTCAAATTAAAATTTTGAAACGTGTCCACTCAAAATTCTATTATATTTAAAAAAATTTTATAACTCAAATTAGGAACTTCTAAAGCAAACCTACCCAAAAAATAGCTGATCATGTTCCAAGATTAACATAAATTTAAAAAAATTCTTTTTTTACCGTTTTAATTATTTTAGACTTTCATTTTTTCTTCCCCATTTTGTTCTGCCTAACTTCGAATTTCTTTTTAATTTTAGAATTTCAAAGCATAAATAATAATTATAAAAATATGTGCAAACAATATTTAAATTTTGAAAAGTTTCCCTTGGTTTCTTCCCTAGATGATTTTACTTTACCACTTTAGGACAAATAAAATAAAAACAGTGATCTAACAGCCAATTATGTGATAAGAAAAACCAAAAAATCAACAATTTTCATGCTCGATATTTCAGGTCATCAAAAGATTTTTCACTAAATATTTTCACAGCATTTTTCTCAAAAATTTGATTGATTCAAGGAAGAGAAGGAAAAAATTACAAAAACAAATTAATTTTTAATACATACCGTTGCTTGCTTGCACCATTGATCAATGTTCTTTCTCTGTGGCTTCGTGAAATGATCCCAGACTTTCTTATGACTTGCCGCATTAAATACTTTCTCAATTTGATTGACTGTTCATGGTGTAATTAAATATTTTTTAATTTTTTAAAAAATTTCTTTAAAATTTTTTTGTTGTTGGTTTTATGATTTTAAATAAATAATAAAAATTATTAAAATTTTTTTATGTTTTATGTTAAAATTAAAAAAGCATTGAATAAAAAAATATTTTTTTCTGACCCATTTCTCACCTTAGGTTTTTATTTATAACAAGATTTCAATGTGAAGAGAGAACTTTAATTTTTGATAAACTTACTGTAGCATTTAATTTTTGGGTCATTCTTTTCTATTTTTTGTAAGCTCTCAATAAAAATCATTTACCAAACTATTTTATGCCAATCAATTTACATTTATGTATTGAAAAGAAAATTTTTGTGCAAAATGAAAATTAAGAGGAAAGCAAAACTTTTGATAATTTGGATGGGTTAAAAATAATAAAATGAGATGCATTGATCTTACGAATATTCCACGAAAAATTTCACAGAAAAATATTTGGTAATTCTATGAAAACTTTATGACAAAACTATCATCGAAAACTCTATGAAATTGACTTATTTTTTCTTTGAGATTTTGCAGAATTTTTAAAAAATTTTGTGGTAATTCAGCGGAATTTCACAAAAGTTAATGAAAATTCTGCGGAAATATTTAACTTTTCCGTAAAAATCTTCGAAATTTTGCGAGAAATATCTATAAAGTCAGTGCTACAGAATCAAATTATATAAAAAAAATATTATTTTGACTTTAATTTTGATTAGAAATATTTTCTGTTCTTTAATTATTGTTTAAAATTTTTTTGGTCCTTCAAAATATTTCCAAATCAAATCAACTTCAAATGAAATAATAAAAGAATTCCTTTCAATAAAACAATAAATTAAATAATTTTCACAGTGGATTTTTTGGTGCCATTTTTAAAAACATTAATTTTTCATATATTTTTTTTTTCATTTCTTCTAAAAAAGCAGACAAAAGAAAGCGACAAAAAGAAAGAAATATTTCTAAAAATTACTCACATTGTTCATTCATTTTGATCATTTGTTTTCTATAATGATTGCGTGCTTCATTCATTTCATCTTCATGTTGTTGTCGCTCACTTTGAAGTCTTCGAATATGAGTATTGGTGCTTTGAATCATCGAATAGAAAATGTTTGCATTTTTCTTGCTACAATCACCACGTTCAAGCCATGTCACAAGTGTCTGAACTGCTTTTAAAAAAGTTTCATCATGTTTAATTTTTTCAGCTACACTTGTTGCTTCATGATCAGTATAATGTGCAACTGACGGTGGTGATGATGATCGAAATCTATCTTTTTCACGATGACGTTGTTCTCGCTGCAATTGTCGTTGTTTGCATTCAAATTCATATTGATCATCTCTCGCATGAGCAAAATCAACATGAAGACGACCAGTGAAACTTGGATCACTATTATTGCCAATTTTAACACGATATCCACTCAAATATATTGCACTGTCAACAGAAGCTTCATACACAAATCGAATATGGCAGAAATTCTTTTTTGATAAACGCAAAGTTGTAATTTCACCACAACGTTCGAAAATTTCGTGAATCATTGCTTCTGTTATGTTTTCTGGAAGCCCACCAACAAATACTGTTCGACATCCTAAAAATAGAATTTTTGTAAAATTTTTATTAGAATTTTATAATAAAATATGTTATCATAAAATTGTCGAAATAAAACTGAAGTTTTTGAAAAAATCATAACAATATTAAAAATTTTTAATAAAAACTTGTAAAATTTATTTTAAAACTTCATCATTAAAATTTCAAAATTCAACTTTGACCAAAATTTTTCTAAATTAAAAAAAACCCTTTAGAAAAATTCAATTTTTGGTTGAAAATTTAGAAAACTTGATATTTTTTACCTGGTGGTCTTTCTCTAGTTGTCGGTGCAGGTGCATTAGGATTAGGCGGTATCAAAGTGCAACTAGCACAATGAATGACTTCCTTAACAACTTGATTTGCACCATTTGCTGCCTCACTAGCATTTTTAGCTGCTTCTTGACTTGTTACAGTTTGTGGAATATTCAAAATAGTTGGAAATTGTTGAATACCAAGCAAAGATGGATCCATCATCATTCCAGGCAGCATAACAAATGATTGTGGTAAAATTCCATTAAAAACAATGTCATTGTTTGGACCATTGCCATTTTCACATGCATCATTATGATGATCGCAATTATTTGATGAATTTGCTTCATTTGGATTTTCTAAATCCATTGGTGGTTGTGCTTGAGTGAAATGAAGAGATTCTGGTGGTTTATGAGATTGCTGTTGTTGTTGTGGCTGTGATTGCTGATGAGCATTTGGTGTAAGAAGATTCGGTGGGATTTTTTGAAGAAAAGTTGAAGTTGGTGGTGCTATGAGGTCTAAAAATGATAAATAAATATTTTGTTTTGTAAATAATTTTTTCCATAAACATGATAATTCTGTTTTTCATATTTATTCGCATTTCAGATTTTTGACCTAAACAATCATTGCACTTATAATAATGCGATTAGACTCAATTGAATGCTTCCTTCTCAGAAATATTTTTTTTTCTCTCATTTTTGCAGTAGACAAGAAATAAAATTTTTTTCATTAAAAACTTACGCATTGGTGGCATTGCAGTTGACAATGGATTATAATTAAATGACATTGTTTATTAGAGAGCACAGAATATTATTGATTTAAACACTCTAAATTTAATTCTAAATTTCACTGCAAAACTAAAGAATTTATTTTTATGAAAATTTTACTTCATTGCAAAACTTAAATTTTTTCACTTGCTCAATTCTTTTTTTATTTATAAAATTTGCTCAATTTTTTGTTGCTGAGTTGTGAGAAAAATTTTTGTAACAATTGAAAAATTTTTAAAATCTTTTCAGTTCAAAAATAATTTTGAATTTTTTGTGACGGTTATGAAAAATTAAAAACTTAAATCTTATAGGATTAATAACATTTCAGTGTTAGAATGAACTTGCCTAAAATTAATAAACTTGTAATTTTTACTTTATTTTAGTAAACAGCACCAAAAGTAGATATAAAAAAAATCGTATCAAAATATGAAAAATTAAATTGTAAAAAAAATAAATTAAAATGAAAATCACAAAAATATTAATGAAAGTTTTGAGAATTCTCTATTAAGTTATTTTACATCACAATAATCCTTTCAGTTATTTAAAAAATTAATTTTTTCATAAAATTCAAGTATTTCGTTATAAAATTTAAATTTTTATATTATACAAAATCATTTTCAAAACATATTAAGCCTTAATATTCATTTTTAATTCAAACATCAGTAATTCACAATTACATCGGAAATTAACAGTTTTTGTTTAATTATCTTTCAACAATCATCACAATGTGTGCTTTTTTACAACAATTTTAATCCAAATGCATAGAATTGACAATAATTATTCAAGAGGTAGACAAACATCGCCCAATATTTTTTGTGTCTCTACATGTGTAGGTTTCAATTATTTCTGTCGAGATTTTTAATGATTGACTATTGTGTGATGAATTCTTTTTTTTTACAATTATTTTGTATTCATTAAGTGGTTTGACCTAAAAAATTTCTGCTAAAATTATTTATTCTTTTTATCAACAGATGTCAACACTTGTCCGTTTAAAAATTCTTCATTCAATGTTGCCAAATATTCAATTCATTGGCACATGCCAAAGCAACTCATATGTAAGTAAATGTTTTTATTCTTTAATCTGATTTTCCTCACCATACTTGAAACAATCTGTTTTTACTGATTAGTTAATTAACACTTCAGCATGGCATGATTTAATTGAATTAATTGAAGATTAACACATCTTTTTGAATTTTTGTTGATTTTACAATTTTTTGATTTATTTATGGATACAAGGTTTGATGGGATTTAAATTAAATTGGAAAATATGTTAAAGAATTTTTTCTTTTTTATTTCCTATTTTTTTTTAATATTTTTAACTAATTTAGCAAAAATCTGCAAAAAAAATTTCTAAATCAAAAAGTAAAAAAAAAATTGACCGTTAAACTTCAACCTCAATCTCTTTTGATATTCTCTTACATTCATTAACCTTTATAAATCCGATTCAATCCACAATCGACCTCTCTTCTCAATTCAATCACACATGTACTCTCTTTTAATCCCATCAAAATCACATAAAGAACACACTCGCGTTTCAATTTAAATTTTCAATTCTTCATTCTCACTATGCCTTCAAGAGATGATGATTAATTAAGAATCACAATTTAAACAACAATTTTTTCTTTTTCTTCTTCTTTGTTGTTCTGTTTTTTTTTATTTTACTTTTTTCATCTTAATTCATAAATTATTTATATATCTGTGTACATATACATTGAGATTTTTTATATTCAAAAGAGAGTGTCTTAAGCATAAACACTTAGAGAATGAAAAGAGAATAAAATTATTATTATTTGTGAAATAGATTGGAAATTAGGTATAGACACTAAAATTATTAAAAATGAAATTAATGAACTACAAATTGATAGAATTAGGGAAAATCTGATTATGGTAGCAATTTAGCAGTTTTTTACCACTGAATATGGAAAGAACTTAAATTCTGCTAAATTTTAGCTGAAAATTGTCAATAACCGATTAAAATCGTTGAGTTTCCTTAATATTTTTTTGCTTTTTTGAAACTATTTTTAAACTTTAACAAATTTTTAACGTAAAACTTCTAAGCCTTAATCTTTCTAGAACAAAGTAAAATTATAAGAAAGCACAATCACGATCTTGAAATGTGTAAATGAGCAAAAGAAGCGTATTATAATATGATTGAATAATTCTTTTATTATTTTTATTCCTTTACGTTTCTTTTTTACTTGTATGATTCTTGATTAATTCGATCTTCAATTTTTAGGATTTTTAATTCTTTTACTCATTTGCTTGATTTCTGTGAATTTTATAATTTAATATTTCTTAAAAGTAGTTGATTTTTTAAAAATTTGAAATTTAATAAGAATTTAAGAATTTCAAAATATTAGAACAGAGCATTCAAATTTAAATTATGAAATTTGAAAGTTCGTTTTAATTTTATTTTTTAAAATATAAAGAATCTTTCACAAAGGTTCTAACTCAACTCGTAAATATTAATATCCATGACATCTTCATAGTCACTCAAATTCAAATACACGAAAAAAATACATATATAAATTTTATTTTTTTTTTCGAATATCAATTTCATTATCGTTTGCATTAATTAAATCGCTTTGGAGTGAAGAGGAAGAAGAAAAAGAATTGAAATGATTCAAATGAGGCATGTGTGTCTCTCTATAGAGAGATTATTTTAATATATACAAATTAAAATAAACATCTCCTCATCATCATCATCATCAGAAGGGTGTGGAGTTTCCGCTCTTTCTGTGTACGAATTGAAATCTTTTTTGAATAAATTTTTATTTATTTTAATCGATATTTTTTTATTTTGTGTGTGTATTTGTTAATCTTGATGAGATTTTTGTTTTGTGCTTTATTAAAGAATGAATTTTTTTATTTTAAATTAGTTTGGGTTCGGTTTGAATTGGTCAGATGTTGTTGGAATTTTTTTGACCTTGGTAGACATTATGTCTGCTGGTTTGAAAAATTTTTTAGTATTTCATGCACCAAAATAAATTTTTGTTAAAGAAATAGAATTTTAAATGAAATAAAAGTTTTTGAAAATTTCGTAAAATTGAAAAAAATTATTAAAAACAATAAAAGCACAAAATTCTTTATAAGTTGTTTTTTAACTCTTTAAATTAAATATTTCTTAACAAATTCTTCAAATTCATATTTTAATCTATAAAATCTATCTGCAATTTTTATTTATCTCTGCCTCATATTCCTCATACTTCTATACGATAAAAACTGCATAGCAATTAGCATAAATTTGTAAAAACTCCACACACTGCAACTTTTTTTTGCTTATCGCATCTAAAAAATCAATTTGCTTCCATTCCTCGTTAAAACTAAAATTTATGACTTCAAAAACTTCCGAAATTCTAATTTTCTCTCTGTCTCTCGGTTCGTTTAGTAAACAATTCTCATAATAGGAAAAAAATTAATTTATGCATCGACTATCAATATAAAAAAATTTTTTTTAAGGAGGGCAAAAAAATATAAAAATTTGTTGAATGAAATGAAATGAGGTGCTCACATATGCGAGTAAACAATTGATGTAAATGTGATGATAAATTCAACTGTGTTCGTGTGTACGCATTTTCATGCTTTAATCATACTATTGAATGCACTTTTTTATATTTATTTATTTATAACAAGCATCTCATTATAGAATTGAAATGAGAAATGAAATAAATCTAAAAAGACAATCAATGAAGAAGTTTAGGCATTAATTGATTATTTGAGAAATATTTTCAATTTTATTTGTGAAAAAAAAAATTTAATTACTACAAAATCTTTTGAAATTTTTAACGTTTTTCTTATTTTTAAATAAAAATTGTTAACTGTTGCTATCTGTAAATATTTAAATATTAAGTAAAAAATTGAAAATTGTTCAAAATTTTCATTTTTTAATAATTAAAAATTAACGAGAAATTTAAACGAGTTCTAGATTAAAATATTAAGATTAGATTTAAATTTTAAAAAAATTGCAGATAAAATTAAAAGATTAAGCTTAATTTAAATTAAATACCAAGTTTAGAAATTACTATTTCATTGTACTACATAAAATAATACAAAATAAATTTATTCTTTCCAAAAAATTCAATAAGTAACATTATCTAGTACTAATCAAACAGTGTAAACAATACATAAAATTGTCGATTCTTATTTTTATTTCATTCATTAGTTTCCAAAAAAATCTACATCAAAAAATTTAATTTTTTTCAAATGTAAACAAAAGAGGTAGAGAAAAAAATTGAAACCTTTTTCACGGTTGTGCGCGTCGATAATGAGCAAGCGTAATACAATTGCGAGACTTTAAGTCCAATACATATTTTTGTTGTTGTTTGGCTGCTCTTTTATTGTTCTTATCGCGATTTTGAAATCTCTCACATGCATTGTCATTGTCCATGGCAGAGAGCATTTATTGTTTTCGATGCGGCCTTTTAAGCAGCAACTATCCGATAAATATGAAAATGTGCGACAATTGAGCTACGGAATTGCTAATTAATCAATTAATTTTCAAGTTTCAGCTCTGCCTTCGAATACACACACATTGATAGAGATAATCAAATCAGTCGAATGAGACGGAATTTCAATTTTTTTTCATCAATTGTTGAATGCATAATTGATGAATTTTTATCTCTTTTCGAGTGCGCGCGTTCTTGAGAAACTTTTTTTTTGAATTTCTGGACAGCTGTCAATTAATCCCTTTTTTCACTCGAATCGATCGCAAATGGCCATAATTCACCATCTATTGGGCAGTAATGAATTAAATTGACATACACAAAGAAATTCACTACTGCTGCTATATGTATCAAAAAAGTCATCATCTCGTTAAAATAAAAGGTAAAGGTAAAGTTCACTTTGTTATTATTGTAAAAATTCTATTGAGAGGAAGCAAAGAAAAAAAAATATATATGAGAATTTTCTGAAGTTGGGCAAAATTTTTTTATTTTATTTATAAATTTTGTGATGATTTGATTTTTTGTTAATCAATTACAAAAATTTTATACCAACATCTAGAATACTTTTGAAATCTGCTTACACAATTAAAAAACTCTGAACTTAAAGTTAAACTTACACGGAGAAAAATATTTTATAACTGGCATAAAGTTTTTTAGATTTGTCCCTATAAAGTCAAATTTATAAGCGTTAAAAAGATATAAGTGTTAAAAATTTTTTTATGACAGTTATAAAAGTTTTATAACAGTAATAAATATTTTTATAACTGTCATAAAAAAATTTATGACACTTATATCTTTTTAACGCTTATAAATTTGACTTTATAGGAACAAATCTAAAAAACTTTATGCCAGTTATAAAATATTTTTCTTCGTGTACAAAAAATGCTCAAATACTTTTAAGATAAAAACTTTTTAGAACAAAATTGGAAATACTGAAACTTTTACTCATAAAATATTTTTCTTTTCATGTTAATAGTAACATTATAGCTTTTCAAAGATATAAGTGAAATTTTTACTTTAATATTTTTAAAAAACTTCAAAATTTAATATAAGGCAAACGAATTTTCAATGTTCATTTAAATGAATGAAAATGTTTAAAGATGAATTTAAAACATTAAGTGATTATTTAATATTGAAAGTGTAAATTACAATCGTAGTGCTAAAAATGAATTTCAAGACAGATATTAACTTTTTTGGAAATTTTGATAAAATTCTGACAATATTCACGAGTTATTTTCATTGATTTTTCTCAGATTCTCAAGTTATTTCTAACAAATCGAATTTTTTACTTATTTTTGGCTTTTTCTTACTTGTAAATGCACAGAATGATATTAATTAAAAACCCTTTATTGATTTTTCATATGAGAGATAATGATCTTAATTAGTTACAATTAATATATATATATTATATATAGAAACTTGTGCATTATTCATATAAATGATTGGAAAACTAATTGGAATATTCTTTCTAAAATATAAAAAAATTATAAACCAGTGAAAATTTTTTGTTTCATAGTCTTTTTTAAGAAAATATTTATCAAACCATATTAAGTTTTATTCCACGCTGAATAAATTAGTGTAGCATAAAAACAACTTAATTAATAAGTGATGAAAATAAAAGCATTAAACTCAAAGTTTTAAATACTAAAAAATAAATGCTAAAGCACTAAAGAATTCAATTAAACAAATATTGTTGTTAAATGTTCTGTAATGTGTTACAAGTAGATACTCATATCATTAAGTTATATTTGAATCAAAATTTGTTCAAAATCATTTTGCAAATTTTAAAAAAATGAAGTTCAAACATATACTTTTTTTGAATTTATTTCATCTGATGACAGTCAATGGTTTCTTTGAAAGCAAAGATAGAACTTATGAGATGATAACCCAATCAGTTTCTAATGCTATGATGGATGTAATTCAAGAGTTCTATATTGAAAGAAATATAACATTTTCATTCATCATTTATGGAGAAACTACAGATCATATCAATGATGTCATAAATGAAATCACAAGACAAATCAACAACAGAATTTTAGTAACAATTGTTTATTTAGAAGATATCATAAATTACAAAATAGAAATTATGCACTCTGCTGTGATTTTTTTAAAAACAATTGAAAATTTAAGAAAATTGCATGGAAAATTTTCTTATAATGGAAAAGAACTTTTTATAGAATTTACAACTGTATCAATGCAACAATTTAAATTTCTTGTATATACTGAAGAAATAGTAACAGCTCACGATATTCGCAAAGCTATGATAACAGAAATTCATTCAATCTTTTTAGCAGACATTCGATTTTTTGAGTATTTTATTCTGAAAAATGAATATACTTTAAAAATTGAGTTTGGTGCAAATGTTCTTTTTTCTGAAATTGCATGCGGAGAATTTGCACCAAAATTGTTAAATATTTATGATATAAAAACACAAAAATGGGAAAAAAAGTTAAAAAATTACAATCATTTTGATGATTTCTATGGTTGTCTTATTTCATTCTCTATTTCATTTGGTCAAGATTTTTATACCAAAGAAACATATTCAAAAGTAGAAGAAAATCATGAGAAAGGTTTAAAAGGTTTATGGAAAACTGATAAAGATTATTTTGGTGCAACTCATGAGATTTTGGGATATCTTGCAAAAAAGCATAATTTTACAAAACATTATACAATTCTTAATCAATATACCTTTGAGGTTATGACTGGGTCTGATAATTTTAAATCAAGTGATAAATTCACTATTGCAATATCAAATATTGGAAGATACAGAAAAAAATATCCAACAACCTTAACTTTACCACTTTATCAACTTTATTTCTATTACTTAGTATCTCCAAATGATTTATACACAAATTATGAAAAACTTTTGATGCCATTTGATCATACAACTTGGTTTTTTTTGGTTTTGGTTTTAATTTCGAGTTTTTTGATCATAATTTGTTCTTTAAAATGTTCACAAAAGATTCAAACACTTATTCATGGCGAAGGTAAGTAAACTGCATTTTTGTAAATTTTAGTTTTATGTCAAAGGCATAGAATGTTGAATTTTTCGTCTTCACGGAGAGAAAAATATGTTTTCTGGCATAACTCTTGTTATGAGACTTATAAAGATATAAAACTAATAAAAGTTTTATAAGTTTTAAAAAGTTGTATTATATCTCATTAAGTCTTTATAAGTCTCATAAAAAATCATTATAAAAAGTAAAGTTTTATATGTTTTATAAATACTTTATGTCACTCATAAGACCAATAAAGTAGAATTTTTGAGACTCATCAAGTATTTATGAGAGTTATAAAACACTTTTTAACACTTATAAAAAACCTTTATAAGTTCATAAAATTTTGAAAATTTATACGTCTTAAAAAATTGTTTATTCGTCTTATAAATACTTTATAACAGTAAAAAAAATATTTATAAGACTTAAAAACCTTTTATGCTTTCTATGGTCATTATTTGGTTATATTTCTAATTTTTCTGATGTGTCTGATATTATAAGACTATTAGATTATCAAAAATCCAATTAAAAATTTTATAATTTTAATAATATGATTAACTTTTCGCCACAAATTCTCAATAAAAATTTAGCATTTACATTACATTAGTTAGAAATAAGAAAAATCAATTTCAGAAAAGTTTACACATAAATCCAATTTTCAACAAAGACTAATAGAAAATTTCAAAAATCCACTTGCGAAGTATATAAATCACAAGAAAAAACCTTTTGCTACTTATAAAGTTGATTTATAAGAGACATAAATTTGTTTTTTTCCAGGTAACAAATTAACTTTTTATGTCACAAAAACATTTGTGCCAGCTAAAAAATTTGAACAAACAAACTGTTTTATTGGCACAAAATCGTTATGAGCCTTAAAAATTTTTTTTCTGCATGTTCATATGATCTATAAACTTTTTTTTTCAGGTATCAAAAGCCCATTCTACAATGCACTTGGAATAATTTTTGGAATTTCACAATTAAAATTACCAACTGAGTCAGGAAATCGTGCTGCTTTATTGTTGTTTATTTGGTTTTGTTTGATGTTTCGAACTTGCTATCAGTCAATGCTTTTTGAATTTATGACAAGTGACATGAGGAAACCATTGCCAACTTCAATTGAAGAAATTTTAAAATATAATTACGAAATCGTTTACCAGGAAGGAGGATATAATTCTATAAATGATGAAATCATTGATAAACGAGAAATGTAAATTATTTGTAACTCATAATTTATTAATCTTGTTTTAATCTTTTTTTTCAAACTTTTTTAACAGACTGTTTTCTCAAGAAGTTTCTTTTGCAAAATTTTATGAAATGTATGAGGCAGCACTGAATGGTTCTTCTAAAATAAAATATGCATTCTTAGTGAATCAAAATGTTCATGGTATTTTGAATTCAACCTTCAAAAGTTCATTATCAACTATGGAAAATGAAGGAACAACTTTCACATGGACTTATTCAATACCAAGGAATCTTTTGTTATCAAATGAAATGGTTGAAGTCATAAATGAATTTGTTCCTTCTGGAATTATTCAATACCTTTATGATTTTATGCTATGGCTTAATTTTCGACCAACTGATTTTCAAGAAGAAGATTCAAGAAGAATTTTATCAATGACAGATTTGGAATTTGGATTTGTTTTATGGATTGTTTCACTTTCTGTTCCATTAATTTGTTTTTTGTATGAAGTGACCGTTGGAAATTATGTTAAAATTAAATTGAGTCTAATGGAAGTGAAATATTATATTATTGAAAAATTTATTGTTGTGATTTTGAGCTCTGTTTTAAATAGAACTTTAAGAAATTAAAGAAGTTTTTGTATTTGAATAACAACTGTAAAATATTTTAAGAAAATAAAAAGCTTTTTAAAGGTGAAATTTAAAATTTATATTGTGTTTCAGGCTTAACAAAAAAGAAATCAATGAAAAACTCAAAATACTATTTTTTTAAGTTTTCAAAAATTCTACTCTGGATTTCTAGAAACAAAACTTTCATTCGCATTGCCCAATTCTACATTTTTCTACCTTTTTCCTCACTCTCTTTAATCCCAATTTAAACCTTTTCTTTTGTCTCCTCTTACAAGGAATAAAAAATACAAACAGCACAGTTTTTATGGCGATAACTGCAGTTCTTTGCTTTCCATTGTAATGCAGATATGGCTATGTATACACATCGTACATAATACAAGTTTTTATGTGTCTCGTGCTGATCTTTGCGTTTAGCTTTAAATATCAAAATTGGTGTAAAATAATAAGGGATTAAAATAAATTCTAAGAAGCAGAAAGGGAGAAAAAATTCTTAGAAAGTAAATGAAAATTATAAATATTTTTTTCGAAATATGAACAAACAAAAAAAGTTCTTTTTATGATAGAAAAAAATTTAACTATAGAAATAATTTTTTAAAATATTTTTAAAAAAAATTTTTAATTATGAAATGAAAAAAATAAAATTTTCTAAAATTCTAAAAATTATCTTTCTCTCACTCTAAAAATTGCAGTCACAAAGTCTACGCTCACTCGCGGTCAATTGTCCAAAAAACATACAACCACTCTCTTCTCTCATGCCGCATTCAGTAAAGAAAAAAAGAGAGCTAAATTGAGTTTCATTCAACTTTTATTTTTTATCCATGTGAGTGTGCGGCTCAAGACTTTTGTGTCTGTTCGATCGATCGGTGTGTGCGGCAACCAACACACATGCATGTTTTTTTTGTGTGTATTAAAGCCGGCTCTCGGCCACATGTTGATGTCTAATCGAAATCGATCGCACACACCGGATCTGCGAGGTCTTTCGTGAATGTATTGCATGTGCCATTGTGCATGATACCAAAACGACTTTAATATGAATCGACTTAAGATTGCTTTTTTTATTATTTTAAACGGTCGCTCTGTGTCTGTCTTATATAAATTGAAAGCAAATTTTTTTTTTATTTAAGCAAAAAAAGTCGCTAAGAATGATGTCGAATTTATTTTTTTTTGGGTGGTGCTTGATAAAATAACGTTTTATTTTGGCTTATTTTTTCATTAGACTGGGATTTTTTGTGATATTGGTTTTTGGTGTATTTTTTTAATTGATGGTGTGCTGTTTTTTCAATGGTTAAAAATGAATACAAAATATTTTAGAAGCAAAAATTTTGCAAAGAAAAAAAGATAATTTTTTTTCACAAAAATTAAAATTTTTTGAATTACTATTTTCAAAGTAAATATTTGTCATTTTGAAGAACTTTTTAGTAAATGAAAAATTTTTTTTAAAATATTTTGATTTAAAATAAGAAGAACAAAAACTTTTTTTAAAAAAATAAAATTAGTTAGAAAAGAAATAAATCAAGTAAACTTTTTTTAAATTTCATCAATTTATAATTCTTTTATTTTTAAAAATTTTAATAATTTAAAACTTTCTTAATTTGATAATTAAATCTAGCCAAATTTATAAAAATTTTCTTTAAAATCTTTCAACAATATTCAGTAAAAAACCATCTACAATCTTTTTTCCTTTAGCTTCAATTTCAATTTAAGTTTCATTTCATTTTTTTCTCAATAATCCGTCGCTAAAAATGGAAATGAATGTTTTGCGTGTGTCTCATTGCTGTTTCCAACATGTTGTTATATGTGAATGTTACAAAACACTCAATACTTTTATTTCTTTGCAAAAAAATTTTTAAAGACTCATCATTGAAAAAAATTTATTTTTGCAGAACATGCGTGATGAGTTAAAAATCTTTAAAGGGATTGAAAAAAATAAAAATAAAATTTTTGTCATGAAGGAAATTTCTCATTTACATAACAGCCGAACAATGAATGTCACACATAAAAATATTTTTACTGCTCTATGTTTACACACGACCTTATTGATTTATTTTTTGAAATGCGTTGTTGTAAAGTTTTGAATTTTGTATTAGATTAAATTAATTTAATTCATTGTCGCTTTACTTACATGAATTTTTGTACGTGTGCGTAGATTTGCATATTAAAATGAGATTTTTGTATTTGATATTTAAGGGTATTGATGATGATGATGGTTGCTAGGTTTGAGTGTGGAATAATTTTAGTCTGAATTTTTTATATATGTAAATTTCATTGAAATAAGCAGATGCAAGTAAAATTTAGAAAACGGAAGATTTTTTAACTAATTTGTTCTGATTAGATAAACTTTTTTTTTATTCTTGAATTTTTAGACTCTGTAAAATTTTCAGACCATTTTAATTCTAAATTGACAGGAGCTTTTAAACTGAGAAAAAACTTTATAACTGACATAAAGTTTGTTCTCATAAAGCGATTTTATAAAGCATAAAAAGCGCTTTATGACACTCAGAAAATATTTCCCATACAAAATGTTTATGCATCATAAAACTTTTTTAAATCTTATAAATTTTTACTTTTTACGCCTTAAAAAATCGCTTTATGAGAGTAAATTTTTTGCCAGTTATAAAGTTTATTTCTCCGTGTAAAACTCACCGAAATTGAATCAAACTTTGATAAATGCATTTCAGATTATGTAAAATTTTATTTGAAATTTTTTTGCTAAGTTTCAAGTTCCAAAGTAGTTTCAATTTTATAAAATTAATTTCTTAGATAATGGTCTATTTTACTTTTGGTTTTTTTAAATGCTTGCTTTAAAATAATAAGTTTTCGGTTTTAAAATTTAGGACTTTAATAAATATTTCTTTCTATTTTAAAATTTTGAAAATTTAAAAAAAACTTCTTTCTTATAATTGGTGACTTTAATTCTTTACAAATTTTTATTAATTAAAATCAATGTTCGAAATCATTTTTCAACTTATTTAAATATCAACAAAATTAAGTCGGAAAAAATTGTTATTTAACAGAGTAAATTCAATGTACTTCTTTCAAATGTGCTTTTTAAAAGACTTAATTTAAGTTGATTTTTAATAAGTCAAGAATATAATGAAAACGAGACTGAAAAGTGTCCGCCTTAAGTCGGATTACTTTAGCGCATTTTTGGTACCTAGATCAGTGTATGTTGACAAATTACAGAATTATTAGATTCGTTTTAAAAAAAGATTTACAGTTTAAAATAATTTGATCAAAATAAATTAAGAATATAGGAAAAGTCATGTTTATAAAATTTTGATGTATGAAAGTACGGCGAGCTTTTTTAATTGAAGTACAATTTACCAGAGTCCGAAACGGTTTTACAAATAACTAAAAATCAACTAAACCTTATTCGATTAAAAATAAAAGCCTAATCGATTAAATTTTAGTTGGTTTTCCGTTGAAAATTTTAATTGAATAAGTTTTAGTTGATTTTTAATTATTTGCAAATAAAATATCAAACGGTTTCGGACTCTGCAATTTCCAGAATCTTTCAATAAATTTTGTTAACTTGAAAATAACGTTTGAGTAATATTCAAAATATTTGAAGTTCCAAGATTTGCCATTGGTGGCGCTGCAATCGTTTTTGCGCGACAAAAAATTTTTGTTTAAAAATTTAAATTCGTAATTTCCCAATTAATGGAATAAGTGATAGAAATATAACTAAGCGTCGCCAGAATAAACCGATAGCACAAATCAAACATAACAAACCGGAAGTCTCTAGCTATTGTAGTTTTCGAGATCTCGCGCCTCAGCCAGCCAGCCAGCCAGCCAGCCAGCCAGCCAGCCAAAGTGAAGATATAAGCGGCATTGTTGTTCCAAAAATGCGCTAAAAAATTGGGGCAGTTACTTATCATTTCAATAAAATTTCTCTAAATTCACATTAAAAATAATAGAAAATTTCAAAAAAACCTTGTGAGCAACATAATGAAAAAAATTCACATTATTTTTTCATTATAAAAAATTTAAATCATATTAAAAAAGCAATTTCTTACCATCTGCGAGTCTCATTTCCTTTTTTCTTCTACTTTTTTTAATTTCATTCGAAAGCAAAATTCTGAAGCCATTTTCACCACTTTAATTCCTTTTCATCGTCGTCATCATTATCGTCATTCGTCTCACACCACCCTCTAAGTAATAATATGAAAAAATTCCAATTCTTTTTCTTTTTTTCGCTCGCGAAGCACTAAATGAGAAAAGATGGAAGCCAGCGGAATGAATTTAATTTTCCACCATTTTCTGTCTCTAAGAGTCGTTGATTCTCCTCCTCCATAGTCTAATTATGTGAAGTAATAAGAAAATGCTATGCTTTTAGAAACAACAGAGAAAAATTTCCATTTAAATGACATTCACCAGCATCCACTTCAATTAGCAATTTTTCATTCCCGGTTCTTGCTCCAAATCGCTGCGCCATCGTCATTTCAATCTCATTAGGGGCCGCTTGCTGCTTAATTCTGCAGTACTATGAAAAAAGAAAGAAAATCCACTTAATCCACCTCACTCGCACTCGTATATTTTTTTAGCCCTGTTGTGTGAATGATTGCATGATAGAGAGAATGAGGGAGAAAGCACCATACATGGCAAGCATAGGGAAGAAAAAAAATTGAAGGTCACGATGATGAATATTGTGCTCGCTTGTCCATTTAAAAAAAACAGTAAGAATTTTTTTTATTTCAAACTCGCTAAAAAGTTTTTTAATTTAGTAAATAAATATTTGATGACCTCGCTCTCGACAATATTCGCCATCAATTCTTTTTTCACAACAGCTAATCTGTCGCCATGAAATTGAAATATTTCTTCTTTTCCGTCGCTCTTTTTTAATTTCTTTTACTGTCGTTTGGTGAAAAATCAATTATGGTGAAGTAAGATTATTAGCTCGAGTGCTTTGCTTTTCAGTAAAAATATTTTTTCCTTCTATTTGACCTTTGTTTTTCTTTCCTATTTTTTGCTTGCTTGCTTGTTTGCTAGTGAACGTACACAAATGTTTTGATGGGCTGGAGAAAATGATGAAAAATATTTTGAGAGGCATCTGGGATGGGAGAATAATGATGAATGACTTTTCTTTTATTTTTAAGTAGCTTGGAAATGGATTTATGTTATTTTAAATTTTAATTGAGTTTGATTTTTATATTGAAATTTTTTTGAATTTAGAGAAAATGACATAGAAAGTGTCCGTGCGTAGTAGGGGGACACTTAAGCGCATTTTTGTGCCTAGATCAGTGTATGTAAGCAAATTTTAGAATTATTAGATTCATTTGAGAAACAGATTCATACTTTAAAATATTTTGATCGAAATAAATAAATAAAAATACAGTAAAATTCATGTTTATAAAATTTTGATGCATAAAAGTACGGCGAACGTTTTTAATTGATGTTCAATTTATAGAGTTTTCTGATAAATTTTGTTGACTAGAAAGTAACGGTTGAGTAATATTCAAAATATTTGTAGTTCCAATATTTGCCGTTGGTGGCGCTGCAATCGTTTGTGCGAAAAAAAATTTTTGTTTACATTTTTCAATTTGGAAATTTAAATTCGCAATTTGCTAATTAAAACAATAAGTAACAGCATTCTAATGATGTTTCTTCCCAATAACTCGATAGCATAAATCAAACACAACAAACCGGAAGTCTCTAGCCATTATAGTTTTTGAGATCTCAAAGGGACGAGAGCCAGCCGATCAAAGTGAAACTATAAGCTGCATTGTTGTTCCAAAAATGCGCTAAAAATTACTTCATATTTTAAACCAGTCATTAAGTAATAGACACAACTTGAATGCTAATTCAGTTTTTGCTTATTATACATTACTTGCTATGTCGTACTTTTACTTTTTTCTGGGTTTTTTTTTTCTAGTA
>CM031382.1:1682145-1729705 GCA_018290095.1 Polypedilum vanderplanki | reverse complement strand
TTTATTGCTATGGCTTAATTTTCGACCAACTGATTTCAAGAAGGATTCAAAGAAGAATTTTATCAATGACAGATTTGGAAATTTGGATTTGTTTTATGGATGTTTCACTTTCTGTTCCATTAATTTGTTTTTTGTATGAAGTGACCGTTGGAAATTATGTTAAAATTAAATTGAGTCTAATGGAAGTGAAATATTATATTATTGAAAAATTTATTGTTGTGATTTTGAGCTCTGTTTTATAATAGAACTTAAGAAATTAAAGAAGTTTTTGTATTTGAATAACAACTGTAAAATATTTTAAGAAAATAAAAAGCTTTTTAAAGGTGAAATTTAAAAATTTATATTGTGTTTCAGGCTTAAAAAAAAGAAATCAATGAAAAACTCAAAATACTATTTTTTAAGTTTTCAAAAAATCTACTCTGGGATTTTTAGAAACAAAACTTTCATTCGCATTGCCCAATTCTACATTTTTCTACCTTTTCCTCACTTCTTTAATCCCAATTTAAACCTTTTCTTTTGTCTCCTCTTACAAGGAATAAAAAATACAAACAGCACATTTTTATGGCGAAACTGCAGTTCTTTGCTTTCCATTGTAATGCAGATATGGCTATGTATACACATCGTACATAATACAAGTTTTTATTGTGCTCGTGCTGATCTTTGCGTTTAGCTTTAAATATAAAATTGGTGTAAAATAATAAGGATTAAAATAAATTCTTAAGAAGCAGAAAGGGAGAAAAAATTCTTAGAAGTAATGAAATTATAAATATTTTTTTCGAATATGAACAAACAAAAAAGTTCTTTTTATGATAGAAAAAAATTTAACTATAGAAATTAATTTTTTAAAATATTTTAAAAAAATTTTTTAATTATGAAATTGAAAAAAATAAAATTTTCTAAAATTCTAAAAATTATCTTTCTCTCACTCTAAAAATTGCAGTCACAAAGTCTACGCTCACTCGCGGTCAATTGTCCAAAAACATACAACCACTCTCTTCTCTCATTGCCGCATTCAGTAAGAAAAAAAAGAGAGCTAAATTGATTTCATTCAACTTTTTTTTTATCCATGTGAGTGTGCGGCTCAAGACTTTTTGTGTCTGTTCGAATCGATCGGTGTGTGCGGCAACCAACACACATGCATGTTTTTTTTGTGTGTATAAAGCCGGCTCTCGGCCACATGTTGATGTCTAATCGAAATCGATCGCACACACCGGATCTGCGAGGTCTTTCGTGAAGTATTGCATGTGCCATTGTGCATGATACCAAAACGACTTTAATATGAATCGACTTAAGATTGCTTTTTTTATTATTTTAAACGGTCGCTCTGTGTCTGTCTTATATAAATTGAAAGCAAATTTTTTTTTATTTAAGCAAAAAAAGTCGCTAAGAATGATGTCGAATTTATTTTTTTTGGGTGGTGCTTGATAAAATAACGTTTTATTTTGGCTTATTTTTTCATTAGACTGGGATTTTTGTGATATTGGTTTTTGGTGTATTTTTTTAATTGATGGTGTGCTGTTTTTTTCAATGGTTAAAAATGAATACAAAATTTTTAGAAGCAAAAATTTTGCAAAGAAAAAAAGATAATTTTTTTTCACAAAAATTAAAATTTTTGATTATTACTATTTTCAAAGTAAATATTTGTCATTTTTGAAGAACTTTTTAGTAAATGAAAAATTTTTTTTAAATATTTTGATTTAAAATAAGAAGAACAAAAACTTTTTTTAAAAAAATAAAATTAGTTAGAAAAGAAATAAATCAAGTAAACTTTTTTTAAATTTCATCAATTTATAATTCTTTTATTTTTAAAAATTTTAATAATTTAAACTTTCTTAATTTGATAATTAAATCTAGCCAAATTATAAAAATTTTCTTTAAAATCTTTCAACAATATTCAGTAAAAAACCATCTACAATTCTTTTTTCCTTTAGCTTCAATTTCAATTTAAATTTCATTTCATTTTTTTCTCAATAATCCGTCGCTAAAAATGGAAATGAAGGTTTTGCGTGTGTCTCATTGCTGTTTCCAACATGTTGTTATATGTGAATGTACAAAACACTCAATACTTTTTATTTCTTTGCAAAAAATTTTTAAAGACTTCATCATTGAAAAAAATTTATTTTTGCCAGAACATGCGGATGAGTTTAAAAATCTTTTAAGGGATGAAAAAAATAAAAATAAAATTTTTGTCATTGAAGGAAATTTCTCATTTACATAACAAGCCGAACAATGAATGTCACACATAAAATATTTTTACTGCTCTATGTTTACACACGACCTTATTGATTTATTTTTGAAATTGCGTGTTGTAAAGTTTTGAATTTTGTATTTAGATTAAATTAATTTAATTCATTGTCGCTTTACTACATGAATTTTTGTACGTGTGCGTAGATTTGCATATTTTAAAATGAGATTTTTGTATTGATATTTAAGGGTATTGATGATGATGATGGTTGCTAGGTTTGAGTGTGGAATAATCTTAGTCCGAATTTTTTATATATGTAAATTTCATTGAAATGAGCAGAGCAAGTAAAATTTAGGAAAACGGAAGTTTTTTAACTAATTTTTTGATTAGATAAACTTTTTTTTTTCTTGAATTCTAGACTCTGTAAAATTTTCAGACATTTTTAATTCTATTGATAAGCTTTAAAACGAGAAAAAACTTTATAACTGACATAAAGTGTTGCTCTCATAAAGCGATTTTATAAGACAGAAAAACGCTTTTATGGAACTCAGAAAATATTCCCATACAAAATTTTTATGCATCATAAAACTTTTTTAAATCTTATAAATTTTTACTTTTATGCCTTAAAAAATCGCTTTATGAGAGGAAATTTTTATGCCAGTTTATTAAAGTTTATTTCTCCGTGTAAAACTCACCGAAATTGAATCAAACTTTGATTTAATGGCATTTACAAGATTTATGTAAAAATTTAATTTGAAAATTTTTTGCTAAGTTTTAGTCCCAAAGTTATTTTCAATTTTATAAAATTAATTTTTTATCGATAATCGTCTATTTTTTACTTTGCTTTAAAAAAAATAAGTTTTTCAGTTTAAAAATATTGGACTTTAATAAAAATTTTTTCTGTTTTTTGAAATTTTGAAAAATTTTAAAAAATATTTTTTTCTTTAATTTTGATTTAATTCTATACAAATTTTTATTTAATTTAAAATCAATGTTCCGAAATATTTTCAACTTATTTAAATACCAACAAAATAAGTCGGATAAAATTGTTATTTAACAGAGTAAATTCAATGTACTTCTTTCAAATTGTCTTTTAAAAGACCTTAATTTAAGTTGATTTAAAAAGTCAAGAAAATAATGAAAAAAAATTGGGCAGTTACTTATCATTTCAATAAAATTTCTCTAAATTCACATTAAAAAAATAAGAAATTTCAAAAAAACCTTGTGAGCAACATAATTGAAAAAATTCACATTATTTTTTCATTATTAAAAAATTTAAATCATATTTAAAAAAGCAATTTCTTATCATCTGCGAGTCTCATTTCCTTTTTTTCTTACTTTTAAATTTCATTCGAAAGCAAAATTCTGAAGCCATTTTCACCACTTTAATTCCTTTCATCGTCGTCATCATTATCGTCATTCGTCTCACACCACCCTCTAAGTAATAATATGAAAAATTCCAATTCTTTTTTCTTTTTTTCGCTCGCGAAGCACATAAATGAGAAAAGATGGAAGCCAGCGGAATGAAATTTAATTTTCCACCATTTTCTGTCTCTAAGAGTCGTTGATTCTCCTCCTCCATAGTCTAATTATGTGAAGTAATAAGAAAATGCTATGCTTTTAGAAACAACAGAGAAAAATTTCCATTTAAATGACATTCACCAGCATCCACTTCAATTAGCAATTTTTCATTCCCGGTTCTTGCTCCAAATCGCTTGCGCCATCGTCATTTCAATCTCATTAGGGCCGCTTGCTGCTTAATTCTGCAAGTACTATGAAAAAAGAAAGAAAATCCACTTAATCCACCTCACTCGCACTCGTATATTTTTTTAGTCCTGTTGTGTGAATGATTGCATGATAGAGAGAATGAGGGAGAAAGCACCATACATTGGCAAGCATAGGAAAGAAGAAAAATTGAAGGTCACGATGATGAATATTGTGCTCGCTTGTCCATTTAAAAAAAAACAGTAAGAATTTTTTTATTTCAAACTCGCTAAAAAATTTTTTAATTTAGTAAAAATATTTGATGACCTCGCTCTCGACAATATTCGCCATCAATTCTTTTTTCACAACAGCTAATCTGTCGCCATGAAATTGAAATATTTCTTCTTTTCCGTCGCTCTTTTTTAATTTCTTTTACTGTCGTTTGGTGAAAAATCAATTATGGTGAAGTAAGATTATTAGCTCGAGTGCTTTGCTTTTCAGTAAAAATATTTTTTCCTTCTATTTGACCTTTGTTTTTCTTTCCTATTTTTTGCTTGCTTGCTTGTTTGCTAGTGAACGTACACAAATGTTTGATGGGCTGGAGAAAATGATGAAAAATATTTTGAGAGGCATCTGGGATGGGAGAATAATGATGAATGACTTTACTTTTTATTTTTAAGTAGCTTGGAAATGGATTTATGTTATTTTAAATTTTAATTGAGTTTGATTTTTATATTGAAATTTTTTTTGAATTTAGAGAAAATGACATAGAAAAGTGTCCGTGCTAGATAGGGGACACTTAAGCGCATTTTTGTTGCCTAGATCAGTGTATTGTAAGCAAATTTTAGAATTATTAGATTCATTTGAGAACAAGATTCATACTTTTAAAATATTTGATCGAAATAAATAAATAAAATACAGTTAAAATTCATTTTATAAATTTTGATGCATAAAAGTACGGCAAACGTTTTTAATTGATGTTCAATTTATAGATTTTCTGATAAATTTTGTTGACTTAAGAAAAATAACGGTTGAGTAATATTCAAAATATTTGTAGTTCCAATATTGCCGTTGGATGGCGCTGCAATCGTTTGTTGCGAAAAAAAATTTTTGTTACATTTTTTCAATATGGAAATTTAATTCGGCAATTTGCTAATTAAACAATAAGTAACAGCATTCTAATGATGTTTCTTCCCAATAACTCGATAGCTAAATCAAACACAACAACCGGAAGTCTCTAGCTATCATAGTTTTGAATTCATTACTCCACCCAGCCGTGAGCCAGCCGTGAGCCAGCCGTGAGCCAGCCTGAGCCAGCCGTGAGCCAGCCGTGAGCCAGCCGTGAGCAGCCGTGAGGGCCAGCCAGCCGATCAAAGTGAAACTATAAGCTGCATTGTTGTTCCAAAAATGCGCTAAAAATGGTTTTTTATTAAAAAATACTTTTTCTTTACTTTTTAAATGTACAAATGTACGTTACAAATTTTTGTTTAATTTTGATATCGAATTATAAAATAAATCCAGGGATGAGTTATCTTGATATCAAAAACAGAGTTACTATTTAAGATTAAAAATTTTCTACGAAACTATCAAAATTTTTTTTGTTAATTTGATGATTTTTTTCCCTTTAAATAAATAAGAAATATTAAATTTTCTAAAAAATTTAATCTTCAAAATGAAGATTTGCAATTTTTAATTTTTGATAAATTAAAAATATTCATAAAACATTAATTTAAAAAATTTCTTTATGCAGTTTGTCAGAAATTTTAGAATTAATTAATAATGCACGGATAAAATATTTTAGGTTAGGCAAAAATTGATAAGTTGAAGGAACTTTTTAGGTAAAATTCTTAAAAATTCGTTACATAGATAAAAGAAGTTTAACAAAAAATCCATCAATGAAAGTGAAAAAATTTTCAATAAAAATTCATACCCTTTCAATGTAAAAATCATAAAAACCCTTAAAAAATGAGCCAAACCCATTAAAAATTCAAATCAACAATTTTTTTAATAAGAAAAAGAAAAAGAATTTTTTTTCTATTTAACTCCGCCATCTTTTACCAATCATCGCCAAGGCAAAGCGAAAAAGTCTTCAATTAAGAAATTGCTTGAGGGTGGAAATGAAAGAAATTTTTTTCCTAACTTAATTAACAGTCAAGTGCTGTTTGGGGAAGGGGTGAAAAATTCTCGAATCAAAAAAATTCAACATTTTGTCGCCAATCACAATTCTGCAGCAATTAATTCTCGTACAAAAAAAAATAATTTTTTTTCACCCACAGCACTAAAATTAATTAAATTGAAATTGTGTTGGTGTGCGCGCCAATTTGAGGGTGTTGTTTCTCTCTTTGCTTCTAATTATTCAATGTGGAATGAAGGAAAAATTTTTTTGTTTATATTTCATGCTAGAATTTCTTTTGTATGTGTTGGTACAATGAGAGCCACTCTCTGCATGCGCAATTCTCTCACTCTCTCTCTCTCTCTCGACTGTCTCGATAAAATCGTATAAAAATTTGTTTTTCGTCGAATTTTCTTCATTCATTTACTCACAATTATTTCATCTCCCTCTCATAGGGTGCAAATGAGCAGAAAAAATTTTTTTTCTCTGTTTTACTTTTAATGAGTACAGAAAAGAAAAAATTCGCACAACTACAAATGTGCAAAAAAAATATTTTGAACCAATTGGGATGGAAAATGTGAGATTTTGACTTCGTTGTTTTTCTTCCCTAAATACATTAATTAATGCCACCCTCATTTTTGCTCGTGATTCGTGGCGCTGTAATTGGCTGAAAATGAAAATGAGAAAAATTTTCTTTCTTTTTCTGGGAGTGAAATTAGAGTACAAAAATATAAATGAGAAAAAAGGAGGAAATTTCTTTTCTTCTACTTGCTTTTAATTTCTTCATTTGAGTGTGTTGAAGAAAATTTTTAATCAAGTGGTTGGGGAAGAAAAAAATTTTCTACTTAGAAATATAAAATTGAAAGAGAAGAAGGAAAAGAAATTATTATGAAGATTTTTTTAAGAAAAGAAAATATTTTTCTATATGAAATAAACAGAAGTAAACTTTTCAAAGTAGACAGCATTCTGACAGACTGCATGAAAACACCTAAAACATGTTTTTTCTCTCAATTTTTTAATAAGATTACACAGATAAACCTATGGAAATAAATATTTTTAATTTACATATGTGCCAATTTGAGTCTAATAATAAAAGAAGTTTTATAGATTTAAGGTCCAAATATATAACACACACTTGAACAACTTAAATTAAATTCTATTTACTTTAAAATAACGGCCAAATTTTAAAAATTTCCGAGATGACAAAACTTTCTACATTAATTCTTTGAGTAGTCAAATTTATTAGCATTAAAAATCATTATTTAAAAATAAATAACTATTAACTCAAAATACCGAGATGATATAATTTTGAATCAACTCAAAGTTTAAAATTTTTTCTTCTTGGAAGTTTAATAAGGAAATTTTTATTCGTATTTTCCAAAGCTGTGAGATCAATGACATTTTTTCTTTAAAAATATTTACAGTTACAAACTCGACATCAACAAATGAAAGAACCGGAAGTTCCTAGATTTTGTAATTTTCAAAATCTCAGAGTGACAGTCAGCCTATAAATATTCTAAAAACTTTCACTAAAAAATTTTTAACACAATTTTATTGATTTTTTGGTCTATTAAATGATACAAATTTATTAAAAAATTAGAATTTTTTTAGTTATTTTCATCATAAATTTCTAAGATTTTCATAATCAATTTTATAGTTTTGTTCAAAAAAATTTCCTAATCAAACCTAGAATTCTATTCATTATTTAAAGTAATTCCAAAAAAATTTTCCCAAAAAAAATTCTCTCAAAAAATTTTAACGCTATGTAAAAACAAAATTCTTAGCGAGCACAAGAAAATCCTCATTATATTTTCTTTCTTATCTCTTGCTCTAAACATTCAAGCCAAGAAAAAAGTAAAATATTTTTTCATCCGAACGATAACAAAACAAAAAAAAAAAGAAAGGGTGTAGCAGGAGCAGCAGTAGCAACACATACATAAATATACACTCATATCTACATATTTTTTAGTGAGAGAATATCTGCATGTACATACATATATGTATGTTGGTTGGAAGCACACATGGATGAATCTCATTTTAATCATGTTTCCTCGCATCTCTCTGACTGTTACACACATATACATTTTTGAGAAAATGAACTGAGGGTGGAGGTTGACTGGGTGGCATAGAGAATTATGTAAAAAAGGTATTTTTTAGCACCCGAAGAATGGAAAATTTCTTTCTCATCTCCGCAGCGCTCTTTTGAGATGTTAACGACACACCAGCAGCACCGTTTTTAATGATTTTCTATAGAGCGCATGCCTTAGAAAAAATTCTTTTTTTTCTTCATTTTCATCTGTTTATTGTAGAACTAAAATAAGGATGGAGTGTGAGTAAATGAGAGGGTGTAAGGAGTTTTTTGCCACCAACTTTTTTTCATTACTTTTGTTGTTGTTTTTTTTATTCTAAAAAGGAAACCAAGAAAAATAAAATAAAATTTTGAATTTTTGCTGAGTTAATGATTTTTTGAAAAAATTGATACGAATTTAATCAGAAAATTTTTGGTACATTCAGTAAGGCCTTTAAAATTTTTTTTGAAAAGGTTAAAATTTTTGAGACAGAATTAGCAGAGCTTTTTACATTCATTTTAATAGATCTATTACAAATTTTGGTTTATTAACTGTCACTGTCTATAACAGACATTTTCCTGTTTTCTAAAAAAATTTCATCAATATTTAGAAGTTTTACTAAAATTTTGCTTAGACACTCATTTGCAGTAATTATTCGTGTAATTTTTTATTGTCTACAGTTATTGTGTAGACCAGTGATTGACAATCTGTCGTCAGAAAGTTTCAGGTGTATCATATAAAAAATTTAAGTCCTAAAGTCAAGTAAAAATATTGAAAATTATACAAAATTTTGGTTTGGTGTTGGGAAAAAGTTCTAAAATATGCCGTGACTCAAAAAATTTGCTCATCGCAAGTTTTGGACTAAAAATTTGATAAAATTAATTAATTGAAACTGAAATTTTCTGTAACAATTTTACATGTGAACAAACTGATTTTAGATTTGGAGAAAATTTAGTATTATTAGAGTCCGAAATCTTTTCATGAGTAACTAAAAATCAACTAAATTTATTCGAGTAAAGAAATAAATTTAAATTTAAATAAAATATTAAACGATTTCAGACTTTGAATAATATAAATTCAAAAATTAATAAAATTGGTAATCATGGGTCAAATAAAACTTTTTGATGAATACCTGATAAGGAATAAAAGTTAATTAACTACTTGAATTTATTATAAAATTTCATAAATTGAAAAATTTCACTTAGAAAACAGAAGAAAATTTCAACTTTTCAAACTAACTCAACATCCAATTATTTTATTCACATAAGCCAGTGCTGTTTCTCATACCTTCTTCAACTCATCCCCCATCATCATCATCATTACAATGAAGAGAAATTTTCTTTAAGATTTTTTTCCTCCTTTCAATATGTGACTTGCTCTTTCTCTTTTTTTAAAAGAATTTTCGATGTGTTTGTATTCATTTACATCTACATACGAGCATCAACAGCAGAAATATAAAAATTATTCAATGGGGGTGAAAAATAAAAAAAATGAAACGAGAAATTTCTTTTTCTTGTACTTTTTACTTAAGAAGAGTGTGAGGTAGAAAAGAAAAAAATGAGATGTGTGGCGTTCACATTCCATTTCGTGAAAGAAGGGAAAAATTAGATTTACATGTGTGCTGTAAGAATTTATGCTGATGGAGAAAAAAAAGGAAAATTTTTGTGCAAAAAAATGAAAATATTAAAAATGGTGGAAAGAAAATTTTTAGAATTTTTAGTTAGTTATTAGAAAAATTCGATTTTTAAATAAAACAATTCAAAATTTTCAGATAATTTGAAAATTCCTCAAAAAACTTAAAATATTTTTTAAAATCTGTTACAAAAATCTAAAACTTTTTCAAAATTCTAAAACCTTCCACCAAACAAATTAAAAAAAATCCAAAAAGTCTTAAAAATTTCCATAAAAATTCTTCAAATCATTGCAAAGTTCTTATCAGTAAGAAATTTCTGTCTCAGTCTCATTACATATCGCGAAGGTCGAATGCAAATTTCCTCGTCATGAGTATAAATAAACAATAACACTAAAATAAGCAAAAGCAAACTTTATCATCCATTTTTTTATCTCATTTTCATACACACACACGCATTCATATACGATAAGATAAAATGAGAAAGAGAAAAAAAAATTCGCTGTTTTGTACATAATTTTTCATTACACAGCATAGATGCCATATATATACATGTTCATTATGATGTTATATACTGCTACTGCTTACTGCTGTTACCATCGAGTGAGAGCGAATGCGACACAAACAACCATCATTATTATTATAACGACTGTCATTATCATGAAAATGGATAGAAATTCTTCTCTTCACTTTTCTCTCTCTCTCGCTGTTGTACAATCAAGCAATACATACATGTGTGAGTTGCAAATTTTTTTCACCCCTTTTTTACTGTGATATCTTTTTTGCTAAAAAATACTTTCGCGCGCGTCTGATTTTTTTTTCTTTGTATTGTCAATTTTTTAAGTGTGTGATAGAAATTTTTGAGATTTTGTTACGAATTTTTCTAATAATGGTGACGATGAATGAAGATTGGAAATTTTTTGCTTATTGATTTTTTTAAAGTAACAAGAATCTTTAATGAAAAGAAATTTTCGTAAAAAATTATAATTTTAGTGGGGTCTTGATAGTTTTTATAAAATAGGGGTTAAAAAATTCCGTTTTTTAGGTTACTTTATGCAAATTATCAAAAATCCCATACAAATTTTTGATAGTTTTTTGCCACCCCCTGGAAATTTTTTTAAAAAATCCGGAAATACTAGTTTCTTTGGTATAAAAATATCGACAAAAATTGCTCTTGACGGTCAATATTTTATAAATTTTAAGAAAAAAAAAATTGAAAATTTTTTCTTTATAAAGAAGTGAAGAAAAATAATTTAACAATTTTTTTTTCTCGAAATTATTATAAATTTATGCTTTAAAACAGAGATTTTAAATTTTGTGTAGGCAAATTTTTACCTATATTTAAAGAAAATTAAAACTCTGGCAATGATGAAAAACCTCTTTAAAATTTAATTACAACTTTAAATTTTTTTAATGGCTACAAAAATAAAAATATCACGAACTAGGAAATTCCGTCTAAAATCTAGTCATTTACTATACAAAAATAAAAAAATGACTAGATTTTTTATCATTAACGGAAAGTTAAAAAAATTAGTTCAACTAATTTTTTAAAAATTTAAGCTTAATCGTGATTATTTACTTATATTTTTCATGAAATTTATATATTTTGTTTATTTTAAAAATTTATTTTTAAGACTATTTTTAAAGTTTCCTAAATTTCAAGTTTCCTAATTCAAAACTTTATGAAAAATTTTTATTAGCTAATAACTAAATTATGCCAAAGAACTTGACAAAACATTTGAACTTGTTAAGGAATATTTTTCTATGTCATTATACATTTAAAAATTTCATGAAAATAAAAATATTTAGGTTGAACAAATTTGATATAAGAAATAACGAAAAATTATTTTATAAATATTGCAAAAATTTGCACACATTCAAATCGTGAATAACCTTGAGTTGAAAGAATGAATTAAATTTTTGAAACTATTTTCCAACGTCATGTAGGCTCTAATAATGAATTTACTATTTATATTAATTATCACGATTGTGAACGAAAAACTTCAATGGATTTAAAACTTTTATTAATTTTTTAGCCTTAAAAGTGAAACTAAATTCAATTTTTTCCTTTAGTTGTTGTTTGAAATTTGTTGAAAAATGAAGTATTTTTTAAGTTTTCTTTCTATTGCTATAGTTTTTGTAATAGTCAAAGCGGGTGGTCCTGGGTTGCATTCGGATGATGTTTATTACAATATTTTTCAAGATTTAATGAGCAATTTACAATCAATAAGTTCAGAGCAGCCTAAAAGTTTAATTTCAAACAGTACTGAAGATCCTTTTATACTTCATCCACCACCACCACATGTTGCAGGACAAAAAGAATAGAAATTAGAAATAAATAATTTGTGACTTTTGTGTAAATAAATTTTTTCGAAAAATTTTAATTTTTGCATTGGTTTTAAAGTCAACGACTTATCAGTCGATTAAATTAAAAAAGTTTCAAATATTAAAAAATTTAAAAAAAAAATATTTTTGAAATTTTGCAAAATTGACATCGTCAATACACAAAAAAATTCATGAAATCTTCAAAGAATTAAAAAAAACCAAAATGTATTCAAAGTAGAGGTATCAGAAACTTAAATCCTAAGCGAATAAAAAAAGAATCAAAATTTTTCTTGACCCTTCTTTAAAAATTTAAAAACCCTGTTCAAAAATTTACTATTAAAAATTAATTTTTAAAAGATCTAAAACTGTTTAGCGTATTAATGAAATTTCATTGAAAGTTTCTCAAGAATTTCCATTCAACAATATTTTTTCATAAATCCATAAAGATATCAATTTCATACAATTCTCATAATGAACATCTTTGCAAACTCATCTTCCCCTTCTTTAACTTTCTTAATGGGTGTCATAAAGAATGACTTATTACGCTCTCATTCGCCTTGTTTTAATCTTCCTCACACTATTGCTAACCACCTGAGCAACGTAACTTTTTACCTTTAATTTATGCCATCCCAAATGTCGACATTCGTGCCCATTAGTCTGACTCTGCCACGCTTCAGCTAATTGTCATTCGAATCAAGAACAGATGCGATAATTATGTTTTATGTGAAACGCTTTCGCTTTCTTCGTTTCCTCCCTTGTTTGCTGCTCTTCTTTACCTACTTTTTTAATGTGAATCTATCCAGCTAGAGATTGAATGAGAGCAAAAGAGAGAGAATTTTTATATGTGTGTATACTATTCGTGATGATGGAAACAGATGTATAACGATGACATCGGAACGTGCCTTCCGATAGAATTAAGAATAAGGAAGGAGAAATTTTTTGTTTTAAGGCTGAAGTTTAAATTTTTCTCAGAAATTGTTGGAAAATTTTTTAATTAAATTTTATTTCAAAGGCTTTAAGATTTTCTGAAATAAGTTGTAAATTTTAGCTGCCAAATTTAAATTAAATTTAATCTTTTTCCATAAAATTAACATACTTGCAAATCAGAATTTTTCAAACAATCCAGAAATGGAATAGAATCTTACAAAAGACCATGCATTGATTTTTGATTCCCTAAAAATTTATTTCTAATAAATTAATAATTTCAGTAATAACAATTCTATCTCTAATAAAGACAACAGAAAATTGTTTTTGTTTTTTCTTTGCTGCCACAACAAATTAATATTTAATTTCATTCTAACAGTGTCAGTCCCTTATTTGTGCCATAAATGGGGACAACAAAAAGGTAAAAATAATGAACAAGTCGCTTTTGCGGTTTTCCAAGTATCTAAAAGAAGAAGCTGAAATTGAATTATGGCCGTGTCGTGTGTTATTAATAATTTCTTTTTCTCAGAAAAGGCGGAATTTTTGAGGGTCGTCGCATGTAGCATTTGCAATATGCTGCAAGGAAGTCAAATGAAGACGTGAATAAGACAGAATTACGTGAGATATAAAAATTTATTGATTTCTCTGTTATTGAAGTTAATTATATAAAATGTCATGGAAATAAATTTATGACAATAATTAATTAATGAAAATTTTTATAAAAAATTTTTTGAATGTCAAAATTTTATTGAATATTTAGTAATGATTTGTTTAAGGTTGATGGACTTTATAAAAAATTTTAAACGAAATTTGGATTTATATTATAATTTGATAATTTTAAAAACCACTAAATAACTCAGTTGATTTTTCTAA
Source organism: Polypedilum vanderplanki (assembly GCA_018290095.1). Lineage (NCBI taxonomy): Eukaryota > Metazoa > Arthropoda > Insecta > Diptera > Chironomidae > Polypedilum > Polypedilum vanderplanki. The sequence goes on along the minus strand of CM031382.1, from coordinate 1,715,882 downwards.
TTCAACAGTTTCATTCTGAAAGATTTCATCTTTTTTTATTTTTTTCTAAAAATATCTAAATGCTGATGATTCCTCTTTGCATAGTTTCTTAAATTTATAAATTAGTGTTTTTATAGATTCCATAAATTTTTTTAACAAAATCCGACAATTCATATTCATTTAACTTAAAATTTTCTGAGATATACTTCCAAATATTCAAAGGTTTTCATAAAAAAATTGATTAACTAAGCATATAATCTTTAGGTAAAGTTGTAGGTTTCTAATTTAGCTTCATAAGCTAAAATTTTCAGTTTAAAAAAATTAATGCTCAAAAAATTGATGTCAATAAAAATATGTAAAATAATTAAGTATTGAGAGTTATTATATTTCAATGATAATTTTTTTTATTTAAAAGTTTCATTAAAAAGATATTTTTTTGTCTGAAGGTTTTTAAAGTTTTCAACTATCAATAAAATTTTATTTTTTTCCATTGAAAAATTAATTACAAAAATTTTTACATTTCCTCATTAAAAAAATATTTTAAGTACCCTTTAAAAAAAATCTACCAGACCATGAAAAATTTTTCACTCCTACATCTTAAATTTCTTGTTATTTTCATCCCATGATGTGTCATCGAATTTCAACTTTAAATCCACATAACAACATCACAGCAAAAGCCACAAGTTGATGTCCAAAAAATCTACCCCGAGAAAGAGAAAAACTTTAAAGAAAAAAAATTTTCTTGAAAAGAGACGAGTCAGCTTTAAAAACTGAAAAAAGAGAAGGAAAAAATTTCAAATAAAAAATTCATGGAAATCGTCTTTGTGCGAGAAAGCATAAAAAAGTGAAAAAAAAATCGATTTCTTGACTTCTTCGTTTCTCATCCCATGGACAAGAGAGCGTCAAACTGTGAATAAACTCGGACTGTCGTTCACTCGAGATGCTGCCGTCCACCTTATACACTCCCCTCACTTGATATCGATTTTTCTTTTGCTTTCATATTCAATGTTGAAGTAAAGAAGATTTTTATGGCCTTCGGGGGCAAATGCTGCTTGCTTGCTGTTTTTTTGTATAGTATTTTTTTTATTTGGCCTTAAAGTCGTCATTTGTCGAAACTCAAATTGCGTCATCGGAGAGACGTGAGGACGTTTTGTTCCTCGTGTTTTTTCTTTTGTTATTGTACGTGAAAATTGCGATGATGATTGTGATATTAAAGGTGAATGTTTGAGAGAGAAAAGTGCAAACTGATGGTGCTGAAGTTTTGTCTTATAGACAATTAAATGTTCATTCGTGCGGACAATTTGGGTCTAAGTAAATGAAAATAGGAAAGAAGGAAATAAATCTTTTCTTTTTTTAAAAAGGAATTTTAAATTACATTGAACTAATTATTTATAGTTATAATAAAACAACATAGTCTAAATTGACTTTGCTGCATTACTTTAGTTTTTAAAGATTTAGACTTTAAAATTTAGCAAATATTTGAAATTTTCAGTTTACTTTTGAATAATGATCTGAAATTATTTATATGAACATTATACTTATTATTTTAGCATAACCAACTTAGTATTTTATTGATCAACTTTAAGACAAGCCTTTGGTTTTAATTCCTCTTCCTAAAAAATGAACATTAGAAAGATAAAATAAACCTTAACAAATCCTCTTTCTATTTTTTTCTTCCATTTATTACATCATCAGATCAACATCAACATCTATCGCCCTTTAATCTCCCTTTTCAACAGTTTTACTCAATGTCCAGAAATAAAAATAAAAAACTTTTCGCTCTTTAATCCCTCATGTAAACATCCATACATTACACGTGCGATGAAAATCACCTTTGAATGGGCTGAAGTCATGAAAGAAGGGCGAAAATTTATGACACTCGAAGCTTTAATGTGTGTGGTTTTTATTATCATTTACTTGAATTACAAACAATTTTCCGACTTTCACTTTTTTTGCTTCGATTTTTTATCTTTTTTTTGTTTACTTAAAGTGTGGAAAAGAACAAAAAATTTTTTTTTTGCTTGCTGCCAATCAAGCGAAGAAAAACAAAGAATAAGGGAGAAAATTGGCGACTGCTAGAAGGAAATTGTTTGTTAAAAAACATAAGAAAAACTTGTGTTTTGATGTTGCAGCGATGTGTAAGTGAAAGTCAATTGTGTGTGAAAATAATGGCCACTCATGATGCATTCTTAAGTGTCTTTTTAGTTTCTTTCTGGATGACTTTTCATTTGTAATATTTTAGTGATAATTACGAGACAAATTGCTAAAAAATATACTGTATAATTTTTAGCGCATTTTTGCAAAAAATTACGCTATTAGGCTCACGATGGCTGGCTGGCTGGCTGGCTGGCTGGCTGGCTGGGTCAGTCATAACTCGACAACGGTAAGTCGTGGAGAGGTGGTTGATAGCTTGTTAGAAAGTTAGAAAAGTCTTGACGTGTAGGTAAGCCATCAAAAGAGTTTTTTTGGGTAAGTGTTGACCCAAAGGTGGTCCATCACATGCATGTCCAAAAAGTCTTAAAATGTCATGAAACGTCGAGAAAACATGTCAGAAATTATTTTTAAAAAAAACGACTTATAGTCAAGAAAATAGTACTAAAAACATGAGAAATTTAGTTACCAAACACTGATCTGTTAGGCAAAAATGCGCTCTAATCGTCCGACCATCCGCGTCGAGATTGATATATTTTTTTTTTTTAAATTCACAACGAATTTTTTTTAAGCCTTCACAATTTTTTTCTTTTCTAACCTTTTAAGATTTATTTCAGTTAATCGCATTAAAACAATCTTTTATTTTCCTCGCCTTCTACTTTCTCCCTAATGGCTACAAATTAAAACATTTCCGGATATTTTCACAATTTTCTCCCTTCATCAACTGATAGTCCAATTTTTCTAAGAAGTCTTTTTCACACCCGAACAGTTTCATGTTCTGAATTGATAATTATTTTAAATTTTCTTTTAATTGAAAAAAATTTCAATTTTCATTTGCAAAGATGCGGAAAAATTAAAAGAAGATTTTTTTGTAAAAAATAATTTTATTGTTCAAGTTTGCGTGAAAAAAAAATTGTTGAAGAAAATTCCAATCGCAGTGTTTTTATTTGCATGCATGATGCACATATTTATTTTGAGATAATTACAGAAAGAAAAATTAAAAAAATTGTTTTAGTTTTAAATTAAAAGAAGAAAAAAATTGCTCAATTTTTTTAACCTAAAAGAATTTCATAATAAAAGATAAAAAGTCACAATTACATAAATGTTTATAAATTGTGCATGAAACTAAGTTTAATGAATGTGAAATTTTTGCGTCAATTTTTTTCCTCTCTCTCTTTTTTACTACAGTTAATTCAATGGGCAATTAGATATAAACAAATCAAGTTAAATGCAAAATAATGAAAATTATCTTTTTTTATAATGATGATTGTCGGTATGTGAGCGTGACTATCAATGAGTACTTACTGAATGAGTTAATGAGATGCAGAGATGGATAGAAAATGAATGACTTTGTGCGTGTGATTGATGAATGAAAAAAAACAAAAATATTGTGAAACTTTCAGTTTGTATTTTGATGGGTTTACACAAAAATAGTTTAAAATTTTTTTGATTTTTAATCAAATCTTGGTGAATTTCATTTACTTTCAGTCTAATTAAGAACAAAAATCGTATATAAATTTTTATTCACTTTTTAAATTTTTTTTTACAATAAAATTTTGAATTTTTTTGTTTACATTTAAATTAGTAACATTAGAAATCAAATTGATTTTTTGCTAAAATTTTTCATCAAAAATTTAATTATTAATTTGTTTTTATGAAATTTTTATTTAATCAAACAATCCAATCAGATCAGATATTATTTAGAATTAATTACATGTGAAACAGCTCATTCAAGTATTAAATCATCATTAAACATATCCTCATATAAAATAACAAAATTTCCACTTACTGATAAGAATAAATTGTCAAGTAGTCGGCTACTACTGAGGTAATAAAAAAGCACATCAAAAAAAGTTGCAGGCGATAAATTTAGTGTTTTTTACTGATAACATGGAAATATTGATAAATTAGTAACGATCTATAGTCTCGTGCTGAATTTTTCGTCATTATCATTTGTTTTATCAACGGAATTTACAATCTCATCATTTTTCTTAGTGTCAATTTCCTCATATTTATAACGTAATGCAAGAATGGCAAATATTAATATCGCGACATAAACAATTCCAGCAAACATGAGATATTCATAAGCCATTGAATCGAAAATTTTATTTGAAGCTATCAAAGCGACAATTAAATTTCCACCGCCAATAATCATTGAGAAAAAAGCTTGTAGGACTGATTTCATTTGAATTGGTGCTTGTGTGTAACCAAATTGTAAGATTTGGACGTAAACAAAAACTTCACCTAAAATATTAAAAATATATTTGAATAAAATTTTTTAAGAATAACTTAAAATTTCTCAACAAGATTATAAAATTTGTAGAATAAAATAATTTTTATCCTTAAATATTTCTTTTTTTACCTAAAGCAAGCATCATATGCTGAGGAATTTGCCAAACCATATGCATTGAATGTGGTTCTCTTCTTTCAACTTGAAATTGAATAATTGCAGCGACAACAAAAGCAGTTGCAGAAATAACTCCACCAAAAATTACACGATGTAAATTTGTTTTAATCCAAACTTTACTCAACAATGGATTAAAAACATATTCACAAAGTGGCACAAAAAAGACAACAGAAATTGCATTTACAAGTGGAACTTGATCAGGTTTGATGACATAATTCCCAACTGTGCCATCCATTTGACGTGATTGAAAGACCCAACGTGTTGCTTGTTGGAAATAAAGTGTTGCGACAATTACTAATGGTGGCAAAAGACCAAGAACTCGAACAACTCTTTTTGTATCAGACACAATTTGTGCTCCATATTTTTCTTCAGAATAATCAAGCCAATGTGATTTTTTAGCTGCTTTTTTTGATTTAATTTTTTTCACTATTGCATTCCATATGCAACCACAAACTTTCACAAACATATTTCCACTTGGTAAATTTATCACTGCAAATTTTCTGCATATTAATATGCTTGTTATTGCAATTAATTTTGTCATTACAAAAATTCCAAAAATTAATGGATAGCATTCTGCTGCACCAAAACATTGTGTTTTTGATCTTAAATATGGTAAAAGAACTAGAGCTATGATTCTTGCTGCATTTTGCATTACAAAAAGAAGTCCAATGCAAAGTGAAAATCCTTTAGATTCAAGTGGTAGTTTATATTGATCACCACTGAATGCTGGAAGATTTGGTTCAAGACATCCAGCTCCGAAACTTATGAGGATTAAACCGATTATTGTGAATGGACTGAAATATAATTAAAAAATTAAAACCATACCAGAGAGTGCAATTTTATGCTAGTTTACATGAGGATATACCACATATAAAGTCGCATGAATTCAAGTCATCAATATTTCATCAAATATTGTACAAAGCTTATAAAACTCAAAGAAAGTTTTGTGGGAATTCCATATGTTTGATTTTAAATTTCTAGATTTTCCCTAACTTACCCTAATAAATAATCCAAATATTCAATAGTTCCAATAGTTAAAACAACATTTCCAATTCCACCAAGAACTGACATTCCATAAAGCAATGTTTTAAATCTCCCTAAAAAATTATCAGCAATAATTGCACCAGGAATGCCAAAAATATAAGCAGCAAAGTAATAAAAATGCACAATTGCTGTCGACGTGTCTTCATTTAATCCAATTTTATCACTTATAAAAATTGCAAGAATTGCTAGAAATAAAATTATTTGAGAATTTTTTGTAAATTTATTTAGTTGGTCACACTGACCTGCAACACCAATTGAGCTATAACGTTCACAAAGTGCGTAAATTTGTATAAACGGCACAGATTTGGGAAACATGCGAGCTTTTTCCATAATTTCCGTCATTTTTTCACTGTCTGATCGAAATAAAAATTAGACATTGACTAAAAATGATATTTGCTCGTCTCTCTTTTCAGAGTGTCTATCGTGAATGCCGAAATAGAGCAATTTTTTCAGCTTTTATCTTATCAGTCACAGACATTTATTTTTTTATTCTCTCACACTTTTTTGCGCTCATAAATGATCAATTAATTATTTTTTTTATGATTTTACTGCTCATTATCAATTTAATTGATTATAGAGAGGGATCAAGTGATTGTCTTCAATTACATTCCTAGTTCTGTTTGTTTTTGTTATTTTCAATGTCACGACTTTTAACAAAGTAGGTGATATGGTCAACTAGCTTTAAATAAATAAATTAACTTTTTTTAATTTGTGAAAAAAGAATTTTTCATTTGGGATTGAAATACTAAATTATTCCGGGATGCTTTGAAATCGATAAATTTTTGAATCCAAAAAAATCAAATTTTATTTTCAGTCGTGTTACATTAACTTTTTTTTAAAACATTTAAGGTTCTCAGATATTTTTAACTTTTTCTTTAGGTTAAAAATTGTTTTTTAATCCATAAAAAGTTAGTCATCCGTTAATCAATTTTTATCTGTTTAAAATTAACTTCAAAAATTTTCTTAAATAAACCCAAACTAAAAGCAGCCATTTGTTAGCTTTTCAACACTTAAATGAACTAAAAAACACCAAACAATCAAACAACTCTCAACCATTAGTTCATCATTTTGTTAACAAATTTTTTATATCAAAACATAAACAAAACAGTTGTTCTTTTGGAAAATATATTAATTATACATGACTGATGACTGACCCACAAAAACAAACAAACATCCTTTAATCCACGTGACATTTTTACATCAAATTATTGAAAGCAAAAAAACCAGAAGTTTCGTAAGTGGCAGTGCAAAAATAAAGAACGATCTACACATGTTATTTTTCCAATTAGTGTCAACCATCGTAAATTTATTGCAAATTTTTTTTGATAAGAAAAAAGTTTATTTTAACTGTGAGTAGATAAATGCATTTTACAAGAAAAGTATTATTTTTAGTTAAGTTTGCAAAAATATGAAAGCAAAGTTTTATTTTTCATTACTGCTTATACTAAAAAAGTTAGAATATGGCATTAAAAGTAGAAAACTTTAAATCAGCTATTTGTTGAGCTCTAAAATGTACTAAGATAGCTAAATAGATTAGAACTACATACCGAAAACCAGAAGATACAAAATATGTTCAAGGTCGACACTTGCTGTGTATCTTTTAAGGTTTTAGTTATAGTTAGATTACTCTTCCATACATTTACTTTCTCAATCTATGTGCTACATTCCAGAGTTGTTATAGGCGAAAGGCGAAAAAATTAAAATTTCTCAAAAAATTATTTTATTGATTTTGTAGACTCATTATAATTGTAAAACAATGAGAAAAATATTTCCATTAAATTTTTTTATAAATTTCGGTTTGTGGAGGTCTAAAAGTCATATATGTCCATTGTTATCATTTAATAATTCATAACTTTTTACCAAATTATCAGAAAAATATGGTTGAGCACTTGTTCGAAAGGTATTTTCACCAGCTTTTTAACAATGTATAATATGTAGCATAAACTTACAAACCATGGCCACCAAAACCCCCTAAATCATGCATCTTTGGGGTTTTTTTGAAACCTAATTAGGTAAAAAATTGAAAAATGCTTGAAAAAAATATTTCTTATGTTTTATTTACTTAATTATACTTAAAATAACTTGTGAAAATGATTTGTAAAGAAATTTTCAAAAAATTTCTCTCGCTACGGTACAAAATGCTTACCCACCAAAAAGTTGATATTGCCTTTGCTATAACTTTTTTAAAACACATTTTTGAGAAATGATATTTACATTGATAAAAGGATAATTTTAAGAGCACCCTTCCTCATTCATATTTCATATTTTATGCATTTTTAATATATCATAACATAGTTTTCCATAGGCTATTATTTAAGACATTAGGATTTTTATTCAAAATTCTTATTCATTTTATTGGTTTTTGATCACAAAATAGTTGAATTCTATTTTAAATCAACAAATTTTATGTTATGATATATTAAAAATGCATAAAATATGAAATATGAATGAGAAGGTGCTCTTAAAATTATCTTTTTATCATGTAAAATATCATTTCTCAAAAATGTGTTTTTAAAAGTTATAGCAAAGGCAATATCAAACTTTTTGGTGGGTAAGCATTTTGTACCGTAGCGAGAGAAATTTTTTGAAAATTTCTTTACAAATCATTTTCAACAAGTTATTTTAAGTATAATTAAGTAAATAAAACATAAGAAATATTTTTTTCAAGCATTTTTCAAATTTTTTACCTAATTAGGTTTCAAAAAAACCCAAAGATGCATGATTTAGGGGGTTTTGGTGGCCATGGTTTGTAAGTTTATGCTACATATTATACATTGTTAAAAAGCTGGTGAAAAATACCTTTCGAGCAAGTGCTCAACCATATTTTTTCTGATATGTTGGTAAAAAGTTATGAATTTTGAACATAAAATAGGCCGATTTTTATAAAAAATAGTTTTTTGGTCGGGAAAAAATGAAAAAATTTTTGAAAAACGAGTGGGAAAGTGTCCGCCATAGGACGGATTACTTTAGCGCATTTTTGGTGCCTAGATCAGTGTATGTTGACAAATCACAGACTTATTAGATTCGTTTGAGAAATAAATTTACACTTAAAAATAATTTGATCGAAATAAATTAAGAATATAGGGAAAACATTATTTATAAAATTTTGATGCATGAAGTACGGCGAGCGTTTTTTAATTGGTGCTTAATTTACCAGAGTCCAAAACCGTTTTACAAATAACTAAAAATCAACTTAAATTTATTCGATTAAAAAATAAAAGCCTAATCGATTAAATTTTAGTTGGTTTTCAGTTGAAAATTTTAATTTGTTTGCTATTGTTTTAAATTTTTTGCAAATAAAATACCAAACGGTTTTGGACTCTGTCAATTTACAGAATCTTATGATAATATTAATTGATATAAAAATAACGGTTGAGTAATATTCAAAATATTTTGAAGTTCCAACATTTGCCGTTGGTGGCGCTGCAATCGTTTTCGCAGCCAACTTCGCGTTATTTACATTTTCAATTTGGAAAATTTAAATTCGTAATTTCCTAATTAATGCAATAAGTAACAACATTTCTAATGAAGAATGGCCGCCAATAACTCGATAGCACAAATCAAACACAGCAAACCGGAAGGTCGCTAGCTATTATAGTTTTCGAGATCTCATCCCTCACCAGCCAGCCAGCCGCCAGCCAGCCAGCCAGCTATAAGCGGCATTGTTGTTCCAAAAATGCGCTAAAAATTATAAAAATATTTTTTCAATGCGTTTTCATAATTATTACAACGAAAAAGTCATAGATAGGACTTTTTTGACAAAAAATTTTTTTTCGCCTATCGCCTATCGCCTATAAATAGGCGGCCTATAAAATAGGCGGACTATAAAAATAGGCGGCCTATAAATTTTTTTTATATGCGGCCTATAAAATAGGCAGCCTTTTTTATAGGCCGCCTGTTATTTCGCCTATAACAACTCTGGGAATGTACTACATTCCAACTTTGATCTTAACAACAAGAAACATCCAAATAAAATTTTTCATTCAACTTCCTTATTGATTATCCATTTCTAATCTAGAACATAATAAACCTTCAAAAAAGATATGTAAACAAAAAAAATATTTTTTTCTCTTCCTCTTATCTAATCATTTCAAGCGTCAATAATAAATGAACAAATTTTGACAATTTGTTATCACTATCACAAATCTGTAGTTAATAACATAAGCTTAGATAGTAAAATGAAAGAGATTAAATAAAACAAAAATTTTCCTCATATACATGCAAATTGGGCGGTGTCATTGTAGTCTCTGATTTATTGGATTAAAGCGACAAGTGTAGCTTTGTGTGGCACTCGAGCGACAATTTATGACTGAAACTGTGTTATCAGATGACAATTGGACTTGATAACGAGACAGATGAGTCAGATAATTATAAAGAAAAATCAATGAAATGACAAAATATTATTGGAATTTTTATTTTCTATTTTTGTGCATATTTTGTAATGCAGTTCCTTCATCATCACTTTCATACATTTCAAAATCATTATTTGTCTTATCATTTACATCTGCATATTTATATCTTAATGCTAAAATTGTAAAAACAATCATTGCTGCATAAACAATTCCAGCAAACATGAGATATTCATAAGCCATTGAATCAAAAAATTTATTTGAAGCTATCAAAGCGACAATTAAATTTCCACCGCCAATAATCATTGAGAAAAAAGCTTGTAGGACTGATTTCATTTGTGCTGGTGCTTGTGTGTATGCAAATTGAAGAATCTGAACGTACACTAGAACTTCACCTTAAACAAAAGAAAAATAATTTAAAAACTTTTTCAGAAAAGTCACAAGAAAAAAATTTGACAACTTTCAAAAATATTTTTTCTAATTTTTTTAAAAAATATTTGACGCTTGATCTAAAATTTTTTCTCACTACAAAATTTCTTTGCTTACCTAAGGCAAGAATCATATGCTGCGGAACTTGCCAAACCATATGTAAAGATTTTGGTTCACTATTTTCAACCTTAAATTGCACCAAAGCTGCAACAATAAAAGCACTAGCTGATAAAAATCCACCAAGAATGACACGATGTAGATTTGATTTGATTCCAAATTTACTCAACAATGGATTAAAAACATATTCACAAAGTGGCACAAAAATGACGACCGAAATTGCATTTACAAGTGGAACTTGATCAGGTTTGATTTGATAATTTCCTAAAGTTCCATCCATTTGACGTGATTGAAAGACCCAACGGGAAACTTGTTGGAAGTAAAGTGTTGCAACGATGATTAGCGGAGGCATGAGAGCAATAACATGAACAACTCTTTTTGTATCAGACACAATTTGTGCACCATAACGTTCTACTGAATAATCAAGCCAATGAGATTTGTTTGCTTGTCTTGGTCCTGAAATTTTCCTTTTTAATGCAAACCAAATGCATCCACAAACTTTCACTAACATGTTGTCTTTTGGTGTTATAATCACTGCATGTCGTTTTCCAATTAAAATACTTAAAATTGCACAAACTTTTGCAACAACAAAAATTCCAAAAACAGCAGGATAACAATCATCATCACCAAAACATTTTGTCTTACTTCTTACAATTGGACCAATAATCATTGCTAAAACTCTTGCTGCATTATGCATGACAAATAAAAGACCGATGCAAAGTGAAAAACCTTTTTCTTCTAATGGCAAACGATATTGATCACCACTGTATGCTGGAAGATTTGGTTCAAGACATCCAGCACCGAAACTTATGAGGATTAATGCTATTGTTGTGAAGGAACTGCAAACAAAAATATTAAATTTAAATTAATAATTAATCATGTGGAAATTTTGCAAACATGCGGAAAAATGCTTGATTTTTTGCATATATCGAAAGTATGATTATATATACCAGCATGCATGCAAAATTTTGAATTCAAATCCGTTTTAGGTCAAAAATTATGAAAGACTTGGAAAATATTTCATGTCCTAATTTTTTTGACATTTTTTTGTTATCAAAAATATTCGCATGCATGTTTGTGTGACTCAGTAAATTAAATACCACAAAAATCATTAGTAGTAAACACTTGAAAAAATTCAATACTGATAAAAAATAAATTTTTACTCACTTCATTAAATAACTTAAAAATGCAACAGTTCCAATAACTAAAAGAACATTCCCAAGTCCTCCTAGTAATGACATTCCATAGAAAAGTGTTTTAAATCTTCCTAAAAATGTATCAGCAATTATTGCACCAAATATTCCAAAAAAATATGCAGCAAAATAATAATAATGTAAAACAGCAACTGATTTGTCTTCACTCAGTCCAATTTTTGTATTTAGAAAAATTACTAAAATTGCTAAAATTAAAGATAAAAAAATCATCAAAAAATTTCTAAAATTTTAATCTATTTCTTACCAGCGATACCAATAGAACAAAATCTTTCACAAAATGCATAAATAATTATAAATGGCACAGGTTTAGGCATCACCCGAGCCTTATTTGTTTGATTCACTTCAACCATTTCTTTAGTTCTTCACAATTCAATAGCCAAAACACAACTCATAAAAATTCATTAATAAAGTCCAATACGAGTCAATATAGTTTTATCTTATCAGCTAAAAACCCAAAAATTACGAAAAGTGGCCAATTAAATAAAGCTTCGGAAAAATTGAAATGATAAGAGAGAAAAAATTGAATTTCCTTCTTCATAGAGGTGTGTGAAGTGCAAGATTAGCAAAAATTACGTTGTTTTGTGAGCTCATTGGATCAATGTCGAAAGGAATATTTTTATTGATAGAGAAAAATTGACGATATTTTGGATAATTTTGTAAAGAAATAAATATTAGGATTTTGGAAAATAAAACTTAGGCAGAATTGGATGTAACAGTCAAAAAATAGTCAGCAGGAGTAGTCAGAATGCAGCTTTTCAACTGTGACCTTAGGCTGACCCGTTGGCCTAAATTGCGTTTATATCGAAAATTTGAAAAAAAATTCAAATTTTTGGTCATTCCAATTTTTTTCAAAAAAAAATTTTTAAAAATATATTTGTCAACTTAAAAAACCAATTTGATATTCTTCTTAAATTTTAAAAAATCTCAAATCCATAACAAATTCTTATAAAGAAAAAAAAACTCAAATGACTTCATATTTCAGCCCAAAAAAAATAAAACGCAACCTTGCCGTGAGGCATTTGCAAAAAGCAGCAAAACAAAGTCGAATCGAGCTAAAGAAGGCGCGGAGTATGTCAGCACTTGCCAACCCCCAAAAACAGCTGTCATAACTCCTCAACAGCCATTTATGATCTTCTTTGAATGGGTGGATCTGAGCTGCTGCTGCTGCTGACCAGCTACTGGAATCTACTCATATATTTTTCTTTTTCTCTACACACAACATTCGCCATTCATTTCTCGTTAGTCGTTGAAGATTTATGAGTCAGAGCAAAATTGTTCATTTCAACTGTCAGTCATCAATCTCGTCATCGTTTTCGTGCATGCACATGTGAGTTTAATGAAATGTCGCTTACTGCTTATTTCGACTCTTGTTGTGGAAATGTCAAACAATTAATTCAACTGTATAGTGAACAACAATTGTATGGAGTAAGGGAAGGGAGAGACAACAATGAACTGCCTCAATTAAGTCCACTCTTTTTCTTTTGATTTCTGCATTATGATTGAAATCAGTGAAATGAGAAATAAAATATGCAATGGTCAATGAATGTGCACTTTTAAATGCGTTTTTATTCTAAATTGTTTTTGCATGTTTGGAAATTATTAAAAATGAAATTTATTTGGATAATTAGAAAAAATTATTTTTTTTTAATAATGTGAACTTTTGAAATGTTAACTAGACTTTGAAGGCAGCAGCTGAGTTATTGCACGTAGCTATTGAGTACTTCAGCCAACAGTCAAAATATTGAAGGCTGTATGCAGCCATTAGATGCAGTCTACTCGGCTGTGCAACCAAAAATATTTATGATTTTATGCAGTTTGCGGCTTAAGAGCTCTTCAATTCTGAATAACTAAAAATTTCTAAATTTTTAAGCTTACTAACAAAAACTATAATCAAAAATAATTTCGAACAAATTTATTTCTATCAAATATTTACAAACTAATTAAATTTCAACCTACCAATCAAAAAAGAAATAATAAATTCAATTATTAGGACAAAAAATAACATGCAGTAACTAATTGAATACATAATAATCTGACATAATGAGGTGTCAACCATTAATTGGACACTCAATTATTATGAGAGAAAGGACAAATGTATGCGCAATGTGTTTAGGAAACAAAATTAATCAAATATTAATCCACAAATCCACCAAACACAAAACACACAAATGAGCGAGCGTAAAGCAGATTTAATGACCAGTAAGTGTTTGAAGGGGTGTTGATTTAAGTGAAGTTGATAATAATTTACATATGTTCACATGTGTATGGATTATATGCAAGTAATTGGATTGAAAGTGAATGAATTTTAATGAGTCAGTGATGTTAATGAGATAGAGACAAAATTTTATGGATTAGAAGTAAATTCATAATTAAAATAATTTGGATATTTTTGATTGTCAATTAAAAATTTTTTTAAAAAATAAATGCAAAATCAAAAACTTTTTAGCAATTATAATTTTTGAAATCTTAAAAAGACAGCAAGCCAGCAAATTAATGTATTAGTTCTATACAATTTCATTTTTAATACTTTCTTAAGTTCAAAAAACTTCACAATATCTTTCTCTCTACAGTCTGCATGTCTCGTTTCGTTACAAACAAAGAAAAAAATTTAAATATTTTAATTAGGAAATAAGTCGTAAAGTAAAGTCATAGCATCAATTTCAATGACCGAAGTGAAAAAGTGATAAAATTATTATCTTCTTTTTTCTTACACTCAGTCTCAAAATTTAATTAAAAAAACCTTCAATGAGAAAATTTCTTATAAAAACAATAACAATAATTCACCCTGACCACCCTCATCTTTTTCATTAAACATTGTCATTAGACAGACATGAGACTGCAACAAAAACAAATAGAAAAAATTCCATTGAAAGCAGGCGAGTTTTTTTGCTTATTGCGAGATGCTTCATTAGTCGCAATTAATTGCTTGAACGCGACACGTCGTGCAAATTTCTATTATTTTCTTTCTTTGCTTTTATTCGGTTTGAAATTTTTACTTAATTTTTTGTGAAATAATGAAAATGTTCATAATGAAAAAATTAGTTTCGTAAAAGTTTTGTAAGAAAAATTAAAATAAAGAAAAAATAATGAAAGTGATATTGACAGTAGTGATGGTGTCACGCTGTGATACTTTAATGTGTTAAAAGTAAAGATAATAAAACCATTTCAATGAAAATAAAACGTTGATAATTTTTTAAATTTCATCATTTTGCATTCAATCTAAACATTTGTATGAATTTTATTGAAAAACTCTATCAAACTATAACTTACAATAATAATTATAACCTATTTATATAATTCAAGAATGCAGCAAAAATTGTGAAATTTAAAAAAAAAATTAAAAGAATTTTTATGAAATTTAAATAATGAAGCATACTTTGATTAAAATCAAAGATATTTTCAGTTTCAACCTTTTGGTCAATAGTTGTAAAATACAATTCCTGAAACTAAAATTTAAGGATTGAATAATTTTTTTTGGTATCATTACAAAGATGCAACCTAAATAAGCTATACAAGTAGACATCAATAGTTATTTTGCATTTAAATGTCAATATTGTTTCTTTCTAGATATTTTCATATTAAAATTTTTTTTCATGGTTATAATTTGAATAATTTTTAATTAAATTTCAATCAAATTGAATTAATTTCTCACCTTCTTCTATTTTTTCATTGAATTCTTTTCTTCTTAAATAAACTTAATAAAAAACTAAGTTAATTCTTACTATTTTTTTAACTCACTCCATCCTCATTAAGACACACAATGAGAAATTTTTCTTTTAATTAATTAAGCATCAGGAGATTCGTGTCATAGAGCGAGTTAGTGAGTAAATTTCAAAACTGCCATCCATAATTGCTCACTGACTTGTTTATTAACCAGTGAGGAATAGTAAATTATTTTGAACAGATTAAAATTTTAAAATTAAATTTAAAATTTTATATGAAATCTGAAATTAACATTCTCAATTCTCAGAGACTGGATTATTCGAATAATATTTAACTATTTGTCAAATTTCTTCACTAGGAAAAAAATTTTTAAACTTAAAAAATTAACGAAAATTTTCAACTCAAACTTCTCATAAATCAAAAATTCCAAAATTTTGCATAAAAAAATTTTTTTAAAAATTTTTATGTTTTTAAAAAATTCAGATTTATATTTTCAAAAATTTCCCCACTGGTCACTATCACAGTTTTATTACGGCTCTGATCACTTTATTCGTTTACTTACTTGACTTGCTGCAAGAGAAGAAGAATAAAATTTAATTGAAGAAATTAGTGAGAAGGAAACTAATTAAGTGTTTGAGCTCAAACTCTCGCATCACGGAGCGAGGCAAAAAAAAGTTTAATTAATTTGTGCCATGAAACTTTCCTGTTGTTGTCTAGTCTCTGTAGTTATTAGTTTTAATTAAATGCAACTGAAATGAGATGAAAAAATTTAATATTGTGAAATTATTTTTTGTTTGACGAATAAGATTCTTTACAAATTTATTTAAATAAAAAATTGAAATTTATTACTTTAAATATTATTTTTTAAAAGTCATTTTTTGTGTTCAAAAACTTACAAAAAATTCTGAATATTTCGTAAAGAAATTTTAAAATTTTTCCTTTAAAAATTATTCTTGAAGTGATTTAAAAAAACTCAAAAAAAAGGGTTTAAAGTTTACCCAAAATGTCTGCTCTTCTTCTTCTCTTCTTCTTTTGAATAAAATTTTCATTATCAGCCAAATAAAAAAGATTCAGATTCATCATCATTTATATTTTTTCTTATTTTCTCATTGTATCTTTTTTGTTTCTTTCGCTTTTTAAAAAGGAGAATTAAATTCATTTGATTGACATTAGAATGGAAAAATAAAAAATCCCAAAATCGAGGGAGATTTATAATTTTTTATGGATCCACGAAAATGCAAGGCAAAAAAAGTCATTTAAAGATGAGACATTCATTGAAACAATGGGTATATAAAAAAATAATAACAAGCAGCAAAAAAGCGTGCATTTTAAGTGTGTGCATTTCTCGACAATTTTTTTTTCTCTCTTTTTCGTTTTATCGGACGGTGTTTATCTTTAAAATCTCATCAGAATTAAAAGCAGGATTTTTTTAAAATGTGGCTGAAGTTGAAAATTTTTTTAATTAAATTTCTTAATAAGACTAAGAACGTGAAAAATGAAAAATTTTGAAATAAAAATAAATTTAGGGAAAATCATAAATTTTTTTTTTTTGAAGATACAAATTTAAAATATGATAAAGAAAATTTTGTTGTATTATTTTATAACATTAATAAAAATTTATATAAAATTTAGTCTTTCCAAATATTTCATAAAATTTTGAAATAAAAATTTCTCACAATTATTAATTGTAGTTCTTTTATTCAGATGTGCATCATTTAAACATTTCTAACGAACTCCATCGGGTGTCCAATTCAATTTTATTTCACCATCTTCACATATTGAACAAGCATTAAATACAACAAAAAAATTAAAATTTATTCGCGTTACTTTGTTTAAACGATTCGTGCAATAAACAAAAATAAAAAGAAGACAAAAAAGTGCGTCAATGTGAGAGAATGAAAAAGAAACGCGGGCCGCGGCGTGTGTGTTTAAACATGAAACAAGAACAAGACGAAAAATTCTTGGAAATTATCATAATGATGCTTTGCCTTTTTATGCTGCTTTCGGTTTTATCGGTTTGGAAATTTTTCGTAAAAGAGAAATTAAATTTAGTTGTGAAATTAAATTGAAAGTGAAAAAAATTTAGTAAATAAAACTAGGATATTTTTGAAAGAAACTAAAATAAATTCAAGTTGAAAATATTTCGAGGTGAGTATTCAAATTTCTTCTTTTGTCATTGTTTAATATTTTTAAAGTAGCTACTTGCACCATCAGTTTTAATGATTTCTTCTTACAATAATTGTAACCTGATAGAAAAATAACGAAAAAGACTTTTTTAATAAACCACAAAAATGGAAATGCCATTTCATTTAGACCATCACAAAAGAGTCTAAAAATAGCCTGCTAACAATGACACTAAAAGAATTTCATTCAATTTCCTTCATCGAGAGAGAAAAAATATCATGACTCATCTCGAGAAAGCTGTTGTGTCTTTATGTCACTTGAGGGCATGCAAACAAGTTTCGCCTTTGCTTACCTTTCAGTGAACGTAAAATTATGAACATGAGAACATCGAGCGACATATCTGATTACACGAGATCATCTTATTATCATTGGATTGACTTTCGCGCCTTTTTTCTGTCACAGGGAATGAAAGACATTTTTATGAGAAACTATTTTTCAATAAGTTGCAGACGTAATTAGAATTTAGTTTTTTTAATATTTACAAATTTTTGATTTTTTTGGTTTTGATATTAGCAATTTTAATGAAATTATAAAAAATTTTGTTTCTGGAATTTTAAATTTGAAGAATATAAAATATAAAATTTTTAAATAAACAACATAAATCAAAATAAAAAGTAAGTAAAAAGTTTAAATTTATTAAAATTCATTTTGATTACTTAGCAACAGAAAAGATTTCCTTTCAATATAAAAAAATTCCAACAAAAAATCTTCTTCACATTTTATACTAAAATTTGAATAAATTAGCTGTTATACAACTTAAACATCATTTTGAACATTTGAAAGCGATAAACTAATGAATATGGAATAGTATGTAAATATTTTGATACGAAAAGGTGCTGAAGATGTCGTAAATTTATTGATTTCTGATAAAGTTAATGATCTTGTGTTGTTGTCACACACGGAGTGTTTATTTCTTGACATTTTATGAGTGAATGAAATGAATTTGGATTTTTTGATGATTATAAAGTTACAAAGTATCTTAATTGCTTTAAAGATTGGTAATGGTTTTTAGATATTGAATTTTTAAAGGGAAAAATTTAAAAAATTTCAAAAGTTTTCTGTTTTGTTAAAATATTTTTTAATGAAACTAATTTTTTTGAGAAACATTCTAGTAAAAATTTATGTTTTCTTACTCAACATATTAAATTTAATTAAATCATTTTAGGTAAGCAAATTGATTAAATCTGTTAAAATTTAAATTTTCATTCCAAATTAAAACTGAAATTTTTAAGCTAATTTTTTTATAAATATTCATATTTCTTACAATCAAATAAAAAACAGCACTTCAGCATAAAATATTTCACTTTCATCCATACAACACTAACATCATATTATGATGCCAAACTAATTAGTACTCAAGCGAGTTCAGACGTTAAAAATTATATTTTTTTGCCTTTTTCTTCCTTCATTCGTTGCACAACAAAAGAATCGTGTAAAAATGAGCAAAGAAGAGAGCGAGAGATTATTAAGACCATAATTTATTTAAATCGCCGAGCGAATTATTATTGAGATTAAGAATAAAAATAAAAATAAGGCAGAACGAGAATTTTTTTGAGTATGTTATTATAAAAAAAATAAAGATTGAGTAGACGATTAAGTGACTGGTGTGTATATATTGAAGATTGTTAATAATAAAAAAATTTATTTCGATAACGTTCGCAGCCTGGAGACAGTTGAGAAATTTTTCATCATTAATTTGTCTTTCAATAAAACTTTCTTAATTTTTAACGTAATTTTTAAATAAATCCCAATATTCGAAAAAAATATTAATATTATAAATTAATAATCGACCAAAAAGAGCGTAACAAAAAAATCCAAAAAAACAAAATTAAAATTCTTTTCGCGGGCGATATTTTTATTCATTTCAGGTGTGGCTCTTTCTCAATGGCATGCAAATGTCGAATGATTTTTGTGTTTTAAGACTGTTGCTCTTTTTTAATGTGTGTTTATATGTCTTTGGTGTCTTTTTTTGGGATTAAAATAAAATTATTTTTTGATGATGATTTTATTAATAAAATTTTTTTTAAAAAAAAGGACAATGACAATGAAATTAATCAAATTAAAGTTATAAAACTTTTTTAAAAATTTCTCAATTTTCTGTTTATGATGTTAAGTCATAAAAAATTAAATACGATAGCACTAGGATAATTTATTTAGACTTTTCAATAACATGAATATAAAAGCCAGGAGTATAATTAGAATTAATTTCCTTAAAATCACCTAAAATTTTATGATAACATCCATAACCAAAGATTTCCTTTAAAATTTTCTTGAATTCTTCCAGTTGATGTGGATAAGAACTTAAACCAAATTCATACTTTATTCCATCATCAGTTGTAATTAAACAATCAAGTGTGACTTTAGTCGGTTTTCCATTAACATAGAGAAGTGATGTTTTAATATCTGTCATGTATTGACTCTATTGCGATAAAATTAGGAAAATAATCAATAAAATTATATGTAATAAACATTGGTAGCATAATTTTAAAAAACTTTTGCTTTTTTCAAGTTCAAAGTGAATTTACTGTGTTTATATTAAAAAATGAAAATTTCACTCACGTTGTAATAAATAGATTTGCTAGGAGCATTTCCACCATTACAAATTATGTCATAATTTCTATGATCAATAATCAAAAGGCCTCCAGTTTTCAAACACCTTTCGAAATTTCTAATTGCTTGCTTCTGCTCACAATTATCAAGTATATGACCAAAAGAATTTCCAAGACAAATCACAGCATCGAAGCCTCCTTGAAGATATTCGCGCATATCATCATTCAATGTTAACCAGTTTGCTTCTTCAATGACTGTGCCAGAAAAAGAAAGAAATATTTGTTATCATTTAATGAAGTCTAGGAATTTTCCCCTTTTTTTTTTTTTTTTGTTCACTTCCGTCATCAACTACGTAATTTATTGACAAATTTTAATTATCAAACTTACTCCAATTATCAAACCTAGAATCTTTTCGTCGATTCCAACGTTCTTTTATTGCATACTTAAGCATTTTATCAGAAGCATCACATGAAACTACTTCAAAACCTTTTTCAACAAGCAATATTGAGTCAATACCTGTACCGCAGGCTACATCAAGTATTCTATGACATCCATGACTACGCAATAAATTCACGAGAAAATCACAATAAATCTTTGTTCTTGATTTTTTATCGCCAATAAAAATTTCCCAAACTTTGGCTGCTTTTCCATCTGCATATTGATCTCTTACAGGAATTCCAGTTGAACTTGTAAACATTGTTTTTTCAGATTCTGGCATTATTATTTGGTTCACTTTTATAATATGTGAGAAATTTTTCTTTAATTAGATGATTTTGATTTGATGATTGCAAAGAGACTGTTGAGATTGAAATGATTCACATCAGAATATATAAACAAGCAAAAAATGCGAATACGAATTGATCAAAATATTTACAAATGCGTTTTGATTGTTATAATAATTTTTTATATTTTGTAATAATTTTGTTATGAAGTCTTGATAACAAAAATTAAAATACGTAAACAATAAAAGAGTCAATGTACGAAAAGAATGTTTAAATAATGTTTTTGTTTAGATTAAATTTGCCTAAGATTTGCTTATGAATTAAAGAAATATTATCTATGTAAAGGCTATATTTAATCAAATTTTTTCTGTTTTTCTGCATTTTTATAGCAAATGCATTTTACATTGTCATTTGTGCTGGCTAACCGATTTTACTCCTGTGTTTTTTTAAGGTCCTAAAAATTAAAAACTACACTCATAGAAAAAAATTAATATTTTTGTATTAAAATATTATTATGATGAAAATTAATACCAAATATTTAAATTTGAGCAAAAAGTTTTTTAAAATTAAATAAAAAGTGCTAAAAATTAATTATTTGGTCTTAAATTTTAATTTAAGGTATTAAAATGTTATTACCATAGTATTAAAATTATAAAATTTTGAAAAAACAACGAAAAATCAAAAACTTAGGACAAAGTATTTAAAATTTAAGTATTAATTTTTTAATATTTTGTTATTAAATATTAAAATATTAAAGTTTAAAAAAATATTGTTGCTCTGTTTTCAAAAGAAAGAGCATTTAAATTTTTTATTTATTTAAAAAAAGTGGTCAATTGTGTGTATTGCAGTATTACACTGCACAAAAGTGAAGATTAAGTGGTAAAATAGTGAAAGAGTGTGAAGTCTAGTGTTTAAATGAAAGAATTTTAAAAAAATTTTATGGTAAATATTTTTTGAGAAACAACTTTTTCCCATTGATATTTTCCGCAATAATCTTTCTATAATATGATTTAATTTAGGTTTTACAGGTTTACTGACTAGTAAGTAAGTCAGTTTCATCAATTTGATAAATATTTAAAAAAAATCTTTAATCTTTCTCATTTTTTGTTTAGGCTTACAATTTCGAAAAATTAATTATTTCATTTTCATTATTTGCAGGTTAAATCAGAAATTCAACATCCAGTAATGCAGATTATTATTCAGGTATCTCTCATTTAATCATAAAACATATAATTTTAATAAAAAAAATTTCATTATAGGTTGCAAATCATAAAGTGAAAATGAATAAAGAGGCAGAATGAAAAAGAATTGGATTTTTTTATAAAAATTTTGTTCAATTTGAAATGTAAAAATTATTAATTTCTATCTATATATTTTTGTTAAATAAAGTCAAATTGGGTAAACTAAAAGGAATAAAAGCGTATTATTTTTAGCTGAATATTTTTTAGGATTTTTTGGATCAAAATTATTTCAATTTTTAATATTTCAGCATTTAAATTTTAATACTAAATTATTAAAAATTTTAATACTTAAATAATAAATTTAAATACCTAGGGTTAAAATTTTGAATGAAAACGAACTTAAGACTTTGATATTAAAATTTAAATACTATGGTTTTAAGTGTTCAGTTAAATACCAGGTATTTAATTTCTCCATACAAAATTAATACCTGGTATTACTTTTTTCTATGAGTGTATCGAGTTACTGGCTTATCAGTTAGTTAAAAACGTCTTGTTGGTTACAAAATTTAAAAAATTTGGAAATTAAAATTTTCATATTGATAAAACATAAACAAAATCTTTTTAACAAATTTTTTCTAATTTCTTACTAGATATCTTTTTAAATCTCACATTATAAACTAAAACTTTCCATCAATTTATAAAAAAAATAATCTTTAACCATAAAAGAACAAAAGCATAAATTATGATTGAGATTGATGATCAATCAAGATTATTTTACTCCATCACTGTGTTAGAATCAAATTTCATTGTTTAAATCGAGTAGAAGAAAAAATTAATTGAATTTTTTCTCGCGGCTTTATTTTTTTTTTTCTTTGCAAAAAATATTTAAATCATTTCCTTGAGTTGAGCAATTTGAATTTTGTCTTGAAGCATTTTGAGATTCAATAAATCACGGATTTTTTTGCTGTTTTTCTGATAGATTGATGCTCTAATTAAAGTATAT
The DNA here is from genome assembly GCA_018290095.1 of Polypedilum vanderplanki. Classification (NCBI taxonomy): domain Eukaryota; kingdom Metazoa; phylum Arthropoda; class Insecta; order Diptera; family Chironomidae; genus Polypedilum; species Polypedilum vanderplanki. Next base: position 1,692,889 of record CM031382.1, on the reverse strand, counting down.
TGTGTATTGTTTTTCTAATTTGCTTCACTTTAATGCCTTTTGTGTTTTTTATTTTTTGAAAATTTTTCTTATAAATAATTTTTTAATAAATTTTCAAAATAAAAAATTTGAGAAATTTTTGTAAATTTTTAGTCACTATTTTTGATTTAAAATAAGTTCTGTAAAAATCATCATAATGAGATTGTTGTCATTCAGAATAAATTGGGATATAAAAAGTAAGTCATCAACATTGCCCTCAAAACTTTTTTTATTTTTATAACTGTTTTGACAGTTTGCAATTATGCTTCTAGTTTTGAATTTATTTTCAATTATTTCATAAAAATCTTTTAAAACTCGTTAAAGAAAGCTCTTGAAAATGTCAATTTTAAAACTAAAAAAGTCAATACAAATATCAAAAAACATTCATTTAATTTATAATCCAAAATAATCTATAAAAATGTCCCATTAAAAGGAATTAATTTATGCAAACTCATCTCATAAAATTTCAATTTTTATTTGAATATTTCTCTTTTTTTTCATCTACAACATAAATGTCTTAAACTAATTAATTCAAAAAAATAAATATTTCTTTGCTTCATTTGTTTAAGTGTGATGGACTAAATATGGACATTGCTAATGAGGTGTTGCTTTTAATGAGCTACTTCTCATTAGTAATGCATAAAAATTAAAATAAAATTTAAATTTTCGTTTTCTTAATTTGCTTGTAAATTTATGAGGTGTTGTTGGAATGTGGTTCGATTAAAATTTCAAATGTAGCTGCTAGGCTAATTGCTTGTCGTGTTCATGAAATTTTTTTAAATACTATGAAATATTGGAAAGATGTCCGTAAGTTGACTGTTTTGTACCTAATAAAAACAATTTCATAATTTTTTTCTTAAACTTTGCATTGTGAAATCTTTAAAAAATAAGTTTCAATTTTTTAATGTCAAAAAAAGCTTCTGAAAAAATAAAATTAAGAATAAACAAGTTTTAATAGTTCAGGTAAAAAATTTCTTTAATAAAATTGACAAAACAATTCAAAAAGTCATCAAAACTACTCAGAAAATAATAAATCAATTCCAAAAGTCATCAATAGAAGATTTATATGAATAACTTTACTATGTCACTCACTAACTTTTATTCAATTGATTGATCGATATTTTCTACCAAAAAATTTTTACTCCTCATTTTCTTCCTTTTTTGTCATTAAAACTGTTCCCTAAAATTCATAAGTCGTGTTTTTCATTTCCTTTTATTTTCAGCTAATTATTCACAACTAATTTAAAACACAATTAGTACCGCCGCGATAACTTTTTCTTTTCCTCGATTACTGTTGTTTTTGTGAATTTTTATTTTCATTACAAAAAGCAATCAAAAGAAAAAAATAATTTTTCTGAAATGACATTTTCATGGAAATTGATTTCTCAACAAATTTTACTGCCATCGATAAATTTTTTCTTTTTATTGCCTTTTCTTCGTCTTTATTTTTCTTTTCTTTGGTAGACAAAAACTCGCGCGCGATTTCCTGATTAAATGTTGTGAAGTTTTTTCCGCTTTATTTTTTGCTAAATATCTTTTTCTTTGTTGTTTGGTTGGGAAATGAAAAAGGATTAGACATGAAAAAAATAAAATGAAGTTTCTTGTGAAATTTGAAAAAAAAAATCAAAATTATCAAACAAAATTGAGTTTAAATAAAATTTCAAAATTAACAGAAATTTGAATTTTAAACCAAATGTTAACAAAGTATTTTTTTTTAAAAAATTCATCAAAATTTTTAGATTTTTCAAATAATTCCAAAGTGTCTTAACCTCATAAAATCTGTTTCATATTTTTATCCATCGAATAATTTTCATTTTCCGCCTCTTATTCAGTACTTATATTGGCAAATACACAACAATCGAAATGAGACTGATTCATTATGCTAGAAATCAAACAAAAGCAGTGAAAGTACTTGCAGCAGCAGAAAAAAGAAGGAAAAAAATATGAATATTTCATAAACACAAACACAAAGAAAGTAAGGGTAAAGACAATAAATTGGATGAAGGTAAATTGCGCAATTATTATTTATGTGTATTACTATCGAGAGAGAATGCGATAGTTAGTGGTAGCGAAATGAATATGAAATGAATCTATAGTTAGGGTTGGAGTCATTTACTTACCTAGTTTATGATTTTTGCTTCTTCATTATTGTCTTGATTGCATTTTTTCTCTCTGTGCGTGTTACTTGCTTACGTTGTTTTATTATGAATATAAATTAATTTATTAATAAGAGAAAGAAATTCACTTGGGAACTTGATATGATTTTTGGTAAGAAAAAATTAAACTTGAGTAAAAATTTTTTGTGAAAAGAAAAATTCGTTGATAATTTCAAGTTTACTTTTTAAAAATTTGAAAATTGTTTGAAATTTTATATTTTTGGTTATTTTTCTAATTTTTAAATTTTCTGAAATTTTATACAAAAGCTTTAAAAGTGATCCATGCAGAATTTTTTAAAATTATCAGATGAAATTTTTACAAATTTAAAAAGTGTTCCTTTTTTGCTATGGTCATTTTTAAATTTAGAAGAAAAATAAATTCAAAATATAAAAATAATTTTGAACAATATTGAATATTTCAATACTAACTATCTTAATAGATCTGAATTTTATCACAGTAATCAAAATTTAATACACAAATTTACAGCCATTAAACAGCAACAATAACATCATTGACATGTCAATAAAAATGAGAGTAAAAGCAGCACTTAAACACGAAAGAGAAAAAATTAAGCAAGATAATAAAAAAGTGAGATATGTAAAAAAGCCACACACCAAAAAACTTTTTTTTTTGCTAAAACCGAACAGAGCAATAAAAAATCTTCATCGAGATCAATAATTTGTAAAGAAGAAAAAACACTACAGTTTTAATTTGAAGATCTTTTTTAACACATTTTTATCGCTCGCGCTGTTTTCATGTCCATGTAAAGTACCTACAACACCTCACAACCTCCTCGTTCTCTTCGACTTCACATTATTGCTTTAAAAAGAATCTTTATTAGCTCGCCTTTATCATCATCTTTCTTATTACTTATTCTTTCGCTTGCTCATTCACTCTTTCTCTCTTGTGTGTGTTTTTTTTCTGAGATTTTTGTTTAAAAATGTGAAACAGAGTTGAGAAAAATTTTTTTTTTCAAAATTTGAAGTCAGTTTGTGAATAAAAAAGAAAGAAAAATTGTGATTTAAGTGCAAAAATGTTTTTATAATTTACCTGTAAATGAATGTTTTTTTGAAGATCCGGAATTTTTTCGTTTACATGCTGTTTGTATGCAAAATCAAAATAGTTCGCAAATCTTTATTTTTATGGAAAATACATCAATCCTCAAGTTTTAAAAATAATTCAAAGTTTTAAAAATTTCATTGATATTTTATTAAATTATTACATAAAATGTAAAATTGAAAATAAAATTACGTTGAAAACTATTTTTGAAAAATAAATGAAAAATCTTTCAAAATATTCATTTTGAGATTTAAATTTGCAAATTGTTTTTCAAATCATTTACCTGAAGTTTACCTTAATTTTAGTATAAATACACAACAATTTTTTCTCAAATCATCAGTTTCATATCAAAGTTTCAACAGTCAACATTTGATAAGAAACTAAAAATTAAAAAAAAATTCAAATTTAAAATACTTTTATTTTATTAAAAATATTCAAAAAGTTTTTTAAGTTTAAAAAAACAAAACGCTTTAATTTTTCAAGCAATTCTAAAATTTTTAAAACTCAATTAATCCAAAATCATCATGGCTTACACAAACAATTTAAACAGCAACGAATCAGTAGAACAATTTGATTTCTCATTTACTGATGTTCTTGCTTTTGAATTTATCGATTCAGGAAGAACAAGCACACCATTTCCATCACCAAAAAATTCGCCAACAACAGTTGTAAAAAATCCAAATTTCAAGCGAGTTGCTTTTGCTAGTCCACAAATAATTGACATTTCCTTCGATAATGAACATTTCAAAAAATCAGTCTATGGTGAAAAATTAGGAATCACACCAAAAAGATCAACTATGAAAGTTCGACCAAGATCATTGACATACAGTGATGCCAAGAAAAGTGTCATGAAACCAAGCAAAATTCCAAACCTAAAAAGACTCAGCTGCCAAACAAAAACAATTGAAGTTTCTATAGAAGAAAAAAGCATTAAAATCAAAGGAGTCAAATTGAACAAAAGATTTGAATTGCAAATGAAGAAAATGAAATCGAAGAAGAATTTTTAAATTGTTATGTTATTTTATGAAATTTTTGATTATTAATAAATTTATTTAAAAAATTAAAAAAAGCATTTGAAAATTTTTATGAATTTTAAGTTTTAAGTAAAAAAATCAAAAATATTTCATAAATTTTTGATCTGAATTTTTAAAAAATATTTTTTGTTTATAGTTTTTAAATATCAAACTTTTTAAAAACTTTGCTAAATTTTTAAAAATAATTTTTTTTTGAAATTTCTAAAAATGGAAAAATTTTATTGAAAATTATAAAAATTTTTAATTTTAAAATTTTTCTTACATTTCCAATTTAAAAAATTTTTCCAACTCTGTAAATCTTCATCTCTTTCTTCTTTTTTTTTATTTTTATTTTATATGATGTTTTGGGTTATTAAAATAATATTCAAATGAATTTCTCGCCTCTTTATGAGCTTAAAATCACACACAAATACACTTCAATATCTCTGAAGTTATTGTTCTTTCCATGAAACCAACTGGCAGAGAAAAGGAGATGAAAAAATTAAAAAGAATTAAAGACGAAATTCGAAGTGAAACAAAATAAAGTTTTTTTTGTCAATTTATTTTAAAGCATAGCGGACGGAGATGACGAGGAAGAAGAAGTGAGAATGAAATAATAAAGAGAAACACAACGATGAGACCTCCCTGTGGCACTCTAATTGATGGAATTAATTTAACAGTTTCTTACTTTCTAGATTCAATTTCTTTTTTGTCTCTTGGAAGTTTTTTTTTCATTGATGAATGATTGAAATTTAATTAATGACATTTTTTATAAATGAATGAAAATTTTTCACGAAATTTCTTTCTTAATAATTTTAAAAATTTGTAAATTTTAAAAGTTTTCCCCAACTTTCGTAAATTTTTTTAAAAAATAATATGATAAATTTAGAAATTTTGGTCAAGCTTCTTTACTTTTATCTTTTTTTTCAATTTGTTATTGAAAAATTTATAAATCATTTAAAATTTTATTATTTTTTTTTTAATTTTCAAAAATTATACAAGTAGTAAATATAAAATAATAAAAAGTCTAGAACTAGCTCAAAATCTTTTTCTTTTTTTCCAAACACAATTAATAACATCTTTATAGAACAATAATAAAGTACACATTTTTATTAACATTTAAATTTTCCTTCTTATTTTTTCTCCTTATTGTTTTATATACCACTGTCAGAGACAATTTATAGAATTCAAAATATCACAAAGCATAAAAATAATTCACGTAATTTTCATTTCTCTGTCTTTTATTGCTTCAGAGTTATTATAAATGTTAATGCGTTGCTGTTACGATTCAGTTATGAACTTCATTAACATTTTGGTTGTTTTATATCGTTTTGATGGTTGAATTAATTTAGAAATTAAAAATAGAGAATTGTTTAGAAAATTTTAATTCCTAAAGGCTTTAAATTAGTAAAATTTTATTAAGAATTTTCAAATTTTTGAATTTTTAAAGTTTCAATAAATATTTTCAAATGATATTGATTTGTGTTTTTGAATAGGAAGCTAATTCCAATTTTTGGCATTTCACTTGTTTGGAAAAATTATTAAAAATATCTTTAAACCAAATTTCAATTTATATAAAAAAGAAATTGATAACTAATTTCTAAAAATCTCAAATAAAAAAAATTCTTATAAAGTTAAACATCAAAAATTTTTTTTATGAATGAAATTAAATTGACCAACCCAAAAAAGCTTTAATCAGCTCAAGCAGCATTATTTTCAACTTCTTAATTCACAAGAAACCAAAAAACTTCTCAAAATAATAAAAATAAACAACAACAAGTTTTCATATAAGAAATTCTTTCTAATAATGACAAGCCCATGAACATAAAGATCAATTCAAAATCATCAAAAAATGCCCGCTTGTTATGAATGAATTTTTTTCTTTTTTTTATTTCATTCATTCACAAGCGTGTGTTGACTTTTACGACTGTTTCTTTCACTCATAGGCCGCTTTTAAATCGTAAATCTCATCTAAAATAATTTTTGTCTAGTTACACGGTTCTTGAGCACATCTTTAGACACGTGCGATAAAAAAATCATTCTACAGATGTTCACTGAAGGAATTTTTCATTCTCGCCCATCAAAGACAAATTTTTTGTCCTCGCGCGCGGATCTCATTTGCATGTTAGGTACAAAGGGAAGTAAAAAGGGTAAAAAAAGTAGCAACAAAAAAAAAACTTTTGTCATGTGCTCGAGACGAAAACCAGTTCCTAGTCAGATTATTATGAGGGGAAAAAAACGATTTAAGTGGTCACGGGGATCTTGTGTGTAATTGAAACCCTAACAAAAGATATTTTTTGTGCCTGGCGCTAAGTGACGAGGTTTGACTATAGCAACAGTTTGTAAATAGAATAAAATAAGTGTCAAAACTGGTTTTCGACAGTTTTTTGCTACTGTAAAGTGTGAGCACACCAGAATTGACATTAATATGTAGCAATTAAACTGCTGTCAAGTGTAATCAAATTTTAAATGTAAATCGACTAGAATTGGAACTGGTTTTTGAAATATTTTGATGTTTGAATTTAATTGATTAAAGGCAGTGTTTAAAAATTGAAGATTGTAGAGTATTTAAATCATTTAAGTTTGAAATAAAATATTCTGCAAGCTTTAGATATAAAACTCTTTTATGTTTTCACCTTTTTTCATTTCTATTTTTAAGCATGAGGTAATAAGAAAAAGAAATTTGTATGATTTACAGAAATTCTCCAAAAAAAAAAATTAATAATTTATAAAAAAATTAGCAGATGCCACAAATCGTAACAGTTTGGTTTCATGATACTTTTTACTTGCAAGTACAAGGTCTAGCAGTAATTCCTAAAATTTCATTTCTAATCTCTTGCAATTCTTTTTCCAAATCTTCACTGAATTTATCAAAATTAATTTCTTTTTCAATCATTTCTTGTTTTAGTGATTCATTTTCGTTTTCTAAATTTTGAATTTTTAAATTTGCATCTTGAAGTTGATTTTTAGTGTTTATTGATTCCAATTTTAGTTCACTTGATTCATCTTTTAATTCACAAACAAAGTTTTCAATTTCGCCTTTAAAATAGAATAAATTTTCTGTCGTTGATTCTGGTAAAATTATTGATAATGTTGTGGTTATTGGTTCTTCATCATCAAATGGACATTTAGTTTGCACTTCTTCAATTAATTGCATAATTTCAGATGTTTGATTTCTTGCACTCTTACTGATGCATCGATTATTGAAAAATCCAATGTACTGTAGCTGTGACGCATTCAGTGGTGTAAACAAGTTATGACCAACTCTTTCTATCATATCAGAGTTAAAATTGGCATAAACAATATTTGGTGTATTTTGAAAAAGTATGCTTGAAATTGCTGTCAAATTTGAAAAAAATAAACATAAAAACTTTTAAGTTTTGAAATTCGTTTAATTCATTTCTATAAAGTCTGTCGATTGTTGCATAATAAAACGAAATTCCTTCAATGTTTGAAAAGAAAATCGAAATTTCCTTTGGGAAAAACGATAACTTATAGTTGTATGGAAACCAAATTGCATTTACATCATTGTTTGATTTGCCAGAAAGATGAGTTCCAGTGACATTTGTGACAGTAAAGTTTGAAGTATTTTCAATATTTTGTGCTCTACACTGATAAACTCTATCTATGATAATACATCCCAATGATCATTTTCAAAAATACAGTTAAGTGTAAATGGTGTGACAATAACAAATTAATTTAAAATTACAACACAAATCAAAAATTTCATCTTTACTGAATTGTTTGAAAATTGATACTAAAACGAATATATGAAAAATATTTTTTTATGCTTATAAATTCAGGAAAAAGATAAGATAAAAATTTTATAATTTTTTCTTTTTAAAACAATAATCTTAAATTGCTTTATTGTTTTTACTAACAACTTAACTTAACTTAAATAACTTAAAACAGTAAAAGCTATTTAGATGATGTAGAACAGTAGTGGCTAACCTTTTTAAGTTGGCATATTTTAGAATTACTTAGAAGTAAAAATATTTTTTCACAGCTCAAAACTTCAGATTAAAGCAAGATTAAACTTTTTTTCCTTATTATAAAGTTTTGTCAATTATATTTTCAATTAAAACATTTACTTTTTGTGACATAAAGCTACTTATGAGACTCAACTTTTGGCCAGTAAGTGTGATTTATTATGAATTTGATACAAAATTTTTATTAAATATTAACTCTGTCTTTGAGTCCAATATTTTGAAAGTAAATCCAAAGGTATGACACGAAAAAAGTCAAATTTTTTTCATAAATTTCAATTTTACAAAAAATAAGGAATTCAAATTTATTCAGAAACAAACAAGAATTTATTTTCTCGCCATTTCCTATAAAACTAGGCCTAATTTTTTGCTAAGTTTTCTCATAATTTATCTAAAAAATAAAATATTTAACAACTGCAGAGGTGTGATGAGGACGATTTAGCATCATCATATATTAAAAAAGAGAAGAAATTTGTGTGTGGCTCACTCTGAGAAATTTCCATTTCCATTAATTTATTTTTGGTTTCTTTATTTCTTCGTTTGTTTCTCATTAAAAAAATCTTTGTGAAATATCATTGAAATTGATCAGGCGTGGCTGCGTGCCCAATAAATTTCATCATCACCATCCACACACACATAAGATTGTCTTTAATTAATTCCACTAAAAACCAAACAACACCAACAACGACAACGCATCTGATTATTTATCCATAAATTTTAATATTTTGTGCCGGAGATGACTCTTAATCCGAAAATCTTTTTTTTCTCTCTTTTTCAATGCTGCTTGGTGACTAATGTTTGTTTTATACACTCATTTAATCTTGAGGTGCTATGAAATTAATGAATGAAATAAACAGATGGCTGAAACATGATTTTTTATTGAATTAGTAAAATAAAACTAATAAGAAATAAGAAAATTTACTTAAATAATTTTCCAAAAAAACTTGGGAAATTAAATGAAGCTCTATTGGAAATAAATAATATAAAATAGAAATCAATAGAGCTAAACCAATTTTACATTTCCTTTGCTGTTTAAAGTTAGTAATATTTACTTGCTAATAGTAATTAATATGCAATATGACAGCGCTAATTTTTTTTTACAACCTTTATTGCAAATTTCCTATAAAAACTTCAACAAACACTTAAAAATAACACAATCCCATTATAAAAAACTGATTTTTCTAGAATCAACAAAAAATTACATTTTTTTACTTTCGTTTAAAAAATGACAAGATTGATTAGATGAGCGTGAAAAGAATTTTTTTTTCCAATGTCCTTTTTATTTTGTTACAAATAAATGAGGAAACATTTTTAATTAAAGTTGATTAATTACTTCAATTAAATATGATTGTTGAAGAAGAAAAAAAGTCGAAATAAAAAATGTGTAATGATTTTTTGTGCTGTTTATAAAACTTAGGCAAGAAGTGCTAGATTTTATTTAAAAAAATCAAAAGCATGGAGCAACATTGGCGGGAATTTTTAAAATTCTTCAAAATTTTCTATTCTATTTTTAGCGCATTTTCCATCAGATTTAGAAAAAAAGCGCTATTGTGCCCACTTTGTCTGTCCGTCCGTCAGTCTCCGTAACTAGTCTTTCAAAAAACGGTTTTTTACCAAACTTTTTGCACCAATCTGTTGGTTCTGACTATGAGACCGGTGTAACGGAAGATTTCCGCGAGATTCGTTCTCCATGCCGAGCTATGGCATGCATATGGTGGACGTCCACCACTTGAACCAAAAAAATTTTTTTCACCAAAAAGTCTTAAAATGTCATAAACCATCGAGAATACAAGTCAAAAATGATTTTTGGACATTTGGACCCAAGTATGTTTTTGGCTGTACAGACTTCAAAAAGGCCGTAAAAAGTTTTTTTTGAAACTTTCAATGAATTTTGAAACAAAACTAATCTGTTGCGGGAAAATGCGCTTTTAACACGTCACTGACGGTTAATTTTACTGATTTTTTTTAATTCTCTTCAAAAAATGCTTTAAATTCAAAACAAAATAAATTCATTAATTTTTTGCATTCTTTAACCGATCATAAATAACAAAATTTCATAAATATTCATAATAAGGGTTTCTAAAGTTAAAGTTATATTGTTTAGAATTTTAAATATGTAAGATTTGAATTAATTGATGAATTTATAATTAATTTTATCTGCTTAAGTTTTTCTTATTTTGTCAGATATTTTTTAAAATTATTTAAATTTATGGAAAACTAAAGTGATAGCAAAGCATCAAATCCGCGTCAAGATTTTGCTCTTAAAAACTAAAAATTAGGATACGCTTACAGAAAAAATTTATTTTAGTAGTTGTTCAAAATTTATAAAAAAATTTACAAAAGTGTTTAGGAAAATATCAAAAAAAGGTTTTTTTTTAAAAACGGAAAACGGCCGTGTTTTAAAAATGCCGTTTTTAAGAAACCCAAATAAGAATTCACATTTTTACTTGACCTTTATAAAAACACAATTTCATATCGTTTCTTCAACTTTTCATTATTCTCGTTTCTTTG